>JARLTB010000022.1:1800000-2182500 GCA_030141615.1 Unio pictorum
CATTTTGAATTGATGGTAGTGTTGATGCTACCATGAGCGACGAAAGAGCAGCCGTGATAATCTCACATCTTGACCAGAAAAGGTATTTTTTTAGAGTGAAATTCATTATCCGTTCGGAAACAGGAGATTGGATTATTCGATACAAATTTGAACCAATCTTGAAAGATAAAAGAACAGTCACTTTGAGTCATGATTCCAAACCAGGAAATCTGACTGGGATTGACAAACCGTACTACGAAAGGTCTTATCATACAACAGCAGTTGTTTATAGGATATATTCGTTAAATGATAAACCTAGTATTGAAAAACTAAAACCAATGAAACTGTCATCGTTGAATTGTGTAGCAGAACGAATAATAGAACACTTCACAAATGAATTGCGTGGAAACAAATTGACTGATCTAAGGACGTAAAAAAATAAATGAATGGGAATTAGCAGTAAGGGAGCGCGGAGCAACGATTCAAGATATAGCTAAATTAGAAACATCATTAAGATTCCCAATAACCATAATGACAATAACAGGAGAATTATTGCACGAATCAAAATATAAATCAAAAGGAGCTCCAATCAAAATTATTGATCATAACGAACATGCATTGACACCTGCAGTAACAATATTTCCGCGGGATAGAACAATCAAATATATACCCGCGGAGTTCCCCCCAGAATTTTCCCCCGAGGAGAAATTATTTGATTTTATTTACGAGTTAAGTAAAAACGATCCTGTGTCAGTGTGGTTACTTCATAGTTTTGAGCACGAAGAGGGTAAATTCGATCAATTTGTAAAACCAAATGGTGAATTATACCGCACTGAAGCTCTCCACAACGAGATGAAAAAACTAGCTAGTAGTTTTTCAACAGAACACGACGAACAATTATTAACAAATTGTTTTACAATTCCGTCGGTTGCAGCTCATTTTGCGAGAAAGAGAAATCTATGGAAACCAACACGCGCAGATTTTCTATCAGATATCAAATCAAGCTGAATCGAATACAACCATGCTGAATTATGGAATACAAAATATGACCCCGAAAGTATTATTTCGGTTGATATGGTTGCGTGTTATCCCGGAAGTCTTCTCGGGTACGGAGAATGTGCTTAGTACTTCAACAGATTTGGACATCCCACACATGAAATGACGCGTGTTGCGATTAATGGACCACTACCTGATTTTGATTTAACTGGATTCGCTCGTGTGGTATAATAATAATAATAATAATAATAATAATAATAATAATAATAATAATAATAATTTATTTATAGAGGGTGACTCATTAGTCAAGGACTATTCTCCCTTGAGGCCCTCTTAATGAAAGTATAACAAATGCACATTGTGTGAAGAAACAATAATTAATGCTTAATTAGCATGTTTCGTATTAAAATACTAAATTCCATTATCTGTTAGAAACACATGCATGCTCCTGATATCTCTTCTTAAACACTCTAATATTTTTGAATTGGCTAAAGGACTTCATCCGTGCTGTTATGTTTGGATTGGTAGACATATATCTGAAAAACACTGGATGCCAATAGTGCTATTCCGGTATATGATTGATTCTAAAATGCTGATATCGCTGATTGTCAGTGAAGCAATTATATCATGTCGAGCACAGACTGAAGGCTGGTTACCACAACCTGATAGTCTAGATAGTATAATCAGCGAAAACAAAAAACAATTCCCCGATCTAGACGAAGAATATATCTTGAAATGGTCCAAACAGGTATTTGAAGGTAGAAATAGACAAGCAATAGAACTCGGTAGAATAATAATTGGTAAATTCACAGAGGGTGGAAAATACGACAATAAACGACATTCTTTACGGTTGATTATAGATAGCGTTGAATACGGTTTTATAATCGCGGATGTAACATCTAAAGGTATATACGTCGATCGTAAAGACGCTTTATTGTATAATGGAACAAAATTCGGTACAATTGTTACTTACATCGATGGAAAAAATCTTCAGTATACACACTTGAGGGCGTCTATGATTGGTTATGTTTCTATCAATTTATTTTCGATGACAAATAGATTTCCTGACACCACAGTTAGAGTAGCAACTGATTCATTTTATATAAACGTGAAACACAGCGAAGCAGTGGCTGAATTCACTAATTCAGACGAGAGTTGGGGGTCATGGAGAATTAAAAAGGAAATACTGCGTAATTATTCCAAATCAGCAGATGTTACGATTCAAAACAATTACTTGAAAAATAACCAGATATCAGAACTATCTAATGCACCGCCGATATCTGATCCAATATGTAGATTAAAACAGTTTACTTAAACGGTTGTGGTGGGTCAGGGAAGACGACTCGTGCGATTGAATTATATCGTGGAAACGCATTAAACATGATTGTGCTAGCACCGTCCCATAGACTTGCAAGAGAGATGAAACAACGAGAAATTAATGCTTGCACTTATCACAGTTTCTTTCAATGGAAAGGCGACGAATGGACTCCTCATCGAATGGGTGAGAAATTTATTCCTGACGTCGTGATTTGGGATGAAATATGCAAGGTGTCGTTAGATGTATTACAAAGGTTTCTTGATTGGTTATTGCTAGCGAATACAAAAGTAATAATGTGCGGCGATCATGGTCAACCACCACCATTTGTCTGCTTGTCTCCACATGATTGGCTGAATAATTCTGTAGACTATTATGAAGAAATTAATACTGATCATAGAGCACTTGATGAACAATTACGCGAGGTCAAGAAACTAATTAGATTACAACCGGATAAAATCCAATGTGAAATAGCGCGTGAAATAATTTCGGAAACACCATTAAATGATTTCTGGGAAGCGTGGAGACCAAACGATTTGATACTAGCAAATAGAAAGATAGTCAGAGACACACTTCAGATGAAGTTATTTGACTTGCATAAAGAAACATTTGCTACACTTCTAGTGCCGCTGTGTTATAGACCCAAGGATACACGAAGACAAAATATCGAAGTTGATATTCCTGGCTTGACCGAAAAGCAAATTCTTGTATTAAATGATATTGTGCTGGTTGATATCAATGTCGTCGAAGATGCATTGCGCGCTGATAAATCCCCATGGAAGCTAGGTTACGCAGCGACGATACATTCTTCACAGTGGTTGACTTTATCCGATACAATTGTTTGAATGGTTGATAATCACATCGAGTGGTCGAATTTAGTTTATCTTGCGGTGTCCAGAGTACGAAAAATAAGTCAACCTCGAAGAGTTGTTTTAGATGATAACGACACTACAATAAGTAATATTGTCAGCGATGATATAATCAGAAAAAAAACCTCTCTGGTTATAAACAACAGGACAAAAAAAAAACAGAATTTGATATTGATGCCGAATTAATAATTACACTGAAACAACAACAGAATAATCACTGCGCGAGTTGCAATTGTATAATGAGTTGGTGTTGGTCGGATAAGGACTCTCGACAATTTACCGTAGACAGAAAGAATAGCAGTATTGGTCATACCAGAGATAATGTGATGCTGACTTGTCTCGAGTACAACAGACGAAGAGGTGCTAGTTAAGACCACGCGGCGGTAATTGAGTATCCTCGGGTATCACTTGTAGTTGTTCACGAGTAAACCCACGCCGAGGAGCAGTTGAATCCAATTTATAGATTGCTGGTCTACCCATAGCTCGTGTTATACTAGATATTTTATGTACGGTGACACTCCAAATAGGATCAGTAGCTCTTTTTTTGCCACCTTCGAGCTCTCCTGGTTCATATAAATATCTAACGGTGACATTGCCGAGTATTGGTTGTTTTGAAAAATCATTTTGTGGTTTTATGGGTATATACTTCTTTTTGATCGCGTTGTTAGGTTTCATATTAATTGTTCGAGTAATCTCATTATTCAGCGCGGTAATTACGCTTGGTAATCTCTTGACTCATTCACGAGATCGTTTATCCTGAAAAAATTCCTTCGCGTATTGATATCCAAATAACCGCTCAGCAAGTGTCAATTTAAATCGTTCAAAAATTTCCTGATCACGATGTAATACAGTATGTCCTAGTCCGATGGCGACATTATGATCCTTCATTGTTGATAACACTACACCCTAAAATTCCTTGCCAGGATCAACTTGTAATAGATTTGGCCAGTGCAGAGGACCCCGTCGATAAATCCTTTCAAATGCAGAAGCAACTTCAGTTGATGATTTTGTTTTTAACGGCTCTGCTTGTTTGTATCGACTCGCAACATCAGCTACACTTAGCGCATACTTGTAAACACCATCATGCGGCAGAAATAGTATATCAGCTTGATGAACTTCATTAGGGATTGTCACTTCAAAATGCGAGTAGTTAATTCGTTTAGGCGGCGGTAGATAAATTTGCCGTATCGCCTGTTTGGATAACCAATCCGCTGCAGTGGTATTTTTCACTTTTGCTGGGCTAGCGAATTTACTAATTGCTGCTTTACCCCTCCAGTATACTCTTGGAGAATAATAAATAGATTCCATGTTGTTATTAATTACCAGCACCTAACATCAATTTATCTTTCATCGCCGATTTTACTAACCATGAAGCCATTTTTTCTTTGAAGGATTTATCAGTGATAGAATTCAATGCATGAATTAATTTCACATCTGCGATATGTCTCTGTTGCAGATTACTACTTTTATAAGCAACATCATGAGCATGACACGCCTTATCAATAGCGTTTATTGGGTTTTCACTGGGTCGAGGTTGATTTTGATCATCGAGTCTGATATCGAGTCTTGTCCCGGGTCCACAATAACTATATCCTGGAAGATGTTTTTCTCCTGGGTATTTTCCCATGGCGTTCCCGGCAATGTTACTAACTTAGCTGCAATATCACCTCCTCCTTTTTTTTAAATCCTTGCTTTTTTCAAGGGAAACAAATCTAAATTTTTTTGTACTACATTGTACGCATTTACCATAAAGTGCTGATCTGTTATTTTTAGTTGTAATCGTCAAGTTGTTTGTGCTATTACGCTTCTTACATTTCACACAATATAGATCCATAATATATTTATAATAACATGAATGTAATTGATTTTTCGGCGACAAAAACAATAGAACCAGTTAAGTATCATGCAGCGCTACCGAATTCTATTCGTATGATTATAATCGGACCATCTGGAAGTGGCAAGACGCAACTGCTACTTAATTTAATAACGAGATGGATGAAATGGGATAAGTTGTATTTAGTCGCCGCGAGTGTAGACGATCAGCGATGCTACGAGGTCTTAAAGGATTACAACGAAAACGCGTCAGAAATTACCGGTGAGGATGTTATTGAGTTTATTACAGAGATTGACGAAGCACCGAGCATTGATGATATTGATGGAAGTATTAACAATTTAGTCGTATATGATGGTGTGATGATGGAACGACAGAAAAACCCCGCTAAGATATTTTCCAGAGGCAGGCATAAAAACACTGACGTGATATATATATCACTCAACGATACACTCAGATTCCTAAGGTGATCAGAGATAACTGCAATATTCTTGCTGTATTCGACGGAGTTGATATGCATACGCTACGAAATATTTGGCAAACTTGGTGCGGCGGTGATATGGATTATAATCTCTTTAAAAATTTCTATAATGATGCTCAGGCTACCCCCCACGGATTTGTAACGATAAATTTGCATGATCCTAGATCAAGATATCGTATCGGACTTGATAAAATATTCGGTTAAAATCGTTTACGATTTCAACAAGGATTTTTAACCCATAGCAGCAGAGGGGGTGCAACAACGATTGTGGCGTCTCTCTTTTTTTGCCAAATGGACGCTTCTATAAAGCATTTACGAAGAAGCCTTGGTTTGCCAAACAGACGCTTATAAAAAGTTGTCCGATTTGTCCCCTCTGCTGCTTGGATGGACGGACATACAGACAACGATAGATAGATAGATAGATAGATAGATAGATAGATAGATAGATAGATAGATAAGAGCTCACTTGATCATGTATGCGGCTAAAAATGTTTAATTCAAATCATTAATAAATGCTGATACTACTATATCTTGCCAGTGTTTCGACCTTCAGTGAGAATAAATTAATGTAGATTATTTTTGAATATACAGTAGGTTTGTGAAATGAACTGATTGTCATTTAATACGCTATCATTGCCTAATTTATCATTCCAATACCCCATCCACGTCTAAAAGTAGTCAACATAATACTGTTTAAAAATGACAGTTTTCGGTTTTTAAATTTCCTTTGTTATGTGTATGTGAATTTAATTAAAACCTGCTAATTAATGCAGTATCCTGGTCGTTCTCATGATTAAAGAGATTAAAGAAATGGCATACAATCAGAGCAGTCAATCATTTAAAAGAACAATTCAGGGTGGGCACATATAGTTGGCTCGTATGACATATATTTAGTTTGGAGTTTGCATTATAATGGCAAATATGAACGATGGAGTGTCACGGTAATAAGCGTGGTTCGGTCCGATTTATAATCTGCGGAATATATAAACGACGGAAAAGCTGAGCGGTTAAAGGTAGAATTTGTAGCTTATTTGTTTATTTTAAACCTATAATAGACACTTGTATATTTATGTAGTTATTAGCGAGAGAAAAAAGACGTATTTGGTAATTTAGGAAGAGTTTTTAATTAATTAAATTTTTCTTTTGCATATGATGGTTTGTGCAAACACCAACACTGCAAATCTTAGGCATATCTTAAAATGTGTAAAGGTTCCCCACACGGCACACGTTACGCGAGTAACTAGAACAATGGCGGTTGTTTTCACCTCGGCGGTCGTAACCATGCACTGAAAATGCCCGGATGTGAGAAAGTGCCCGGATTCCCGACCCACTCCATTAAACGATAATTATGCAATGCAATGCATAATTATAATTTTTACTTGACTTTATTTAATTGCATAAATGTATAATGGGTAGGTGAGATTGTTTTGGGACAGTCTTGGGGTATTCTTGTGGTGTTTAGTCGGACCGGACTGTGCTACAACGAAATCAAAACGAAACCATGTTCATGTAATCCCTCTCACCGCTTTAAGAAAATAATGTGATGATGTTTTACCAAACAATTCAAATAATTTTGTAGTAACTAATGAATGCATTTCTTCTTTAGCTGCACCCCAATTATAAAATATGTAACTCACACTGAGAAAGCAAATCGCCATATTATGTAAGTACAATCTGGATTTCTGAAAATGAAAGTAGAACTGAATCATGGTTTACTACCGTAACATACATTGCATTGCATTGTCAACCAATTTGAATGTAATTTGGAATACTATTACCCAAGTACTTTAAATGATTTAACACTGTTACTCATACTTATTAAGGCTGCTAAATATGTTGATCACCAAATTTTAAGTGCGTTGAATCCTGCTTAACTTACCGTCATTCTTGTCCAAAGAATCAGTGTACATGCGCAGTACTATCAGCTTTCTTTGATACAATGAAACCGAATACGCAATTAACTGGTTAGTCTGGTTCCCTGACCTCTCTCCGTAACCAAACATAACGGAATGGAGAGAGGTCAGGGAACCTTTGTAACAGACTGGTTTGACAATCGTTTCAGCGTTGTGCCCTGCTTCTTTGTTCATGCGATGTTAGTAGTTCTTGATAACAGTGTGCTGAAAGGCGGTTATATATACAAATACATGGCTGTTAAAGTGTTTGCAGTTGACAATAGATCAATGATGAATTTCGACACATTAATCAGTTGTGACGTATGAAAATAACAATAAGAAGTACTAATAATTCTCATTTTCTAAATGAATTTAATATGGTATACATTTTCTTCGGAATCCTTTCTGTTGTTTGCCCCACCCACCCCGGACAAACTACGCAAAAAATATGAAGTGAGAAAGAAAAGGAATTTGGGCTGCATTCATCATCATCAATCCTCTCTGCGCCGTCTGGTGCTTGATTCTACAGCAAGGGAGCACCATTTTGGTTTATCGGCTGCTTTTGCGGGGGCGTTCTGCAGGGTGAGGCATCTGGTCTTAAAGGAGACTAGAAATGAAATTTTTTAGTTTCTAAATGTAATTCTTTACAAATTATAATTCGAATATAACGTTTATACAAAATAATATTGTGTGCGGATAGTGATTATATTGCGAAGAAGATACAATGATTCCGTAAATTGCCGAGTATTTCCGAGTTTTAATGAGACGACAGATCACGTGGTCTCATGCCGCCATACTAGCCAGTCCTCGTATACAAACAGAAACATGGCAGGCGAGAAGGGACGATGGGGAAAAATTAAATGGGAAGTTAAATAAAAAATAAAAAACAAACAAACAACATATCGGGGGGTACACAAACACACATAAAAACTTTTTACTTTTTTTTATTGGGGAGGTTGAGGTATCTGTCTGGTGCCCCCCAAAAAGGAAGGGCCATTGAGAACGGTTTTCATCGGAAGTAATTTTTCACACACTCACACAAAACAACACCCCACAAATAAGTCTGCGAGGAGGAAATCATATGTAATTATTTTAAACATTAAGAAGTTCCTTTCTATGATTCAGTTACAGTGTATTTTACATGCATGCTACAGTTAGCGTATTGCCAAATCTGTAAGTATATACATGCCTCGTTAAAATAGATTACGTACTGTACTGGTCAGAGCGGAAAGAAATGTTTTAAGCACAGGCCCTGGGCTGATGACTTAAATAAACTTACTAGCCCTGAATAAAATTCCACAAGCCCGAGCAGTTCATATCTGTTAACTTTCAAGCCGGGTTAAAAAAGAAAGAAAAAAAATTACCAAATTTGGAGGTATTTCCTCCCTATCTCGTAATATCTCTTGATTTTTCGCAGAGAACTTCCGATTATTTCAATATGTCTGTCAATTTTCATTTCTCCGAAGAAGAAAAACCATGTATACATTTTTATCAAGTGTGCAATCCACAGATGCCATATTCTTTTTATCACTTCTGAATATTGTAGTGAAGAAATAATTAATATCACACGACAGATTTTGTCTTCAGTAAATAGTTTAAGATTAAACATTATTCATGTAAATTTCAGATTGTTTAACTACTACAGAAGTACTTCTTGTAAAAACAAATTGTCACCAATTAGTTTAAAACCCATGAATGATCACAATGGAGGCTGCGTAATTTTCTCAGCAAACAAAATCTCCATTTCCGCCAAAGAAACTCGGCCAGTTAACACCTGACATTCTTCTACCATATATGTAAAGTTTCATTACCATGATTAAATTTAAAAAAGGAATACAATAAAATATACGACGCAGTATATGTGCAGTGACGTAGCGAGGGGGGGGGGCAGGTGGGGCATTCGCTCTGGGCGTCGGTGGCTAGGGGGCGCATGGGGCCCAAATCCGCCCAAAGTATCAATATAACTGCGCAACAGGGGCAGCGGGGGCGCAAATTTTGGTGTTTTGCCCTGGGCTACGCCACTGTATATGTGCCCCTAAAAAACTAATTCAAAATAAATAGTTCATTCAGTAAACAGTGTTACATATCTTAACACTTAAACTAAAGGAAATAGGGTGGGATATAAAATGTGGGAAAACAATGGCCACATACATGTACGGTAATGTTTGATTGCAGATTTGAACTATTAAAATAAAGTCTTTGGCTTCGAAGTTACAACAAAATTGGGCATCGTTTATTTGCCAATGAATTCCTGGTGCTTACATACACACTCTGTTGCACATGGTTTCTTTGAATTATGTCAGAGGGTCAGTCCTTTTCACAAGATAAGTGCAGTGATAAGGAATAATTGTTAATTTGTTAAACTGCCATTATGTTTGTGTACTTCATACTAACCTCTAACTATTATACAGACCAGAATATGAAAAAAGTGTCTTGTCCTGGAGGATAATAAGGCGTATCACAGGGAAAAATGGCGTGTCCCATTGGCGCTTGCACATTGGAGGCAAATGGGCGGAGTCAATAGTCGGCTCCCCCAATTTCTGTTGTCAGCCAGTTAATGTGAAACTTTGATTTTATATCGGATCTCTTTTCTTTTAATCGCTGCTATTTAAACTACCCAAGGGACGTTTTTAGTCATTACAGATTACCGTTTATACATTTTACGTGTAATAGGCATAGACTGAAAGGTTGTGTTTTTTAAAATTATTTTTTTTAAAGATTACTTAAGATTGTTTTTCTCGAAACACGACCGTGTCAAGGGTTAAGAATCTTATTATTGTTTTTAGCAAAGCTTCCATTTCATTAAAGTCAGATCTCGATTTCAGTAGGACAGTGGTGACTTTATTTAGATTGTGATCTAATATCAAGGAACAAATGTACACCACTTCCAACAACCTTCTCTCCACTAGACCTATAAGACGAATTTGCAAATTTCTTCGATGACAAAGTACAAACCATTACAGATTCGCTTGACAGCACAATTTCATCTGATTCGTTACCATACAATTATGATGCAGAATTTCAGCGACAACAGTTAGGAGCATTTGAACCTGTTTCTATTGATTTAGTACGGACAATCGTGATGAAAAGTGCACCAAAGTCTTGTGAACTTGATCCAATTCCGACATCACTGCTGCTTGAGTGCTTAGACCCAATATTGCCTTCACTAACTGATGTTATTAATATCTCTCTCTCATCAGGGGAATTCCCATCATTTTTCAAAACTGCCATCGTAAAGCCAGTTAAGCCACTGCTGAAAAAATCAACACTGGACCATAACGATTTAAAGAACAACCGCCCAGTTTCTACTCTCCCATTCATATCAAAAATCTTAGAAAAGGTTGTTCTAAGTCAACATGTATCTCATTTGAATTCAAATAGTCTTTTTAGCAATGTACAGTCTCCATATCGCCCTTGCCACAGTACGGAAACTACTCTTCTGAAAGTACTTAGTAACATTCTCTCTGCTTTGGATAGTGGAAAGATTACAGTCATCACTCTCCAGGATTTATCTGTAGCATTTGACACAACAGACCATGATATATTACTTCACCGTCTCCAGCATGTATTTGGCATTCAGAATATTGCCTTACTGTGGTTCAATTCCTACTTAGTCAACAGGACACAAATTATATATGCAAATGGAATACACTCCAGCCAGGCCCGCACCTAGGAAATTCTGGGCCCCAGGCAGCTGACAGAGTTCGGGCCCCTTTCGTGTTTCAAATATGTGCGTATATGTGCCTATCTAGCTCGGGCCCCTGACAAGTGCCATGGTTGCCCCCCCCCCCCCCTTCCAGGTGCGGGCCTGCTCCAGCCCAGTTGACGTATGTTGTGGTGTTCCACAGGGATCTGTTCTTGGACCTGTTCTCTTCATTCTGTATACTCAGCCGCTCTCAAGTGTCATAGTTCATCACCCAGTGTCGCACCAATTGTATGCTGATGACACCCAAATATACAAGTCTAGCCACCCAACTGAAGCTGATGGTACCATCAAAGAAATAGAGAAGTGCATTTCTGATGTGAAATCTTGGATGACATGTAACAAGCTGCAAATGAATGATGATAAAACTGAGGCTATTCTGATCACAACATAAAGACTTTCTCATTCACATCCTTTACCTCAGACAATAAATACCAGCAACGCCAACATTATATTCTCACAGTCAGTAAGGAATCTAGGCGTTACTCTAGACCGTATTCTCACATTGCACCAATATGTCATGAACATATGCAAGGCTGCATGTCTTGAATTGAGACGCATCAGTTCCATTCGTAAATATCTTTCAGTTGATGCCACTAAAACACTTGTGTTCATTAGTACTTTCAAGACTGGACTATTGTAACTGAATTCTGTCTGGTTTGTCACAATATTTACTCCAGAAACTTCAAAAAGTTTAAAACACAGCTGCATGGATCATCTTTAGAGTACCTCGATCAGAGCACACCTCACCACTGCTCTGTACCCTACACTGGCTATCAATTCGATACAGAATCAAACACAAAATTTGTTCTCTGTGCTATGGTTTCAATGACAGACTCCAGTCCAACATACCTATCCAGCCTCACCCATGTGTATACACCAGCTAGATCCTTACGCTCTTCCTCTGATAATCGTATACTCATTGTTCCCAAGGTGAAAACAAAGTCGTATGGACAACGTTCGTTTGCACACCAAGGTCCGGCGACGTGGAACGAATTGCCCATTGAAATTAGGCACAAAGACACAGTGGTCCTTTTTAAGAGTGTTCTTAAGACTCACCTGTTTCGACTGTAGGGACAAACTTAGCGACCTAATCATGTTTTGTATCTTATATGTTTTCAGCATGTTTTTTTATGTTTTCCAATTTCATTCTTTTTGTCATTTGTTGTTCTGTAGTGTAGTCATATCATTATTGATGGTGTAAAGCGCTTAGAGCTTCGAAAGATTAGGCACTATACAAAGTCCTCATTATTATTATCTTGAAGAGAAAAAAACATTTACTCATTTCATCAGCACGATCAGGTGTCGGGCTGTCATATTTTTATGAGCAATTACTCGGCCTTCTGCCTATTTTCATAATTCGTATGTTTGACACTCTTTACCAGGATTTAAAATATACAATGGTATGTCTGGAACAGTTTCAACTTTTAGTCTAGGCTTAGCATTTGCCTATCGTAGAGGTTCTATTTTTCAGGATCCCTCTGGTAACATTCCTTTGAGAAATGCAATGAGCACGGAATGCTGTATGGTGAAATCGACTCGCTTGTAATAATGTATCCATACTTTCTTTATGCCTTTATTATTTGGAAAAGAGAGAAAAAAAATGTTGTCCACAGCTTTTTCTTAATGTGCTATTTACACCTGTAAGCAATACAAAATCGCCAGTCGGGATGCTAGAGTCGCTACTATGACGTCACATCACGAGAGTAACCTAATAGGTGCGGAAATTTGCATACCAGGTCACGGAACGGAAATTCAGCTCTTTGAACATATGCCAATATTTAAATACTGGGATTGCGGTCGCATATAATACTTCAGAATAAGGTTTTCTTCATTAGTGTTGTTATTATTATTATGTTTCCACTGGTTTCTGGTCTCTTTTAAGTTGTCGCTCCACGGTTCATCGCCAGGTCTCTTTGGGTTTGCCACAGTTCCTCTTCCCCAGTGGGGTCCATCTCAGTGCCACCATTGGTAGTGAGTCAGGGGGCATTCTGCAGACGTGACCGAGCCATCTCCATCGACGAGTTGCAACGATTTCAGCGATGGTATTTGCCCGCGTTCTGTGCCGGAGTTCCTCGTTCGAGATCATGTTTGGACAAAAGATCCTCATATACAACGCTCACTCTAAGCGCGCGCGCTCAGACATCCCCGCGCAGCTGAATTGTTAATCCAACATTAAAGTTTGCTCGTTTCCGTAATGCTTGCGCAGTGAAGCGAGCATTGCGAGCACATCTACCACGCGCTTAGAGGGAACACATATATTCCACATATATTTCCATGCGCCGGTACGTGGACGTTGACTGGCGTAGCTAACCGTGTGTTTGTATTGCTCTACACCCATTTTTCATGTTTAAATCATAAGCGTGTATTATATTGATTTAATCAGTGTGAAGACAAATATACACTTAATAAAAGGAAAACAATCAGCTTATAAATATGCGAAGCTTATTGTGAGTAGCCACAAAAGCTCATTGTGAGTAGCCACAAAAGCTCATTGTGAGTAGCCACAAAAGGAATAGACCGACATTTTGTAGAGGGCCCATTCGGTCAATACACGTCTGACAATAGTAAATCTTAACTCCGTTCAAAGAGCAAGCAGAGGCGTAGCGAGGGGGGGGGGGCAGGGGGGTACATATGTCCCCGGGCGCCAAGGTACAGGGGCGCCAAAATGAGGCTTGCAACGTTACATTATAATAAGAAAACAAGGGTAATAAATCTGTCACAAGATCGCTGGGGCGCCAATTTTATAGTTTGTCCCCGGGCGCAAAATATCATCGCTACGCCTCTGAGAGCAAGCATATATATTTTATGTGATATAATCAAAATATACGTATAGTATATACCACACGTTGTATAAATTTACTGTAGTTGACATTGTCCGGAATTGAAACATTGTATCAAGTTTCTGACCTTGTTAAAAAATCAGAGACAGTTTTGGCAAACAACTTTCTTTATTTCAATTGGCAAACAAATGTCTTTCTGTTTTTTTCTTCATATCTTTTGACCTTCATCTGGGAAACTGTTTTGTGTCTTAATTTGGTGTATAACTGATATTCTGGTCAAACTTTTTATCAGTCGTGCTTTCACGTTAAGATGTATTATGTTGTGACTAGTTCGGGCTGAATTGTTTTTTTCTTCAAATTATTTAATTCAAGTGATTGTTTTCCCAGAAAATACAAAAGTGCTATGATAATTCTTGGACAAAAGCATCCACTGGAATTTATACGGAATTAAAAGCTGGAATAATATTTTCTGTGCTTCAACAAGAGACTATTAACACATCAGTACAACGCTGACTATTTCTGAGGTCTTCGTCTCCCATTTTGAATTTCATCGAGATTTGAACTGAGATTTACTTATAACTTTTCTTTTATAGGACTTGTGTTTTAATTCTTGAATTATAATTTGGTTTAATTCTCCATACCGAACGTTTATTTCTTATTAATTTTTGCAAACTTGTTGTCTTCACTCTTTTCTGTTGCTTATTTAGAGCATAAACTCGTAAGCACTGTCAATTTGTTTATTATTATTAGTGTTGTTGTTGTTGGTAGTAGTAGCAGTAGTAGTAGTAGTAGTAGTAGTAGTAGTAGTAGCAGTAGTAGTAGTAGTAGTACATATATTACAAATTTATTTATATCATCAAAACTGGAGAAAGACAACTCTTTGTATTCTGCGGGCTAAGACTGAAAGCATTATAGTCCATTTTCTGTTGAAGTTTTTATCAGCTGCTGTATCGCTCGTGTATTTCAGCGAAAATTGTTACGGTTACATGTTCCATAATTGCACTTAGATTAGTTACCTAATGAGACCTAGACTCATCCAAAATATTACTTTATTGTCAATACATAACGAAGAGCAATTACGCATTTATGATTTAGGTATAAATTATTTGTGACAACAACAGTGGAAAAGTATAATTTCTTCATACGCAATGTAAACTACCACGATGAAGTCATATTTTGTTATAGCAGTCTAATAAAGTAATCAAAACGTTCTTATAGATTCTTTCATAACACTGGAGTTATGGTTCTGACCTTGGTTCGAATCCCGGCCAAGTCATACCAAAGACTTATAAAATTGGTACTTTTATGAGATTTCTTTCTCATAAATGCTTAACAATGCTCTTTTCTGTGGCCTTAAGGAGAGAGAGAGAGATCGACAGAAATAATTCAGGCTCCCTAAGCGAGGTGTCACCTCTAAAAATGTAACCTTATATCTTAGGGAAGGGCGATGCGAGAGAAGCTGCATGAAAGATGAGCTCTCTGAGTTCTGACGAAACGGACTAATTTTGCCCAGCAAGACTTCTCGCTCTTATACATAGTTTCTTAGGACGCTTTATACGTCTAAGCTTTTAGATTTCACCAGAATCTCAAGGAGTCTTCATTTTTCCTTCCGACTACTGCCTGGGTCTATGTACGTCAGACAGACTTTTCTATGAAAACGTGAAACCTTTAGTGAGAAAATCGGGAGAAAATAATTTGCTTGCTCAGCACCGTTGCTGAAGAGTTCAAAATTTGCGAACTTAAAGTAATATACAATGTATATGATTGTTTTGATTCACATAGAAAAGCACAGTCTTTACTGAAATACTACTTATTTATATTACAAGAATTATTTTACACAATTGTTTTTAATACAATTTACTGAAAATTCAATTCTAACATTACCAGCAACTGCCTCGCTTAATTGATGCTAGCACGGTTAATGTTAGGATTTGTCGGCCTGGTGTCAGGATAATATGGCTGGGTGCTACGTGTCTGCGGTATTATGCCCCAGGGCTAGACATAACTTTAAGCTGCCACACTGCAGACATCGTATTAATTAATCACACACACACATACACACACACACACTTAATAATAATAATAATAATAATTAATTTTCAATCTTTTTACATATTATTATTGTTAGAAATAAGCAGAAGTAAAGTTATATATTAAGTCCTGACATCTCAATATTCTCAAAGTTATATACCCAGTTTCGTTATTGTGGACTTAACTAGCGTCTTTTGGTTCGGGTGTTTGGCGACATTTAGTTTACTTTTCACAGCATACTAACTATTGGAAGAGGTTTCATTCTCGGGTTTTGTTCTCTTGTTTAAACTGTCAAGAACCATGTAAAATAACCATGTTTTTTTATCTTCAGGCTTGGCTTGCCACACTGCTGCCGCAGGTTTATACGTGTACTTTTTAAGTCTTGGAGACAAGCTGAAGTTGCCTGTGCCATAAAAACAGCACCGCTGACTTGTACGACTTTGCAGAGCAAGATCATTAGCATTCTTGTGGTTCCATTTGATGGCAATTTTTAACCGCTAGTTCATGAATTCTTTGTTATTCTTTTTACATAGCTCGTCTTTGTTACTGATGTTGTAGTCCGAATTTTCCCCCAACCCCCTACTTATTACTCCTAATACTCAAGAATGTCGTCATGGTCATTTCTTTAATTTTCCTTTTTTATGTAATTTCTGTCATCGAACTTCATGATTTCGTTTCTATGCCCTACTCCTGATGGGCAAAATATTTATTTTATCATTTCTGTTCGTCTGTTTGTTTTGGATGTAAATAGTGCTCCCACCTTTTTTCCAGGTGGATAGTTTGAAGCTCCAGCTATGTGCCCATTATCCAAACCTAACCAACCATATTTGCAGTCGGCTCCTATGTCCACGTGGATTTGAGTCTCGTGTTTGGACACTGTGGGTATGCGCAAAAGCTTGCCAGTGACTTCCCTTGGGTCAGTGGTTCTTATTGGGGCTTTCCTGCGTCCTTCCTCTTTCTGCTATACTGGCCACCAGGTATAAGCATATCGTGGCTGAAAATGGTTTTAAACACAAAACAACAAATGGCGGTTAGGCAACCACAGTTTCACTGAAGGGGTTCTCTACTACAGCTAACTATGAAAGGTCCATATAGGTTGGGTTGATTGATTCATCTAAGTCATTAATTATGATTTAAACAGTGACAAAGCGGGGTTGTATATACTATCCTGGCGAGTGCAATTTTCAAGCTCATATACCCCGAGTAATGGCTGCCCACCCTTGTTTGTAATTGTCAAACTGTTAGGAAATACGATATCAATCTAAGCATGCGACCCGTTATTCCATAATGGTTTAGTTTCACATCAGAATATATGCTGTCCACATTAAAACACGTTTTTTCAAGGACAAGGAATAATGCTATTAGGCTAGATTTTGTTGGTAAAATTAAAAAGATTGCCATTTTCTTTAAATTGTATTAAAGTAATGTTTTATTAATTTATATTAAAGTAAGTTTCTAAAATATATTAAGATTAATTTCATTTATTTCCAAAGCACAACTATATATTAATGGAATGAAAATAGTTGCTTTGCAAGCATTAAATTGGCAACGTACATCACTGTGCTGTATAACCTAGTAAGCTATACGAATGCACATTGTTGTGTGAAATAAGTGTATGATGTTAATAAAGGCACCATACAAGTACATGCTATTTCGCTGATTCAGTAAGAACTCTTATGTTTTCTCAGTAACAGATAAATAATTCTGCAAGCCAAACAGATTTCAAGATTATGCATTGGCGAATTTCCAATCCAGTGACTAAGGAAGGGTCTAACCTTCTGTCGAATGACGTAAAACAAAATGGTTCTCATCTAATGATGAACAAACATCTCTGCTACCCTGGTATATTGAGGGATGGCCATATTTGGTCCGGACTTGCGCCAAACGAATATAAATAGGCGCGTATTTCGCCCAGGTCAGTTCTTCATACTCAGAAGCTAGCAAGATGTTCCTTTTTCTCATTACAGGTAAGAACTGTATATGTCGTAAACTTCTTGTAGAAATAAGTATTTTTAATGTTTGAGATTTTAATTGTAAAATTGATCTGTTTGCAACATTGTTCACTGAATTCTTTTATTTATAATCTATTGTAATGTAATGTTAAAATGTTTTAAAGAATTCATATTTAATTATATACATGGTAATTTTTATTGTAAAAGTCGAATTCGCTACCAACTTCATGTTTAGATTTAATGTTGAAGTAAAGTATTCTTTAAGCAAGAAAGAATAATATTTACCAACATGTTTAAATCTATATTCTACTTTAAAAAGAATAAAATACATTTCTTTAAATTAATTGTTGCATTAATTACAGTTATTACATTTTATACTTTATGCTATCTTGAAATTGATCGAGAATTAACTATTCGTATAATATTCTAAAATGCAGAAATTATACAAATGAATGAAGTTGGAAAGCTTAAAAGGAAAGTGTAATTTTATGTGTATTTCATGAATTTTGATTATAAAGTTTATAGATGTGTTTCTAGAATGTAGTAATATATGTGTGTTGATTATTTAAATAAAGTTCCGCATACTCAGAAGCTAGCAAAATGTTCGTTTTCATCATTACAGATGTAGACGTATCCATCATCGTAGTGACACCTTCTTTAAGGAATTCATTCATTTTTCTTCTCTCTTCATTCCGACACTCGAACAATAAATAATACGACCACGACCACTTTATTCATTAAAGTTGGTAAAAACTTTTCATAATAATGCTATGAGGTTAATGTCGCAATTCCATTTGTTGTTGAAAGTCATTGTCATACTTAATTCAAAGTGCATAGATGATCGAGATTAGATCGTCGATTGCAGGAGCCACTTTAGTTGTGACATCAAGTATTTGCTGCCAACGTGGTGCTTCAGTCTATCGTTTCCATAATTTTGCAGATTTTATTAATAAGGTAGATTAGTCTACACAGACTGATATCCATTGGACCCTATCTGGGTTTTGGGATTTGTGTTACAACTGCCCATGTCCAGCGCTTGGGTATTTCTCCTGATTTCCTGATAGCAGATCCAAAAGTATCGCCAAATCAATTGTTTGGGGAAGATACCTTTTTAGACTTTGTACCCAAGCATATCCTTTCCGGGTGAAGTGATTTTTGTTCTTATTTAGTGCCTTTAGCCACTCATGCACGGTGAAGTTTATGAATGGTTTCCCCTATCTGTAGACAATTGGGGATTTTCTTTCTCTTCATTTTCTTGCTGTGCTTTCTTTTGAACATTCGAGTGATTTGAATTACTGTTCATACCGCCTAGTCCGCAGTGAGCCCAGGGAGTTTTTGGTTCTAAAATGTGCTTACGAATTTGCTTTGTCGTTTACTGGTGATCAGAACAGTTCTGATTCGCTGTGAATATGGTGTTCTCATCGAATCATTGTTTCGCTTTAGATGCAAAAAAATACTAGGAATGTTTGGTTCGTGTAAATCTGTTAAGTGTGTGTGTGTTGGGGGGGGGGGGGCTCTTTCATCAGTTGACTGTATTCTTTGTTCCACCAAAGGATGGTTTGTTTGCCCCTTTATCCTATTTTGGGGATACACTGCTCCACAGTGGAGGACCGTGCCTTGACACAGTCGTCATATAACAGAGTGCCGTCCGCTCCTACCCCACCCCCAATAAACGCAAAGAACGAAACATCTCCCAGTCCCCCTTGCCGAATTTCAATTTGGGTGTGAGCTCTGTCTCATTTAGGGCTGAAATGATAACACTAGCTTGTCAATTGTGGGACTTATTGTGAGATGAAATGATACAAAATAAATCTTACTATAATCGATGGGTATAAATTATAATCGTTCCAAGTTATATTCAACCCCTGGTCTTTCACTTGCGTGAAAGACAAGTGTTCTTCATCGTCACAGCTCGTACTATTCGAATTGTTGTCCGTCTCAACAACTAAAGTAGGAATGACAGAAATTTCTGATAGTATGACGGAGGAATTGGTCTTACTAATCATGAAGCACTTGCACACGCTCATGACAAACACACACATTGGTACACAACACGAGTCCTGGGTCACATCGGTATCGTTGATATGTCGTTTTTGTATTCTTTTGAATGCACTGAAGTTACTACTTGAAAACATTGTCCCATTATCGGGATTTACTTCAGTGGGTGTAGGTTTATTCAGTATTACAAATTTTGATAACGTTATCCACTTTTCAAAAGCTCTGCAGTACATCTAAGCAAAAAATAAGTATATCTCTTAGCATATTAATGATATCCTGGTATGCTTCTGATATGATATGGTGCTCGGGCATCCCCTGGGTCACATAAGTTTACGACTAGCTTTTGGGTTGCTGCCTGTGTTTATCTTTTGTCATATGGAATTCTGAAACCTGTTCAGACACTTGGGTCTGATGTGGATCTTCAACAGCCTCAATTGGCAGCGTCACTGACAAATGTTAGCAGCACTTCAACCCATGTCTATATTTGATCTGTATTTGCAATAACACACACACACACACACACACACACACACACACACGTCAAAATGTTGGTCTATATAGTAGCCTGATGGTCTGGGTTTGGACCTTAATGCGTCTAACTTTTAATTGTGTGACAGTTATTTTGGGGTCGTATCCTGTGGTGCATATGTTTACCTTAATTATTACTATTTACTTTCGGAGGTATTTTGGCAATCGGTTACTGTGCTGTACAGTAGGCAATAATTGGTCTTTTCTTTGGACTAATTTTTTTAAAATTCTAGAGTGGAACAGATTAATGGATCTTGCAAATAAGGTCTAAATGTTTTGAATGTTGCCACAGTGTACGGCTGATGGTCTGGCTTAACACCATGGCTTCATTTTTCTGTCTCGAGTAATATTCCTGTGGTAGGATAGAAGTAAAGAAATGCTAAGTAAGACATTATTGGGCTTGGGGATGCTAATTATAGCTATTCTGCCTTAAAGTTGCAGTCTTTTGTTAATCTTTGTTAAAATTGTTATTTTACTCCCAATGTTAGTTTATGTTTGTTTATAAAATGTAATGTGGTTGCAACTATTATGTTTGGTTTCTTCAGTAATGTGATACATTGTGCTTTAAGCTTGGAAGAGAGGGTTATCAGACCATGTTTAAGTCTTCTCAGACTGAGGACGTTGGACAAGGAAATTCATAGTTTCTTCCACGCACCTTAAATGTAATAGGTGTAGCTCTTTACGGTGATACTTGATATTTTTGATTATTTGTATATCCCCATAGTTTCTATATTTGTGAAATATCTCCTGCTTATGAGAGCTGAGATTGGCTCGCTTTTTCGTACTCGGCCCCTATTGGGCCAAGTCTACCAATCCCATCTCCTTACTTTGGTGGAGACCCTTCTTTGACACGCCAGAAAAGGTTTTGCACCCAATCTGTTATCCTTTGTTACCTGTGGATTTGTAGTTGCATTTGTATCTCAAACCAGGAATTATATTTCCCTCTCTTTCCGATAACAGAGATGAACCGTAATAGATTTTCACCTAACTGATGCTAGTGCTTCCTGTTTTAAAGAAATCCGGATAGCATGCTCTCCTTTATACATTGTTTTTTTCCAGTTTTCCCTCGGAATTGTTTCCTTCCTTTAATATATTTGGGTCAGTCGTTTTAAACACGACTTTGTGTTTTGAGAGAGGACAGTGAGGGCTGATAATTCCTGCTAATTGTATTTATTAGTTAGTGGAATCACCCGGTTATGATAATCATAATAAAAGTTGTGTACTGTTTTGCCAGTTTTTATTCTTTTTATGACTTTGGTATCAAATCAAATGTCCACATACTTATTTATTGTATAGCATGTGTCCATTAGTAACGTGTTTTCCAATTCCTCCTATCACAGTAGTAAATGCGGGAGATTGGGGGACATTGGATGTAACTACACTAGAAATTGCATGTGATTCAATACTCGAGATAAGATCAGTCGCTCTTTTTTGACCCCCTTCAAGCTCACCCGATTTATATAAATATCTGACAGTAACATTATCTAATACTGGTTATTTCAAAATCATCCGTTGTGTATATATATATATATATATATATATATATATATATATATATATATATATATATATATATATATAATCTTTATCGCGTTAATAAATTTTGGTTGTTCGAGTAATTTCATTATTTAATACATTTTCACACTTGGTAGTCTTGCAACCGATCTCGAGATCTCGTATCCTGAATTATTTCCTTAGCATACTGATATGGCCATCGTAGATCACCGCGTTGATGAATTCATTCAAACGCAGAAGCAACTTCTGCTGTTGTCTTTGTTGATAACGGATGTTCTTTGTATCTGCTTACAACATCAACATCAGTTAGAGCGTATTTGTATGTTATTTGACGTTCCTCGTATTTCGATAGCATCATCCGGTAAAAATAAAATATCAGCCTGATGAGTTTCACTAGGAACACTGACATCAAAATGCGCATAATCGACTTTTTTAGGCGGTGGTAGATAAATTTGCCATATTCCTTGTCGTTATACCCATTTTTAGTAGTAGCACTGGTAACATCTGCAGCTTCGGCGAGTTTTACTTATCGCTGCTCTGCCTCTCCAATATCCTCTTGGACTATAATAAATGGATTCCATAATATTAATAACCATCCCCTAATAATAATTTACCTTTCCTCGCAGATCTTACCAGTTTGCTAATGATTCCTTGAAAGGTTTATATTTTATGGAATTTAATGCGTGAATCAACTTCACATATGCGAGATGTCTATGCTGCAGATTGTTACTTTTATAAGACACATCATGAGCGTGGCAAGCTCGATTAATTTCATTTATCGGATATTCACCTTGTCTTGCATGATCTTGATTGTCAAATCGGATGTCATATCTGGTCCCAATTTCAGCTTTCTCTTTCTGACAGTGGTGAGGAGGGGTTCATAATGGCCTACTTTGTACCTGATGGTGTTACGCACTTCTTCATTTGTGATGTGGTCCTTGTAAGAGATGCCAATGATGGCTGTGTAGCACCTCATAAGTGCCTGGATTCTTCGTTGTAATTCAACTGTCAGAGTCCAGGTCTCACAAGACTACAGAAAGATTAAGATGACTAGTGCACTCAATAGTCTGATTTTTTTCTTCAGACAAATATTCTTATCTCTCCAGGTGGGTCTTAGCTTTGACATAGATGCCGTTGTTTGTGCTGCTCGTGACAAACCTTTTGCTTTTGATCCCTCTTCGGTGATTATAGAACCAAGATACTAGTGTTCGTCCACTGTTTCAACTTCCTGTTTTCTGACTTTCATCTTGGTTGATATTTGTTTGCAACTGATTGTCATTAGCTTTGCCTTCTTGGTGCTTATCTCCATGTCAAATCTGGAAGATGTTTCATCCAGATTCTTCGCTAATGTGGCAAGCTCATCTTTACTGCCTGCCAACCCATCAACGTCGTCTGCAAAGCGTAGGTTGGTGATGTTACTCCCTCCAATGCTGACTGTCCCACAGTGGTTTTCCAGGGCTTCGCTCATGATAAGCTCTAAGTAGATGTTGTAAAGCGTGGGTGACAGGAGAGAGCCTTGTCGTACTCCAACTGTTGTCTATAACCAGTCCCCCACAGCACCTTGAGCAATTACTGCACTGGTAGCCTTGTTGTATAGCTGCTTGATGGTATCGGTCAACCTTTGACCCATGATATACTTCTTCATCCTGGCCACAATGCCAATTGCCACACTCTATCAAAAGCCTTTTTTAAATTATATGACCACACGATAGATGTGTTGTTGATGTTGTGAGTACTTTTCACACAGAACCCTGAGATTGAATATTTGGTCCGTGGTGCTTCTTCCACTCCGGAACTCTGCCTGTTCTTCAGCGATTATTTTTTTCTGCTTGTGGGTTCAGTCTCTTCAAGATGATCTGTATCATCACCTTACAAAAATAGCTGATCACACTGATAGTTCTGTGATTTTGGTAAAGCTGGAGATTGCCTTTTTGGGGGAGTGTTATAATCAGTGACTGGGTCCAATGTGTTGGCCATTCGCCTGTCTGCCAAATCTTGTTGTAGATTTTTTTTAGTAGCTCTATCACTGGTTCACCACCATTCTTGATATGTTCAGCTGTGATATTGTCTACTCCAGCTGCCTTCCCGTTCTTCAGTGCTCTTATTGATGACTCAAATTCTTTTCTAAGAATGGGAAAACCATCATCATTTGTGAAGTTTGGAACTTCAAGCACCTCTGGGTCTCCTGTGGACGGATGGTTGTAGAGATCTTTATAATACTCAGTTCATCTTTCAGAAATGTCACTTGTTTATGTGAGGCATTTTCTAATTTCGTCTTGAATGGTACTGACTCTTGCTTGCGTCGGCCTGGTGAGGTCTCTCACAATTTGGAATGCCGTTTTTCTGTTATTCTTTATCAGACTGCTCTCTACTTTTGTGCACATTTGTCCAATCCAATCTTCTTTTGCTATCTTCAAGTTTTTTTCTGATATTCTTGTTTATTTCTCGATACTCCACTGCCCCTGTTGTGTGTCTGGTGTTTATGAGGTCTCTTCGGGCATCACACAGTTTCAGAATCGTTTCTCTAACCCAGGGTTTTTTCTTTGAGCGATGGAGGTCAATGTTGTCCTTTGCAGCTGTTGTCATTACTGTGTTGAAAGTGTCTTTCATCACTTGAGCATCAACATCCATCACAAGAAGTGGAGCAAATTTTCCTCCAATTGTGGCTTGGAATGACTTGCAGATGTCGTGGTCCGTCAGATGTTGAAGGTTGAATTTGAGCTTGATTTCGTTTGCTTGTTAAATTTCTTCATCCTCACTCGGAAGTTCATAATGATGAGGTCGTGATCACTGCCAACATCAGCACATGGGAACGTTTTTGTTTGTGTTCTGTTGATGCCCGATCGGCAACAAGTTCGAACCAGTATGCAGTCGATCTGGTTATGATGGTTTCCACTTTGTGCGTGCCATATCCAACATCGTGAAGTTTTATGTTGGCCCCGTGTGATGGCTAGTACCAAGTTGTTGTAGCTTGTGAACTCGAGCAGCAGTCTCCCTCTTTCACTGGTAAGATCATTGCAAGAAGGTTCACAATGATCATCCCAGTCTTTTAGAGCATCTTTGCCAACTTTGGCATTACAGTCTCCTTGGATGATGAGCATGTCTTTTTTACTTACCATGTTTATTATATTGTTGTAAGTCTCTTCTATTTCTTCATCATCATGATTAGTAGTTGGAGCATACACTTGGATAATTGTGATGTTAAAGGAAGACGATTGCAGACGAATGGAGATTTTTCTGCTAGATATGGGGCGATATTCATGCACATATCCCTTGATGGCTTTGTTTACAAGGAAGCCTACTCCATTTATGGACTTGTCCAACTCTCGGCTATATTATAAAATATTCCCATCTTCAGTTTGTTGTTCTCCTAGGGCTTTACATCTTACTTCACAGAGTCCCATAATGTACCATATGCAGTGTTTCATTTCATGTGTCAACTCTTGGAGTCTTCCAGTTCGCGCCAGAGTTCTAATGTTCCAGGTGGCGGTGGCAACGCTGTCTCTCGCTCTGATTTTATGCAAAGTACCAGTAGCACACTTGTCATCTCCGTCCTGTTGGACAACGGCAGCCGCAGTCCTTCTTGACCTATGGCGACGACCAATCTGGTATGGTAATTTCAGATTTGTCCAGCATTATCAGTGTGTCTTGGGTAAAAGTCGTCTGGTGGAGCTGATCCCTTTCCAGACCTAGGAGTTGCCAGAAGGGGATGTCGTACATCATCCATCTGCCTAAGGGTATCCACTCCGGATTTTCTTTTAGGGTTTACTCTTGTTTGTTACATGTAATTGTTTCTTAGATTCTTTTAAATTATTCAATTACATTCTATTGTAATTTAACATTGTTTACATGACTTGACATTGTCCAGAATTGAAACGTATCTAATTTTTGACATTGTTCCAAAGTCAGTGTCAGTTTTGGTAAACAACATTCTTTATTTCAATCGGTGAAGAAACTTCCATTTTGTTGTCTTCAGAAGGATAAAATTTGGACCCCTATTGGGGAAACTGTTTTGTATCTTAATTTGGTGTATTATTGATATTCTGATAAAAGTTTTATGTTGTGACCAGTTTGGCCTGAATTTTATTTTTTTCGATTGAATTCAAATAATTGTTTCGCTGAAACTTTACTGGAATTTATACGGAATTCAAAACTGGAATAATATTTTATGTGCTTCAAGAAGAGATTGTTGACAAATCCGTACAACACTTTCTATTTCTAACGTCATCGTCTTCCATCTTGAATTTCATCGGGATTTGAACTGACATTTACTTAGAACTTTTCTTTTAAAGGACTTGTGTTTTAACTAGTGGATTACAATTTGGATTTTATAATCAATACCGTAATTTTTTTTTTCGTATTTGTTACTTTGTATTCTAGAGTTTTACAAAACTTGTTGTCTTCACTCTTTTATGTATGTATGACTTACGGTTGATAAATAAATTAATAAATTAAACTAGAGACAATCATACATATTGCTATGAAGGATATACAATATATCAATTTAAATTATACAATTGTATATAATGCACTGGCATTAAGTCCATTAGGATACAAAGTATTTACCTTATGACTCCAATAAGTCTATTTTATGAGTCTATTCATGTCACCATGCACAATATCTATTGGCATGAAAGAAAAATCGAGTAAAGAGTGATTATTGGTGTTAAAATGTCTTGAAATATTAGAGGAAAACATAGGATCTCTATACTTTCTTATATCAAAGCGATGACTATTCATTCTTTGAGAAACTTGTTGAAGTGTTTGTCCAACATATTGCATGCTACATTTTTTACAGGTTATTAAATAAATCACATCAGTTGATATGCAGTTTGTGTTAACACGTAGAGAAAATACCTCTTTTGTATTAGCAGTACTGAAAGAAATACTTTCTATTATGTTTGCACATTGAGAGCACCGGCTTCTATTATATTTAGATGACGAAAAGTGTGTTTCATTATTATTTTTTCTCTCTGTTTAGCTCTAATTAAAAAATCTTGCAAGTTCTTGGGTCTTCTAAAAGCGAGAATTGGTTTAGTTTTGTAAAGTGATTTAACGCAAGTTTTATTGGATAAATTTAGGAGACTATAATATCTATTAATTATAGGACCTATATTAGGCAATGAAGGATTATATTGTATTGTGAAAGGAATTACATCTTCCGATCAAAATAAATGACGTCATCCATTACATTCAAATCATTTAGTGCCTGAAGAAGCATTGATTAAAATGAGAAACTAGTTGCACAGAATCTTGGCGTTTGTGTTGTTTTTTTTCTACCACAATTTTAGGGTTGATAACACTCGCTTGTCGATTGTGGGATTTATTATTGTGAAATGAAATGGTACAAAATAAAACTTACTAGACACGAATGGGTATGTATTCTTAGCTCCACCAGCGGATTATTTATTTTCGTCCCGTTATCCCGTTTTGGGGATACACCGCTTCACAGCGGAGGACGGTGCCTTGACAATAGTTTTGTTAACGATGTCTACATAGTCGTCATATAACAGAGTGCCATCCACCCAACCCCACTCCCAACAAACGAAAAACACTACATCTCCCAGTCCCCTCTTGCCGAATCTCAATTTGGGTGTGAGCTCTGTCAACATTTACCCGCTTGTCAATTGTGGGATTTAGTGTGAAATGAAACGGTACGAAATAAACCTTACTATACACAAAGGGTATAATCTTTCCAAATTATTTTCAATCTCTGGACTTTCTTTTGCGTGAAAGACAAGTGTTCTTCATCGTCGCAACTCGTACTGCTCGTGGTTTTGTTCGTCTCAAGAACTAAATTAGGAATGCATGGATGGCAATTTTTAACCGATGATTCATGAACTCTTTGCTATTCATTTCTTTGTTATTGATGACGTAGTCCGCATTTTCCCCCCTACTTATTACTCATAATACTGCAGAATGTCGTCATGGACATTTCTTTAATTTTCCTTTTTTTAAGTCATGTCTGTCATCGAACTTCATGATTTCGTTTGCTTGCCCTACTCCTGATGGGCAAAATATTTATTTTATCATTTATGTTTGTCTGTTTGTTTTGGATGTAAATAGTGCTCCCGCCTTTTTTTCCAGGTGGATAGTTTGTAGCCCCAGCTATGTGCCCATTATCCAAACCTAACCAGCCACATTTGCAGTCGGCTCCTATGTCCACGTGGGTTTGAGTCTCGTGTTTGGCCAATGTGAGTATGCGCAAAAGCTTGCCAGTAAATTCCCGTGGGTCAGTGATTCTTATTGGGGCTTTCCTGTGTCTTTTCTCTTTCTGCTATACTGGCCACCATGTGTAAGCCTATCGTGCGCTGAAAATGGTTTTAAACACCAAACAACTACAGCCGGCAGTTAGGCAACCACAGTGTCACTGAAGGGGTGACCGACTACAGCTAACTGTGAAAGGTCCAGATAGGTTGGATTTATTGATTTATCTAAGTCAATATTCATGATTTAAACAGTGACAAAGCGGGCCTGTATATACTACCCTGGCGAGTGCCATTTTCAAGCTCATATACCTCCGAATAATGGCTGCCCACTCTTGTTTTTAATTGTCAAACTGTTAGGAAATACGATGTCCATCTAAGCATGCGATCCGTTATTCCATAATCGCTTACTTTCAGATTAGAATATATATTGTCCACATTAGAACACGTTTTTCTCAATGTGATGGAATAATGCTGTTAGGTTAATGTCGCAATTTCATTAGTTGTTGAAAGCCATTTTATTACTTGATTCTAAATGCATAGTTGATCGAGATTAGATCGTCGATTGAAGAAGCCGGTTTAGTTCTGACATCAATTATGTGCTGTCAACGTGTTGCGTCAGTCTATCGTCTCCATAATCTTTTATATTATTAATGAGGAAGATTGGTCTGCACGAACCGATATCCACTGGATCCTATCTGGTTTTCTGTATTGGTATGACATCTGCTTAAGTCCAGCGCTTGAGTATTTCTCCCGCGTTCTCGCCGAATCGTTCTTTCGCTTTATATGCAAGAAAATCCAGGGAATGTTTGGTACGTATAAATCTGGTTTTTAGTGCGTGTCTCTCTCTCTTTTATCGCTTGACTGTATTCTTAGTTCCACCATGTCCCGTTATCCCGTTTTGGGGCAGAGAACGAAGCATCTACCAGTCCCCCTTGCCGAATCTCAGTAATTTATGCGTAGAAAACCGTTTGTGATTACACCCATTGCACTAACCGGTCAGGTGGTTTTCGGTCTCTGGTTGAACGCCTCAGCGGTTGCTGGCCTGAGTCTTTCTGTTGTGACACCTGTGGTGCCGGTGGGCTTAAGCTCAACTTCACAGACTGACGGTCCGGGTCTCCCTCTAAAATGGGCTTCGAACTGACCTTTTCACGGATATCTCTTGGGGACCAAACTGAGTACTCTCACGTGATACTTGAGAGGGACCAGTAAAATGACTCGTGGGTTCACTTAAACTACTGCCATATTGCCTAGACCCACTGGCTTGAAAGTTTACGCTTTCAAGAGGCTGGCTAATATGGAGATCGATAAAAGATGGAGATCTACTATCAGGGTCAGTTCGTGTCGAGTTTTCACGGAATTGAATATTATCCTTCATAGCCCAACCGGGTCATCTCTGTGGAATAACATACCGGTCGGAGTCGGTCCGATTGAGAACTCGAAAATTCCGACCTAGACTCCATAGGGTTAGCCTTTGGAACACCCGCTTTCTTCCGAAACTTTAAGGGGACTGGATCTCAAGGAAGGTAGTCAAAATGTTAAGGCATATTACGGTGCTCGACTCACTCGAGGCAGCCGTGTAAGCAAATTGGAGGCAGTCTTTCAGTTTTTGTGCGTACGCGTGAGGCTCTTCATCAGTCTCGCCACTATTTGCTGTAGTGCCCAGATAGGCGTCGACAGAAAACCGGAGGTGCCACCGAAACATAAGAAAACTGGGTGAGATTCTGGTGGAATCATTATTAATAGCATTACATGTGTGTACAATAGGAGCCATGTAAGATTTCCAATCTTGATTTCGCTCTTCCTCCAATGTCCCTTGCATTTTTAATAGAGTTCCATTGAAGCGTTCGCACGCACCATTCCCCTGTAAGTGAAACGGGGAGGAGCGTGTCTTCGGTATGTTATCTAATTTGCTTAACTCCTTTAAAACTTTACCCTGGAAACTACGTCCCGGTTCGCTGTATAGCCTTTACGGGAAACTAGTATCAAGAGAAGTGCTCATAAAGATATTTAGCGGTACCCTGAGTCGTCTGATTTCGAAAAGGAACGGCCTTGATTTATTCGGTAGTAGATATCAGTATCACAACAAAATTGCTTTAGGTATAAAACTATGCTGACAATTCTAAATAGCTCCTAGAAACCGTTTGGCACCCCTAATAATATCAAGCGCAAGCTTATACATATAATAAACATGTGTAAATAGTAATCTCACCTAGCTTTCTGCCATTTTCAGTTGGGTGTTGAAGTGCTGAAATATTTTGTGAGTGGTTTTAAAAGCATAGTGGTATGTTAGATTAGGACGTTAGATGGCTGTCTTGTCTTCTCATAAAGTCAATGATAACGTCTTCCAAAGGTGGCAATCCATATGATTCATAATACTCAACGCAACCCTCTTTAGGAAAGTAGACGGCTACCCAGTGAGTTCCTGGGAGATTAATGTCGTCCATATTGATGACATAAGCTTGATGGTCCTGATGTTTGCGTTGAGGTATTTCATCTTTAGCACACACCACATGATTCCAAGAAGCAGTGTATGAACTGTGGTTCAAAAGGTAATAAAGTTCCAGTTGTTGTCTTGTTTTTGTTTAGTTTTAAAGGTAATGATAAGTCATCATATTATTCCAGACTTGTGCTTGAAAATGTCTGACAAGTAACCGTTTCTTCGCTTCGTCTCCGCACTCTGAGCCAAGAGGGCATCGACGTCATGGATCTCTTGATCAATCATTGGAGGAGAAGAATGATCAATGATCACACACGTCTTTAAACCATTGAAGCAACATAACTGCTTCCAAGATGAGACTAGAAGTTACGTCCAGATATTCATCCAATTTTCTTCTTGACTCATGATCAGACATTTATCACGTTGAACTTGACTGGGATGATCGTATTGACATTCTTATAATCTTTCTTGATCAATTACTGAATTTTATCCGCCAAGTGTTTTAAAAAAAAGGAGACTAAATGTTGTTCATGTTCTGCCCATCTAGTCTTCATTACCACTGCCTCTTGCTCTTTGCCCTGGGGTTCTGCCTCAACGGCATCCTCCCATTCCATTCCATAGATTATCCACTATTCAAAGAGAGATAATTAAACAATCGTAAGACTTGAGAATGGCTTCGAAAACGTGAACACTTATTTGTGGAGTTTTGTCGCGACGGATACCGTAGAAGGCAAAGATCAATTTGACGGGAAAATGAGACTGAAGGAACTTCATGTTGACGATTTGAGACAGAGCCAAATTGTCTGAGCTTGGTTTTTTATAGAATGTTTAGTTGTTTTTATTAAGTCGACGATGGGGTCGTGTACACAACAGGTTACCCGTCTTGGCACCAGTCGTGAAACAGATGGTTACGAAATTGCAAAAGATCGGAGGTAGTAGGTTTTAAATCCATGAGTAAATGGGCGTATGGGGTTTGAGTGTTATCACCATACGCATGAGTCAGCCGATGCGTTCCTAACTATTTGGCTAAGACTTGCACTTCCGATTTATCTCTAGGGCTCTTAAACAAGAACAGGTAATCATCATTTAGACTAATGGTGCGATGGGTTTTACTTTGCTGAAACAAATTGTGTGTAATATAAAGGACACTGGTATTACGATGATGCCCTTTGCGCGTAAACAACAGTTTAATTTCTTCTTCGTCTTCTCCTAGCATGTCGCCCAAAGTGACCACATTGGGTTGACTGAAGTCAGACGCGATACTGTTGGTCTCGCTAGGGAAGCCTTCCACAAACACTATGGAATTACCTTGACTTTCTCGCAAAAGGCTGTGCGACAATTGCCACTCTTTGTAAAACCTCAAATCGCGTTGAGGTGGAAAACCGATCAAATTTTATCTTCGATCAAACGTTTGCCAAGATCGGTTTTGCCTGTACCACTAGGTATGGTAATTAACATGTTAAAGGGATGGTGAAGGTACAAGGCCTCACAGCTAGCACGATCCAAGTGTTCGGCGATGACTTTGAAAGTGGAGAGAGAGAGAGAGAGAGCAGAAACCGCAGAGGTAACCATAGTAGTGTAGGTAATGTAATTTAACTTTTAACACGAAAACAGACAAGACAAGAGTTTTTATATTTTTGTCAGGACACGTATATTTCATTACATGTTTAAAATGGAACAACACGAAGTAAAAATATACATAAAAGCCAAATGATTAAGTACTGCAATAAAATTCACATTATAACGAGCAAAGTGGAATATAAAGAAGTCTCTGTACATGTTGTTGGTAACCAATGCGTCCTAGGAGTAGTGTGTGATGTTTATACAATCTCTACATTGAGAACAGTCATACAGGGGTCCTCACGGAATGGTCTTTCGAAATGTCCACGACAGTAATGTCCTGAATGGAGTGGTTCTCCTCGGTGACGGATTATAATCCTTCTGACCCTGTCTCTAACACAGGTTTAAAAGTTTCTTTTTGACTGGACGTTGGATTTTAGGATCACAACTATTGAGCATAATTGTTCACTTCTTTGGTCCTAGCCCCAAAACCCCAACTTTTCAAGTCCCATACATACGTCAAGTGAAGGTGTAATTTACTTGCTACACACACATAGTCGTACACATCTTCAGTACCTAAAAGTTGACGAATCTTTTTCTCTCCGTAGATTTCGATAAGTATCCAAGCAGCAGAGGGGGCGAGCCGGACAACATTTTTAAACAAGTTTTGAATGAAATCAGGCTTAAAACAATGAAATCAGGCAAAAATCAATGAAATCAGGCAAAAAAATCAATGAAAAATCAATGAAATCAGGCAAAAAATAATAATGAAAAATCAATGAAATCAATGAAATCAAAAAAATGACTAAGCCTCCATTCGATTTTCAACCGAATATTTGATCCAATCCGATGCGATATCGTGTTCGAGGGTCATGTAAATTTATTGTTATAAATCCGTGTGGGTCAGACTGAGCATGACTAAAGAAATTTCGAAATTGATTGAAGTCCATATCAGAACACCATGTCTGCCAAATATTTCGTAGCGTATGTGTATCAACGCCGTTGAATACAGCAAGAATATTACAGTTATCTCTGATCACTTTTGGAATCTGAGTGTAGCGTTGAGTGACATAGATCACGTCCGTGTTTTTATGCCTGCCTCGGGAAAATATTCTAGCTGGGTTTTTTTTGTTTATCTAACATGACATCGTCGTATACAACCAAAATTGTTGATACTTCCATCGAGGTCTTCTACTGATGGTGCCTCGTCAATATCTGTAATAAATTCAATAATATTCTCACCAGCAATCTCTGAAGCGTTTTCATTAAAATCTTTTAGCACTTCATAGCATCGTTGATCATCTACGCTAGGGGCAATTAAATACAACTTATCCCACTTCATCCATCTCATTATTAAATTGAGCAACAATTGCGTCTTGCCGGATCCAGATGGCCCAATTATAATTGCGCGGATAGAGTTTGGTAGCGCTGCATGATGCTTAACTGGTTCTCTTGTTTTAGTTGCTGAAAAATCAATTATATTCATGCTGTTATATATAAATTATGGATCTATATTGTGTGAAGTGTAAAAAACGTACTGGCACAGATGACTTGACGACGATTACAACTAAAAATAACCGATCAGCGCTTTCTGGTAAATGCGTACAATGTAGTACAAAGAAATTTAGATTTGTTTCTAAACCCAAGGAACCTTTAAAAAAAAACGAGGAGGTGATATCGCTGCCAAATTAGCAAAACTCCCTGGAACCCCATGGGGGAAATACCCTGGAGAAAAGCACCTTCCAGGATATAGCTACGGTGGCCCCGGAACACGATTAGATATCAGACTCAATAATCATAACCAACCCAACCCCGGTGAAGAACCAATAAACGCCATTGATAAGGCCTGTCACCTTCATGATGTTGGTTATAAAAGCAGTAATCTGCAACACAGGCATCTAGCAGATGTGAAATTAATTCATGCGTTGAATGCCATTCCTGACAAATCTTTCAAAGAAAAATTGGCTTCCTTTTTGATAAAATCGGCAATGAAAAGCAAATTGATGTTAGGTGCTGGTAATTAATAACAGCATGGAATCTATTTATTATTCCCCAAGAGGATACTGGAAGGGTAAATCAGCAATCCATAAACTCGCTAGCGCTGCAAAAGTGAAAAAAACCACTGCGGCTCATTGGTTATCCAAACAGGCACTATGGCAAATTTACTTACCACCGCCTAAACAAATTAATGTCTCGCATTTTGATGTAACCGGACCCAATGAAGTTCATCAGGTTGATCTATTATTTCTGCCACATGACCACGGTTATAAGTACGCATTAACCGTAGTTGATATTGCAAGTCGATACAAAGAAGCAGAACCGTTAAAAACAAAATCATCACCTGAAGTGGCTTCTGCATTTGAAAGAATTTATCGACGAGGTCCTCTGCACTGGCCAAATCTATTACAAATTGATCCTGGCAAGGAATTTCAGGGTGCTGTTTTAACAACGATGAAAGATCACAATGTCACTATCAGACGGGGGCATACTGCACTGCATCGTGATCAGGCAATTGTAGAACGGTTTAATAAAACCCTTGCTGAGCGGTTATTTGGATATCAATACGCAAAAGAATTCATCCAAGAAAAAAGATCCCGTGAATGGGTTAAAAGGTTACCAGCTGTGATTACTGCACTGAATAACGAGATTACTAGAACAATCAACATGAAACCTATCAATGCGATTAAAAAGAAGTCAATACCTGAAATGGAAATTCGAAGAATTTCACAAAAAGATTTCAAAGAACCAATTCTTGGTAGTAATGTCATTGTGAGGTATTTATATGAACCAGGAGAGCTTGAGGATGGCAGAAAAAGAGCTACTGATCCTATTTGGAGTGTTACTGCACACAAGATATCTAGTATAACACGATCTACGGGTAGACCTCCAGTCTATAAACTGGATTCAACTGCCCCTCAGCGGGTTTTTACTAGACAACAATTACAAGTGATTCCTGACGATACTCAATTGCCACCGCATGGTCTTAACTAGCACCGTTGCGTCTATTGCACTCAAGACAAGTCAACATCACATTATTTCTGACATGACCGAGATTGTTATTTTTTCTGTCAACGGCGAATTGGCGAGGATCCTTATCCGAATACTGCCAACGCATTATACAATTGCAACTTGCGCAGTGATTATTCTGTTGTTTCTTCAAAGTGATTATTAATCCAGCATCAATGTCAAATTCTCGTTGTTTTTTTTTTGTCTTGTTGTTTGTAACCGGAGAGTTTTTTATCAATAATTTTAACATCAATATCATCTATTGTGGTGTCATTATCATCGAAAACAATTCTTCGAAGTTGATTTATTTTTCGTACTCTGGATACTGAAAGATAGACTAAATTTGACCATTCGATGCGATTATCCACCATCCAAACAATTGTATCCGATATAGTCAATCCCTGTGAAGAATGTATCGTCGCTGCGTATCCTAGCGTCCATGGGGATTTATTAGCACGCAATGCATCTTCAACGACGCTGATATCAACCAGCACAATATCATTTAATACGAGAATTTGTTTTTCACTTTGTCCTGGAATATCAACTTCAATGTTCTGTTTTCGTGTATCCGAAGGCCTATAACAAAGAGGCACTGGAAGTGTTGCAAATTTTTGTTTATGCAATTCAAATAACTTCATCTGAAGTGTGTCTCTGACTATTTTTCTACTTGCAATGATCAAATCGTTTGGTCTCCACATTTCCAAGAAATCATTCATGGGAGTTTCCGAAATTATTTCACGGGCTATTTCACACTGGATTCTATCCGGTTGTAATCTAATTAGTTTCTTAAATTCTTTTAATTTTTCATCAAGTGATCTATGATCGGTATCAATTTCTTCATAATAGTCTACAAAACCCTTTAGCCATTCATGTGGGGATGCACCGACAAATGGTGGTGGTTGCCCGTGATCACCGCACATGACGATTTTTGTATTTTTCAATAACAACCACTCAAGAAATATTTTTAATACATCTTCTGACACTGTGTCTATTTCATCCCAAATGATAATTTCAGGAATAAATTTCTCTCCCATGCGCTCAGGAGTCCATTTATCTCCTTTCCATCTAAAGAAACTATGATAGGTACAGGCATTTACCCCTCTCTGTATCATCTCTCTTGCAAGTCTGTGTGTTGGTGTTAGTACAATCATGTTTGGATTGGAAACACGAAATAACTCAATTGCCCGGGTTGTTTTTCCTGACCCACCACAACCGTTTAAATAAACTGTTTTATACCGGCATATTGGATCAGAAATCGGTGGTGCATTAGAAAATTCTGAACACTGATTGCTTTTTAAATAATTATTTTCAATGGTAACATCTGCTGATTGAATATAATCATGAATCATTTCTTTCTTAATTCTCCATGACCCCCAATTCTCGTTGCCAGTAGCCTTAAAATCAGCCATTTTGCTATTTATGTAAAATGAGTCAGTGGCAACTCTAACTGCGGTGTTAGGAAATCTATTGATCATTGAAAATAAATTAATAGAAGCATAACCAAGCATAGAAGCTCTTAAATGTGTGTACTGCGGATTGTATCCATCATTGTAAGTAACAATTGTACCCAATTTGGTTCCATCGGACATAAATGCGTCCTTACGATTGACATATAGGCCTTTATTCGTTAAATCCGCGATTACAAAATCGTATTCAGCATTGTCTATAATCAATCGTGAAGAATATCTCGTATTGTCGTATTTGCCACCTTGGGTAAATTTACCGATTATTCTTCTACTGAGATTTTTTGCTTCATTGTTTCTGATTTCAAATAACTGTTTGGACCAATCCATGATTTGTTGTTCATTAAAATCAGGAAACAGTTTTCGCTCTTCGCTAATTATTTTTTCTAGATCAGGTTGTGGTAACCAGACTGATTTCTGTGCTCGATAGGATATAATTGCTTCACTGACAATTAATGATTTTAACATCTTACAATCAAGCATATACCGTAATAACACTATTGGCATCCAGTGTTTTTCAGACATGTGTTTACCAATCCAAAGATAACTACACGGATGAAGTCCTTCAGCCATTTCAAATGATACCACACAAGCGAATCCGGTTAAATCAAAATCAGGCAGTGGTCCATTAATAGCAACACGGGTCATTTCGTGTGTGGGGTGTCCAAATCGTTTGAAATATTTCTCGCATTCTCCATACCCAAGAAAACTTCCTGGATAACATGCAATCATATCAACTGAAATAACGGTATCAGGGTCGTATTTTGTATTCCATAATCCTCCATGGCTGTATTCAAGACAAGACAATTTGACATCTGATAAGAACTCACTTCGTGTTGGTTTCCACGCGTTTTTCTTTCTAGCAAAATGTGCTGCAATTGATGGTAGTGTAAAACAGTTTGCTAATAATTGATCGTTGTCTTCCAACTCCCCAGAAAACTCACTAGCTAGTTGTTTCATTTGATTATGCAGTTCTTCGGTACGGTACGATTCTCCGTTGGGCCTTACAAACTGATCAAATCTACATTCCTCGTCTGAAGTGCTATGAAATAGCCACATTGACACAGGATCGTTTTTACTCAAATGGTAAATAGCATCAAATAATTTCTGCTCTGAAAAAAACTCTTCGGTTTGGGGTATATATTTTACGGTTCTATCCCGTGGGAATATTGTTACTGCAGATGACCACGCGTGTTCGTTATGATCAATAATTTCAATTGGGTTTCCTTTTTTTGATTGATATTTCGGTTCTTTTAATACTTCTCCGGTGATTGTTCTTACCGATATTGGAAATCTCAATGATGTTTCTAATTTAATTATATCCTGAATTGTTGCCCCATTGTCTTTTACCGTTAATTCCCACTCGGTTATTTTTTTTCGTCTTAGATCAGTTAGTTTATTTCCCCGGGACGCATTTGTGAAGTGTTCTATTATTCGTTCTGCTACACAATTGAGCCCTGTCGAATATTTCATGGGTGCTAGTTTTGCAATATCAGGTTTTTCATTGAGCGGATAGATCCCGTAAACAACTGCTGTTACAGGGTAAGATCTTTCGTAGTAGGGTTTGTCAATTCCGGTCAAAATTCCTGGTTTGGAATCCTGATTCACGGTGATAGTTTTTTTGCCCTTGAGAATGGGTTCAAATTTATCCCTAATAATCCATTTTCCATCCTCACGGATAATGAATTTGATTCGGAAAAAATGACTTTTTTCCCCAAGACGTGAAATGATCACTGCTGCTTTTTCATCATTCATGGTAGCATCAACAACACCATCAATTCGAAATGTTGACCAACAATAAGATGCTCCATCACGCTTGAATTCATTAAAACAGTCTCTGATGGGTTTATCAAGAATTTTATTCTTGGGTGTATTAGAAACTATATCAAGATTGAATTGAGCATCTTTCCAGGGTAATCTCTTGTTACGTTTTTGGGTTTATCGAGATTAAATTTAGGATTAATTTTCAATAATCTCTTAAACTCCCTCATGTTTCTGTCTACTACACGTTTTTTGGGTCTATCGCGATTAAATTTAGGATTAATTTTCAATAATCTCTTAAACTCTTTCATGTTTCCGTCTCTTGGACGTTTGTTACGTTTTTTGGGTCTATCGATATTAATTTTCAATAATCTCTTAAACTCCTTCATGTTTCCGTCTATTGGACGTTTGTTTCCGTCTCTTGGACGTTTGTTACTTTTTTGGGTCTATCGCGATTAAATCTAGGATTAATTTTCAATAATCTCTTAAACTCCTTCATGTTTCCGTCTATTGGACGTTTTTTGGGTTTATCGATATTAAATTTAGGATTAATTTTCAATAATCTCTTAAACTCCTTATTAGCATTGAATTTAGCATTTTTCGAAGTCAATCTCTTGAACTCCCTCATGCTATAATTAAAACAAGCATTTAAATGAAAGATTTATGTATAATGAATCACTGCAAATGGCTTATGATTGGATCAGTAATCCCGTGTAACAAATCATGCAGAAATGAGTTCTGTGGGTATCATATGCAAAGCTTTCGTCGTGGAAGCCTTGGTCCGTTACCCTGTATTCGATGTGGGGTTGGGGTCAGGGGAAAATCACGATTATGTCTAAATTGCGGTGGTAAGCGATACAGGGAATTGAAGCGTTATTATGATAAAAGAATAAAAAATGGACAATCAATCAGAAATTTTGACCCTGAAAAAGTCTCTGACCCTGACAACGTCCTTGACAAAATCATAAGAACCCCTCAAGACTACATCGAAAGATTATCCAGTGATGTAATCATTAGACCAAACAATGAATTAGACAAACAATAGTATTATGTATACGAATGAACCAAGAATTCAGACAGCATCCCTTGATTACAAATTATGAAGCATCCAGTGATGGTGTTGTAAGACACTGTAGACTAAAGAAACCAGTTGGTGCTGACAATGGTATGGGGTATTTGATGTTTACTGTTTGGGGGAAGAAGAAATATCTCAATCACAGAATAGTATTTGAATGTTTTAATGGATTGATCGAAGATGATTTTGTTATTGATCACAAGGATTCTAATCCAAGGAATAATTCTTTATCAAATCTAGAAGTTGTTACACAGAGTGAGAATTTGAAACGAGGAAAGACTGGGAAATACTCGAAAAAAGCGAAACCAGTGAAATCTTTGAATACAATAACTAATGAAGAAAAAATATTTTCATCTATGAATGAAGCCGGTAAATTTTTCGATATTTGTTCATCTTCTGTTCATTTCGTTGCAGAGGGGATAACCAAGACGGCTATTTCAAAAAAGAGCGGACAGAAAGTTCAATTTAGTTATGTCTAATGCGTCATATTTTTCAATTAGAGATATGTCATTGTTATAGAATAATGAATTCTGAAAACATGAATAGCATCATAGTTGAAATAGCAAAATTGAAAAATCAGGATATCAAACTATCAGATGGGTTAAATCCTGATCAAATTGTGTCTGATTTTCAGGATATAGAATACGGAGTAAACAACAATAAATATATGCTACCAAAGAAGTATGCACTCATCAAAAGAATTCAGAATTCTATTAGAGACTCTCTTGCATTTTCCAGTGACATCTGTGTGTTTGTCCCGTTGTATACTATCGTAGAGGGGATACGAAAAGAATTGGGTAACGAATACGAATTGAAAAAAGAAGTCAACTCTAAAATTAGAAACCTACGAGCATTAATTCAAGAAAATTGATTGCCCGACCCTTATCATTTTTTGATTGTGACCGTAAAATCTCAATGGGATTTTCATATTTTTTTAGCACTTTTTGATTGAAATTATCAAAAACTATTTCACACTGAATAAAATTCTAACAGCTTTTCTTTACGGAAAATCCCATGCAAAATCGACTACTTGACCCTACGTGGTTTTTTGATAAAAATCGATGAAAAATGACCAAAAGTCGCTGAAAACAGGCAAAAATTGATGAAAAATGGCGAAAAAATGATGAAAATCAATCCTAACAGCTTTTCTCTACGGAAAATCCCATGCAAAATCGACTACTTGACCGTAAAATCTCTTTGACATTTTCAACTGAAAACCACCAAAATGGCACCAAAACTGTCAAAAAATCAGTGAAAAACCACCAAAATGGCACCAAAACTGTCAAAAAATCAGTGAAAAACCACCAAAATGGCACCAAAACTGTCAAAAAATCAGTGAAATCAGTGAATAAAAAATAAAAATATTTCACAGCAATAGAAAATAATATTTCATACTGAATAAAAAATTGGTGGACGATCAATGGAAAAGTGTGGAAAGTCACAGTATTATTTATTTTATATACAATTATGTGACTTTCCACAACCTTGATAGGATGAAATAACACTTCCATGACCGTATCAAAAATCATCTGACATGTCAAAAAATCGAATGTTGAAACTATCAGTATTATTTATTTTATATACAATTATGATACTTTCAACATCATTGATAGAAGGTGTCTCACGATGAAATAACGCTTCCATGATCGTGTTAAAAATCATCCGACATGTCAAAAAAGTGGGAAAAAGTGTTTTACAATTGAAAAATTGTTTCTGATTTCAAATAATGGTCAATGAAGCATTAACAACCCGATTGGCTCGTGAACGATTAGATGCAATTAAGAGATTTGTACCAATTCGTGACTCTGTCAGGAATAAACTGCGACAACGACAGAGTTTACAAACTGATTTTGCTGCGGGATCTGAAGAGTTGTTTAAACCAGTAACCACAGCAACGAAGGGGGTAGAGCGTGCTATACTGGGAGATGATCCTGACGGTAAAAGAAAAGAAGAGGGTCTTATTTCTGTACTTGAAAAACTAGCAGCGAAAACTGAACAAACTGAAAAAACTGAACCACCTACTAATCCGAAAAAAACGACTGTTTCTCTGTTGAATAAATTTACTGATAATGCTAAAACATTAATAAAACAATTTAATTGATTCAAACCAAAGGATTATCAAGCTTTTGGTGATTTTGCTGCTCAAAGCTATAATTCAAAAAAAGATTTTTTAAAGGACGAGTATAAGGATGATAGAATATCAAGTAATGATTGGTCCGATAATTTGTATAAACTAAATAAAGGGATTGGTCGTTTGAATAAGGATGAGATGGAGTACAAGGAATTTCAAAGGGGAATTAGTAATTATAAAAGAGAACAAATAGAAGAACGACAACGAGAATTAGAAGAACGACGTCAAACACCAACACGTAGACAAACAAGAAGACAAAAAAAAACAAGAAGAACCTGATGATGATTATTTACAACAAACGGATTTAGAAAAACTAGATGAAGCAACTGGTCATAGCGGAAGTGGATTAGGGACATGTCCTGATAGTGTTATCAATGATATATCACGATTAGATGTTTTAATCGGAGGATTCCGAGCTGGAAATAATTCACCGGAAATAATTAATGAAGCAGCTGATATCTGTAGACGGTAATTTCAAGGTGGTATCATGGATATCAAAACATATCGAGATTTCATTGACGAGTTAGCAAATGGGTATCACAGCGATTGACAAATTGTTTTACAATTGAAAAATTGTTTCTGATTTCAAATAATGATCATACATTACAATCATGATAAACCAATCCCCGTCTATGTAGTTAATTCACGGTTTCCAGTTTATAAAGCATACTATGGAGATGGTTTAGGCAATACCATTTTAGGATTCTTTTCAAGAATGGCCCCAAAAGTGATGCCGTTAGCTAAACAATTATCAATGAAAGCCATTGATGTTATTCGTGATAAGGGTATTGGTGCTGTTGGAGATCTTGCCGGAAAGGCATTTTCAACTGCGAAGAATAAAATAACATCATTAGTGAGGCGAAAAAAGAAACCGTTACCGTCTACAGCAGAAATGCCTGCAAGTGTTAGTAAAATAATAAATAACGCAGTAGATGAAAAATTAGCGTCGATGGCTTTAACCCCCGACCCAAATATGATAGCGGGAAGTGGCCTTAAAAAACTAAGTAGAAAACGCTAGCGTTTTTCACGATGAAAATCGCGATTTAGACTCTGATAAATAGAATAAAATGTTCAAAAAGTCACGTGATCCAGCATTTGATATAGACGCCCCAGTTGGCAAGGATGATTCTGTACGCGATTATCAATATTACGCCTATCATGCAATAGACCCAAAGAGTCGATCAAGAATTGATCTTCAAGTCCATGATACCAGTAAATACTTTTTACCCTGTGAAGCGTTTATTGAAGTAGAAGGAGAAATTGTAACAGCTGCTGAGACTACTGCTGTACCAGCACCGTATCCAGCTGGTACTCAAGTCGGTTTTGTCAATAATGGTATTATGGCGTTATTTGAGAGTGCAAAATATCTCATTGATGGAAAAGAAATTGAGTCGATAGATCGTGATGTTGATGTGGCTACAACAATAATCGGGCTAGCAAGATATTCTGATGATTATACAAGATCAGCAGGACCCTCTATGATGTTTGCAAAAGATGTTAAAAATACCGCTGGAGGAAATCAATTTGTTGTAAGACGACCAAAGAATAATGCTGGCACCGCTAATATTGATGCCGAGGATATGATTATAAACAACGATGCTAATTTCAATCTAGGAGCTGCAACACGTATTTTAATGTTGCAAGGAGCGCGTAAATCATTTTCATGCGCGATTCCACTGCATCATATTTTTGGATTCTGTAGAAACGTCAGAAAAGTTATCTACGGGGCGAAGCATACAGTATCGCTTGTACGAAAGAGTGATGATAATGACGCAATTTGGAGGATTCCAGCAGACAATGCAGCCCCCAATGATGATGCCGGTAAAGTCAATTTAACAAAAATATCATTCTGGATGCCAGTGTTGACTCCAGCAATCACCGCAGAAGAACGATTACTATCATTTATGGACCAAGGAGGAAAGTCGTTGTTGAGTTGGTTATCAGTGAGTACAGATGTGAAGCAATCAGATATCAACGGGTTATTCACGTGGAATCTAGCATCAAAACAAGGTGTTGCTGCGCCACGTCATATATTTATTGCGTTACAGGATAACACACGAGTTGGCAATCAACTCTCCAGCCATATGATATTTGATCAGTTAGGTGTGAAAGACGTCTCACTGAGAATAAACGGCCAACAGGAAACATCTGAAGATATACAACTTAATTACACAGAAAATCATATTGCACGAGTTTATCATAGATTGTTGTCATTTATGGCACGTGATCAAAATGTGGATACCGGTCTACAAATATCACAATATGATTTTAAAAATCTGTATCCAATCTATTACTTTTCATTGGAACATCTTGATTTGATGAGACAATCTGTTGTTGATATACATTTTAGAGCTAATGTGACTCGTGGTGCTATTGCTAATTATAGAGCGGTTGCTGTCATTCTCAGTGATAAATCAATGCTACTTGAAGGTGTTGGAGGAAAAATGAGAGTGGTAGATGCCCCAGTAGAAAATCTTTGAACGATTTTCTCGATTTCCCATTGAAATTGTAAACGATTTAGAATCAATCTATTATGTATAATGTCATATAGTGTTATTAGTGTTGCGTTAACTCCTGGTCAAATCAAAAAATTGCAATCAGAATCGGCTAAAAAATGTGGAACCACAATCACGTTGAAACCTAATCAAATGACTGGTGGTGCAAATAAATTATCGCTGACAACTCGTCAAATAAAACATTTCAATGATGCACTTGTAGCAAAAAAAGGTGTCCAGATTACTCTTTCTGCGGCTGCTATCAAAAATATGATTAAAACAGGCGGTATATTTCCATTGTTAGCTGCAATACCAGCATTGATTTCAGCAGCAGCCCCAGCGGTGGCTAAAGCAGCGGCGTTAGGAGCCGTTGGTACTGCAGCAGGAATGGCACTAAAGAAGGCAACTGGACAAGGATATAAAAAAAAGGGAAAGGGTCTAAGACTACCAGGAACCCCGTATTCATGGTACAGCGGAAAAGGTCTAAGACTACCAGGAACCCCGTATTCATGGTACAGCAGAAGGGGTCTAAGACTACCAGGAACGGTTTATTAATTGAGGAATCTTTGATGGTTCCAATGTCCAATTTTGATTTAATGGATGCTGCTAAAAAACTAGCGATTAAAAATTTCAGAGGTGTTTTTATGAAAGATCAATTACCGCATCAACCAAACAAAACTGAAACAGGTATTATTAATCTCGATAACAGCACCGGACCTGGAACTCACTGGGTTGCATACGCTATTGATCCACGTGGGATTGTCTATTTTGATTCATATGGATTAGCCCCGCCAAAAGAGTTTATGCGTTATATAAAAAAATTTCCAATGAAGACTTGGTATTCTACGCTACCAACACAACAAATCAATGACCCACCAATATGCGGCAGTGAAGTATTAAATGTCCTTAACGCTATTTCAGCATCTAGAAAACCACCTCATATTGTCGTAAATGAATACTCTAGTAGTCGCTGGAAATCGAAACGATTTTAAAGAGAGAAAGAGTTTTACAATAACATGATTGATATTTGGAGAAGACCTCTGAAACCCAAACCCGATGACACTGCAACCGGTGATATAAAAAAAAAAATTAAAGATGAAATCGCTGAGACGTTAAATTTAACAAGTGTTGACCCGAATGAAATAGCTGTATTTCAGGACAAACAGGGTAAATTGAAAACTAGTAATATTTCTCTGGATGATATTTTAGTTAAACAACGAAACGCAATCGAGGATACTATCGCGTTATTTTCCGATCAGGGTAAACTCAAACCGGGTGTACTTTTTTCGACGATTACAGATCGATTTAAAACTCTCAACGATTCTGCGTTGGAACTAGCAACACTTCAATCTAAAACCGAAGAACACATAAAACAGTTTACCTCATTTCGTAGAAATATCATTGATAAATTTATTGGAACTACATTCGATAAAATTGAAATAAAACTCCCTGATATTAAAAAATCCATCGATGAGACGAAAATCTTCACCGAGGCCATCAAAAATGATTTTTCGAGGATGATAACAGTTATTGAAAAAACAAAAATTCCTCATGAGAAAACCAACAATGTAGTATACACAATCCAACGCGGATCATTTGAGTGGACACCTACAAACAACAAATTAGATATCACTGCAACCGTCAAGGGTATTTATCGATTAACAATAGTGAGAACGACTCAATTTAATATTTCATCGTCGAGTTCATCCGGGGTCAATAATACGATTTCAACTATCATCGACAAGGATACAACTGAACAGTTCACGTTAATAGCTACTGATAAAAATTTGGTTAGGGTTTCAACAACATGGTATGTGGAATTCGTAGCAGATTTAAGTTGAAAATTGCAAAGCAATTTCACTAACGATTTCAATTGAAAACGCTAGCGTTTTTAAAATAAAAATGATTTCATCATCGCAATATCGCTATGATCAGGTCAGAGAATATCAAACTAGACTCAAAACCCTGTCTGAGGAGTATGCAATGAAAATTAAAAAATATCGCAGGAGAATTACCGCAATTGATGTTACCGTGTATTCAGTGAGTGGTGTAATCACCGGAGCAGGTATTATACTGTCTTCAGTGACAATGATGGCCCCGATAGCTGTTCCAATTTGCATTTCTGCGGCAACAACAATCGCGGGAATAATTTCAATAATCAGAAAAAAAATATCATCATGCAGCCAACGAAAACTACAAGACTACATAATTCAATTTCATGTTGTGTCCACTGCATGCTCGCAATTATCCTCATTGATATCGTCATCTCTCGATGATACAATTATATCAGAGAGTGAGTTTTCAGCGATGGTAGATATATATGATTCTGCGATGTCAAAATTAGAAATACAAAAACATGAGTATAATAACAATGACAACACCGATGGAATTGGAGAACACAAACCCTAAAACCAGAATGATCTCAATAACCTCAACGATATCAGATAGTGAGTTCTCAGTGATGGTACGTGTCTATGATTCCGCAGTATCAAAATTAGAAATACATCATGAGTATAATAACAATGACAACACAGATGGAATTACTTCAACAAATAGTGGAGAACACAAACCCAGTACAAACCAGCATGATCTCAATAACATCAACGAATCCAGAATTCAGTGTGAATTTCCCCTCTCCGGTCCCAGTGAAGGAGATAGCGCTAGCAAAATTACGAGTGTATCACAGTTGGCCTAATATCAGATCAAAATCATTTGGTGGTCAACAACCCAATAATTCCCTGGTATTTGCAAATAAGAATAAAGACGACGGTACCCCAGACTGGAACGTTGTTTCCATACCAACAGGGTCATACCAAATTGAACAAATCAATGCTGAATTGCAACGTAGAATAAAATCGATTACTGGAAAAGAATCAAAAATAGCTATAACAGTTCATGAGCCGACACTATCATCTGCCATTGAAATAAGCACAGAAGGATATGTCGTAGATATATATCAGAGTTCTATTAGAACCGTACTAGGATGGCCTGAAATCCCACCCGGGGGGAAAACCGTTGATTTACCAGAACCACAAAAAACTGATTATATCACCGACGTGATAGCACCTTATAATCCAGTAAAAAGTTATAAAGAGTACAGTATACCCTTAGATTTTTTTGGTCTCGGATACTACCCAACTGGGGGAGAGAAGGAAGGGGATGAAATAGAGGGACATTATTTTGTTGACAAACCTAAAATCGTTAAAAATATCACAGCAATGAATAATGATTTTTCACTGTTGTTAATACCTCTTAAAACCGGCTCTCTTACCCGAGATGAATTTATCAGCGTCGTAGAAACATGCAATAAAATTATCGACGATATGGAAAAATTAAATTCACAAATTATTCGAGTTATATTAGATGACGATAATCCCCTATCGAGAACAATATTTGCATCAGATTATAAAATCCGCGTTGAAGATATTCTAACATTCAAACTACCAGGATATAACGTACCAGAACTAAAAAAATCTCTCAGTGATGCCATCGATGTTGGTTTTAAAATAATTCATGATGCATGGAAAAAAGCAACATCACCGGAAATAAAAATCCTCAAACATAATAATGACCCAGATGGTGGCGGCAGGCATATCGCTCCGTTCAACGTGAATATTTCATCGGTGATTGCGCTCAATTTAGTATGCGATGTTATCGAAGGAAGCTATCAAATAAATCTCGAACGATCAAATCAAGCTCAGCAAGGATATATTTTGTATTCATTTGCACCAACAGCTCCTCCAGGATTTTTAATAATTGAGTCTCCGGTGAATCCAGTCTATATGTGGTGTCATAATAATTCATTAACCAGAATTAATTTCAAACTCACTGACCAGTCCAATAATCTAATTGATTTACAAGATGAGGTTTTACAAATTAGTCTGTTTGTGAAATCCTAAGGGATTTTCATCCTATGACCCTAGGACCGGACTGGATCAAATATTCGGTTGAAAATCGAATGGAGGCTTAGTCATTTTTTTTATTTCATTGATTTTTCATTATTATTTTTTGCCTGATTTCATTGATTTTTCATTGATTTTTTTGCCTGATTTCATTGATTTTTTTGCCTGATTTCATTGATTTTTGCCTGATTTCATTGTTTTAAGCCTGATTTCATTGAAAACTTGTTTAAAAATGTTGTCCGGCTCGCCCCCTCTGCTGCTGTATCCAAATGAAAACGTAAGGTTTTGAACAGAATGAGTCTCGCGTGGTTATTTAAAGGTTCCACATTCATGTTTTATTTAGTGGTAAGTATTGTTCGTAAAGTAGCAACAAGTAATCTTCGGATCGACGAAATCCCAGAAAGCATATCACTAAGACACACATTACACGTCGACCTCAATTTATGGGCCACAGTACTGGTGATAAGTGTTTGTAATCCTCTACCGTTTGAATTCTCTCATTGATTTTCTTCGACGGAATCTGTTGTAACCCGAGTGATAAAGGTTGTGGCATGTTAGTCCGTTTTTATACCTCTTTAGTCAAAGGCAATAAGTGTACTTTGTGCACAGAGATGATCGTACTCCAGTGGCAAATCTAAATGGTTTTGTCACTAACTCACACGCCACATTCTGTTCAGAAGTGTTCTCTTCAACTAAGTTTACTTTGTGTAAAAGATGATGGTAATCCTATATTCTTCTGGAATTCATTGCAGAATGTGTACCATGTAGTATAAAGAATGAGTCACAACAAACCAATACTTTTCACCCACGTCCAATTGAACAAGGTCTGACCACTGGATCACTCTCACCTGAATCAGACCTGTTATTTCATTCAGGAACCAGTAGTTTAAACATCGGTGACGGAACGAATGCAATTGTTCTTTGCGCTTGACTTGTATATTGATCAACTCTATGCAAATGCGTTCTCTCAACTCCACAGGCAAACCACGAATGTTCTCTTGTAAAGTATCCATCCAGAGAGTACCGAGGTTGTCCCACTAAAGGTAGGTAGTGACAATTCGGAGACCATCGAGCATGTTCCAGGTAAGCGGAATGTTTATGTTCCTACTTGTGAAGTAATACACCGCAAATGAAGCACTTGACTTTATCCCCTTCACCTACGTAGAAACAAATCGGTTCTGGATAATCCTTCGGGGATAGGTTCTGCCAGATATTTTGGCCATTTTCTTTGAAGGTTTGGCAAACGCACAGGGAAAAATATTCGTCTTTCACGGGTTCATTTCGATGAGGGTACGGTGAAATCCGCAGGAGTTTACTTAAGGTTGCATAACATCCGTAGGATGGTAGCCGCGTTGTCTCACGCAGAGGTTGACATTTAGTAAAGAGTCAATAATAGCAACTGGCATCGCTTTCGCATCCATCCGGTTTGACACGCACACCATAACCTTTCATGGTAGGTATAGAGTAGTAGTCAAAGCAAAGTTCCCATGATGTCCTGCTGAATCGATGAGGTCACAGCTTATGGCATCCATGCAATCGCAAGGTACGGCGTAGCACTCCACTACGCAATTACAATGGTAATCGCATGGACACTTATAGTTTTCTTCTGGACAACTATCGTCACAATGCATGGATCCTATCCATTCACTGCTAGTCACACTAGGAGATGGTAACATTTTGTTTTACAATCCCCGAACTTCAATGATGTCTGTTTAAAAGTATTCATGTTTTTTTGCTTGGTCTTTTGTAGTTAAAATGAACTATCGGTCTTGAAAGTTGTCTTTTTTTCTATCCCGACCAATATCGACGTGACCGTTCGGTAAACTGAAGTGGTTAGTGGGTAAACGTACATTCTTGTGCGGTTCGTAGGTGGTCACTCTAAAGTTTTCATCCTGTCCAGACTGCAAGGCTTCTTATAGACTGTTGCGATAATTGAGAGTCAATTCTTTCACGTTACACTCGGAGTGCATTTTTCCTTGCAGATCCCGGTATTTGTAGCCGTAATTTTAATTTTAGGACCAAAACTAGCAAAACCTAGAATTTTGTCTTCGGGATGCTCATCTGTTGAGGATCCTTAACGGTCTCCTTCTATGTTAGGATAATATTGGCCTATGTGAACTATGTAGATGCAACTGTCCGTGTCAAAATACAACACACGATATCCTAACAGTTCTAAACATTCGTACAATTTTTAGCGAGCATGGGCTGTCACATATGCCACAATGATAACTTTTCCAAATTCGTCGGCTTCTACAAAGTCCAGTTCTTCCTTGTAATTCACTCAGATCAAATCCTTGCTGACGACGTCCATGTGTTTCATGTATTTTGTTTTGTGGCGAATCATCTGGAAGTAGCGGTAAGGTTCGAACGAACATTCTATCTTGGTCATTATGCCATTTTAGCTCAAAAGTAATCTAACATCACTTCGGCAAACGGTCACCTTCCTTCGTTTTTCTCCAATTGGTCTAAGGTGATGCCTTCCTGCTCCCAATATTTTTCTTTGAATTTCTTTTCGTCTTCCGGAATGTCGCACCACGAAGGGGAGTCGATGCCTTTCAGTATCAGTTTAAAAATGGCATCAACATAGTCTGCGAAAATACCTGTCTGTGTCTCGTCGCCCTTGTGGTATTGTTGTGTTTTGGAAAGGTGGTAAATTTCGTACTCTTGTAACAGTTGGTATCCTAGGTCCAGAGCTTTAAACAATTCCACGCTGACCCACGTTCCTATAAAGGCGCGTTCTTCCTGGGTGTACTGACAAGGTCGGTTTTGGTTGCACGTTTTGGCACAAGTACGATACAAAGGAAACATTAGTTTTCCTTGGCAATACTGAGGTAAAACGGAATGGTACTAGTTCGTGGGAGACAAGACTTTGCACTTAATCAATCCTTTGTATTGTCGAATGTTGTCCAGGTCAATGTGTATGGTCATCAATTGTAGGTGCCCTGCGGGAAAGTAACGATATTTGCACACGTATGGATACAGCTAACGCACGTCCAAGAATTGTATTTCTTCTCCTTTCTCTTCCTCAGCTTGGTACAACAAACAGTTGGCGTTCGTCAGTCCTCTGTACAAACTATTCCGCGAGTTCAGTGGGTCCACCAACTTGTAACTTTCCTCTATACGGTTAAACTCAGGATCGATTTTCAAACGGTGATCGTATTCATTGTCCCACATTTCCACAACTTGGTATCCTTGGTGTTCTAACTTCAAATTGCTTCAGACAAGTGGTCTCGTACAACAATTATTCCATCGTCCGTTGTAAAAACTGATTTTTAATGTCACGTTTAGAATACCAGATGGGACATCCGTGATATACGTATCCGTCAAACTCGTGCACAATTTGAGAGTTTTCTAAGTACCAACTATCCACCCAACACGTTCTAAATGTATTTACGTCTCCTCCGTTGCGGGCATGTTGGATCCATTTGTCTTCCTTGTCACATAAAGAATGTAGGCAGCGTAGTGCTTTGACCCATTATTGACGTTGGACAAAGTTCGTCCTTTGAGGGTTGTTTTCGGGCCTGAATCGTTGGAGGTACACTAAGGAACACGAGTTGGCAATGGTGTAGGCTTCTTTCAAAGGATCGATCCAACTGTGTTATATGAACAGTTCTCAAACTTTTCCACAGCAAAGCCGTAAAATGTCAACGTCGGAACGACAATGCTTTCACATTTCTTCTTGAAAGTCGAAGGGGTCCGAGGCGTGAGTCTGGTACCAAGCGTAGAAAGCTTCTCGTTGCTCGGTACGCATGTTGTCGGGGTCGTAATAGTGATTCTCAGGTAAATGGGGTAGAACAACATGTGAGCCACGCAGAAATTAGTAATATGAATATCAGAGGCGTAGCTATGATATTTTGCGCCCGGGGACGAACTATAAAATTGGCGCCCCAGCCCCCTCCCCGTTTAATCACATTGTTCTTGTGACCGATTTATTACCCTTGTTTATTTATTATAATGTAACGATGTAAGCCTCATTTTGGCGCCCCTCTATCTTGGCGCCCGGGGACATATGTACCCCCCTGCACCCCCCTAGCTACGTCTCTGGTGAATATCGGTCTCTTGAATACAATCCAAATAGAAAAAGATAAAATTCCCATTCTTCTTGTCATCGTCTTCCTTTTGATGTTTGGAATTATGTTTTGGAATGAAGCATTCGTTTTCCAAGTCCGCGATTTGGTGCAAGATGTGACATCGTTTGTTTTTCATTGATTGTGCGGTAACTCAGATAAACCTCAGATAATGTTAACCCCCTTGACTGAGATTTCTTTGTCTCGGTTCAAAACCCAACATAGATTTTATATATCTCAAAGTTCTTCCACCCGGACTATCCCATATATGTCAGATCATCATGGACAATCACCCGAATGACTGATACAGCCCTTTGGAAAAGAAGGATCTATGTGGAGAGACGAGGATGTGTGAAGAGAGTTTTAATATACGGTCTTTAGGTCAGAAGAAGTTTGAGGAAGAGATCAGTTAGATGCCCTCTATGTTAGCGAAATGATGTTAACATAAAATCCAAAGGCCATTTTCAGGGCCACTCATACGTTACGAATTATCAAGAAACAAAAAATGTGAAATGTTTGTGACTCTATATTGAATGTGTTCTATCAGTCTATTTATATGTCTATGTTCCACTTTCTGGTCCCAAGTGAGTCCAACCAGTTGAACATATGTTCCACAATTGTTGCAGCATTGTTACCTATCTTCAGTACCGTAACGCCACCTCACCTATTCCATTCATATTGTCCTTATACAACAACTCCACTTTCCCTTGACGCTATACAGCCCCAATAGTCCTCGTGTTGAATTCCCCTTGACGCCAAACTGCCCCAGACTGCTTTTTTAAACCTTTACGCCAAACAGCCACATGGGTTTGTAATGTATTTTCTCAACGACGCCAAACAGCCACACTTTACTACTGCTAAGAAAGAAAATTAGAACCAGGATGAGGGTCAAACGTTGATTTCTAGAAAAATTAAATTTGTCAACAAGATAGAGTTTATTACTAAAATTATAATAAATAACATCGGAAACGCCAGATACACCAGGTTTTCCATGGGGAATTCCAATGTTCTAAACTCAGATTAAGATAAACATGTTTATGTCGATTGATAATAATCCCTCTATTTAATCTATACTCACAGAGAAGAACTAGGTATGTATTATGTTCTTTACAAAATCATTGTCCCTATCAGGTACACAGTGAACTTGACTTTTGGACAAGATGAAGCACATAATACAATTTATAAAACATTGCCAATAAATAATATAAATTAAATATACATTTAAAAATATATAACATCATACTAACTGTATTTTCCACCAAAGTTACTTTCCTACTTTGACATAAATAAATCTAATCCGGATTAGGAAAAATTGGTCCTTACTCCAAAAAAATCGATAGTGTATGGGTGAAAACGAAAGCTGTGGAGAAAAGGTTGCCAAAATCTTAATTAGAATTGTTTTTTTTCCCCAAACTGTACACCGGAATATCTTGTCTTATCGTTCATAAATTCAGCTGGCGATGGTACAGTAGAAACACTATGGAATAAACACCCCTTCAACCATAAAAGTATGGTCTCTCAAGACAGGTGGTCTCCCATAACAGGTCTAACCACTAAATAATCAATAAATCTGTGCATTGAGAATACGATCTTTCAATGCAGGTAGTTTTGCATAGCAATGGTCTTTCATGGCACATTTTAGTTTTATTGGAAGGGCATTGAGAACAAAATTCATTATTAAGATTTCCTCATTTATAAATTTTCCCTGAGCTCAGCAAATTCCATCAATTGCAAATGACACGCTCTTAACAACTAGCAAGATATTAAAATATTGTACTTTTTGAATAATGTACGAAAGTTCACTTTTGGTTGATATTTGCGTAACAATCAATATGCATTCGTGGCGCGAGAATTTAAATATATAGATACCAGAGAATAGCTTGCACCGATAAATGAAAACTAGGATTACAGTATTGAATTGTTTAAATTTTTCCCATTTATCCAACGCGTATAGGTCATTAATTAATATGGCATACAACTAATTTAATTTACGTTCTTTAGTATGAAAATAATTCTGAATGTATCATTTATATGCTAAAACATGCCCAGAAATTGAATTTATATTATAAAACAATGTTCTATAATAAAAAGGAGTAAAAGTCTTTTATGTACATTACAAAAACTCGAAATTATCATTGATGTAAACAAATAATGACCCCGTAATTCGAACCTTGACAAGTTTTCTCATCAACAGCATAGAAAATATACAACCCAAAGTAAAGTCTTAATTTACTAGTCTCTTTTTGACATCGAACTCGTCTCCATCCAACACATCTGTAGTAAAGTCGTAAACCATTTGTAGACCATTCCCTCATTGATTGTGCGGTAAGGTTTGCACATTTTCGGTGAATCCAGCTTTTATTACAATTGTGACACTGAATTGCATTGCAGACGGAGCAAGGAAAATGACTCATTTTTGCCGAGAGAGACCTGCCAAACACAGATTTTGTTTCTTTCCAAATAAAGTTGCAATTTTAAGTGAACAAAAAAATCTCTTAAGTGGCTGTGAAAGTTCATTTATCGTTAAAGTACTCATTTTAAGACATCGCTTCAGTGGGATCCATTGTTAGCACCCCCAATTACAATCACACTACTTATTGAGTGGTATTGACAGGTCCCCTACGTTCATTAAAGGTACATGAATAAACAGCCGCTCCTTGGACAAATATATTCGAGTCTCAAATGAATGTTCAAATCCTTTTTTGTTCAAATTTATATAATTTATACATAAGATAATTCAATTCTGGATAAATTACATAAATATATCCAACTGAATGCAATTTAAGTTAAATATTGATGTCATCCTTTAGTAGAAATGTTGGAGTTGTAAACAGAAGACTAATTTCTATTACAAATGCATAACATTTAAATCACCTTTACGCTTTAATTGCATTATTTAAAATTAAGCCAAAACTTTATTTTTATATTGGTATTATACAATTTTTTTTCTCTAATTAATTTTTATTCCGGTATTTATTCCGGTAAATACCTTTATTCCGGTTTTTATTCTGGTAAATACCTTTATTCCGGTTAATCTAGCGATTCTGGAGTGTTCAAAGATGGCGGCGCACATGTCCTACATGTGTGTTACCTGGAGGTGTAGACAGCTAAAAGGTTTTCCGTTATTTAGAAAAATTTACAGTATTTACTCGCGCAATCTGTCTTCGACAGCTCCAGTTATAATCAAAAAGTGTGTTTATATACCGCACAAACCTTGTATCTACTTTTTGACAACTGACAATGTTCCAAAGTTGACTGATGAAATTCTCAAAGCAAAACTTGGCCAAAATCCATCTGAAAAAGACAGTTCAGATGGTAATCAAAAGACTGAAAACAGTCAGGATGAACATAAGAAGGGTAAAAAGGAATCAATATGGTCCGGCAGACATGCCTGGAAGATCGGTCTGGGATTCCTGAGTGCATATTTCGTGTGTATGACTGGTGTTGTTATTTGGCAGTGCGGTAAGTGTTCAGCGTTGTTAGTTATACAGCAAACTTGTCGGTTATTTAAGTGTTCTGCAACCAAATTAGCTAATTTGTCTGCGCTCTTTTGTCTGGTCACCACAAAGTTGGCAGAGATATGGAAGCTAACTTTGGTTCCTTTTCACTGGTATTCACTGGAATTTTTAATTTTTTATATTAAAAAAATGGAATGATTTTTTTAAAGTGAAACTATACAGTGCGTAGTGGATGGACATTGATGACCAGAATTGCTAAGAAAGGTTTGTAGAAAAAAAATAATTTAATGAATTTGTGAAGGCCAAAAGAGAAGATGATTTTTGCCGACAATATTATCATTAAAATGAATAATTCAACTTTGAAATCATTCACAGGTGAAATGACGATAACATGGGGGTTAAAAATGTATTAGTATGACTGGTGAATATTTAATTATCATATAATTATATAGTTAGCAAAATCATCTTCTCTTGTAGAAAGCATCTTCCATTAACTCTTTACCTTCTGCTGACACATATATGTGACCAAAAATATAGCCTTGTAACCCCACAGACGCATATGCAAGCTGCTAAAAATACTCTCTCTGTCCCGGCTGGCGCATGTAAACGTTTCATATTAAGTCTTTGTATTGGATAAAATTACAAACATCCGTTCTATTTTAAAATATTTAGCCAATGAAAATAGACCTTATATAAAATGATGAAAGTATTCTATTAGTAGTTTTACAGCATATTAGCGGGAAATCAGATTGAAAACAAGGTCAATTGTGAAAGTAAAACAAAATGGCAACATTCGTGTATTCTGACGAAGATTCTGATGAAAGTTTGAAGGATTTGAAAGTGATGGCAATGCAGATGATTTTAATCAGATTCAAGATAAAGGAACAGACACTAGTATAAGTCCTGTTTCAACACCTGACATTTTAGATTTTTTTGAATCTGAGGATGAAATGCATGACGATCAAATCTGGTTGAAACACGTGAGAATGGTAAACATAGACGACTTTACAGCAGTTTCAGGGCCAGCATTTTTTTTTAGAAGAAAATGTGAGGGATTTCTTTTTATGTTTTTTTTTTAAAAAAAGTCAAGTTACATGTACGGGTATATGAAACAGATATGACGGAAAAGAAATTGGTGAGAAGCCGGATCCAAGTCATCCCCTACATCGATTGCCGAAATGATGAAATTTCTTGGAATACATGTCGTTTTTAGTGTAATGCACATTCCAGTTAAATTGTGTATAGACAGGGATTGCTTCAGTCAGTATCATAAAAAATTACCCAATCTGCAATAAAATAGTGAAGATATTGTTGTGCAAAATAGTGAGGAGAAAAGTGTTTTAATATACACTATCAACACAATAGATACCTCAATGTATATTTTTAATTATGAATATGTGAATCTAATTATTGATTCCTATGGATTATATGTATTCTTGGTGGAAATGAGTGGCACAAATCATTGGTAAGTATTTAAAATTTTATTTTTCATTAAATTACATAGTTTGCATGGGACAAGATTGATATACAATATGTGCACTAACTCTAGAAGTTCTCATTGAGACAGCCATTATGATGCTCTGGGGTTCAGCCTACAAACAGCTGCTAGAAGGCTTAGTAGGCAGGGCAGCAGGTACTTGCTGAAGGTAAAGAGTTAAGGGACTCAGTTGATATTTCAACTTGCGCTATTTCAAAGTATATTGTCACAACAATCAAGAAATCTTTTCAGTTCCATCTCAAAGGGGATGTTTCATTCATTTATTAATGTTCATTAAACCCCATGAGACAGTCTTATTCCAAGGACCTATCTAGCTCAGTTCTTTTTGGAGTATGTGATGAAAGCCACATTGTGACAAGCTTGCACTACTTTCTCTTGCTTTTACTTTTGTTCCTTGGTGTACTAGAATAGAGGCAATATTTTCTCTAGGACCTATTGTCATGGACCAAAAAAATGACCCAAATTAATATCTTCTTTCAGTAGTGGACACTTCTTCCATAAAGGGAAGTATTTCATTATTGTTTTTTTTTTTCTTGGGGGGTGGGGGTGGTCATTAGCATCCCACAAAACTGGCAGATTCAGCTATGCAATGGCAACCAGTAATGCATTACTAATAATTTAAATGTTAGGGATAGCCAGATTATCTCCTCCCACCCTACACTGATGTTCCACTAGCAGTTGACGTTCTTGGAAAAAAATGAGGACAGCATGGACTAGTGATGCAAGGTTGACTTCTATAAATTTCATTCTTTGGGATTTCTCAAAATATGATAATTTACATCCTAGTACATTTAAAAGAGACACACATACCTCAGGCCAGAAAACCCCTAACATTTTATAGTATTTGTTATTATTTGTGATGATATTTTTTTGGTATGTTCAATTTTAAGTCTTTTGTTTATGTATGTTTATTACTGTAGGGTCTGGTTGTTAAAACAATATGCTATACATCAGACTTCTATATTTTTGAATCTTTTGATAAAAGCAGATTCCATCAATGTACATCTTACAAATTCACATTTTGAGAAAAAATATTGATATTGCAAAAATACCTAATGGATTGTGATCCAGAATTTTAAAGGATCAACGCTTTAACATAGAAATACAGTTAATGGGATAGTCATGAAAAAGTGGAATAAAATCCGTTTGACACAATTTTTAAAAAAATATAGGTAATAGGTATACTATATTCCAGTATTTCCCATAATTCAAAAAGCTGCATGAGAGATGCATTACATTACATACATTAGCTATGATGAATACCTAATGAGACATAGACTACAGTCATCCACCTAGGGCACAGAAAGAAAAAAAACTCACCTCGTAGCAAAAATTTTCATGGTTTGAATTTGTAATACAATTATTCATTTATGTGAATTCTACAATTAATATTTCTGTAATATGCAGTTTCTCAAATTGGCAAATTGATAAAAAGAATGCATGAACAGGCTCCTAAAAAAATAAACAAGTCTTGTAATTAAGAATGCCATATACATTTACATTTATTTATGATCACAAGTCTTATAATTAATATACAGTATTATCACAAGTTAAAAATCAAGTGTTAGTATTATTTTTCTCTTCAATTTTCAGGAGCTCCAGAATTAGATCCTGCTGGGAATGAGGTAAACATTTATATGTATATAAATAGATTAATATGTAAATATTGTGTCCATCTGACTAGGGCAATGTTTTCCCAAAGTACAAAATGTGCAAGTAGCTGTGACAAGGGAAATAACTTTCCTGGTGAAGATATTTCAGTACCATTATGGATGTGGCCTGTTGAGATAATTATAACACAAGTAAAGTATTGAAATTTAAACCTACATGTAGTGAAAAATACAATAAATATGGTTTATTTTATTTCTAAGCTCTTTTGAATGGTCTATGATGCATGCACAAAGAGCACCTTTATTTTATTTCACATTAGTGGTAGCTAAAATAGCCGGTGGCCAGTAATTTTCCTAGATAACTTCAAAATTTTATAAAATAGGTTATTTTAACTACTGCTTTTTCCTTCCATATTGATTGTGGATCAAATTTAACTTACTCACATATTACAAGAATATAGTCTTACACTGAGGAACAGAAAAGAGTGAAAACTAACAAGTTTAATCCAATCCCACAACTATTTTATTTCCCTTGAATGCAAACTGAAAATTTGAAAAGAACATACAATATTGTGAATTAAATCCCAAATAGTCATCCAAGTTCTATAACAAAGTTGAAAATTATTGAGCATTGTGAATGAATTCCACTGGTGTTCTGAAAGAATTTAAATCTTGAATGTGTTGATGTGCCAGTAGCCTGGACTAGTGTTGATGTACTAACAGTCTTGATGTATCACCGTGATATCATGTAGTCTAAAATGGCTCTAAATGGTTCTTCCTAGGTTCTTCCTCCACCATATATACTGACTGCTATGTATAGACTATCTTCTGCTGAAAATGGCATTAAACCCGATAACAAATAGTGTTTCATGTAATCCATGTTTTCATGTTTAGTTTGTTAAACTATTTGTCTTCTTTCAGATTAAAGATGAATATAGTGATTGTGAGTATTTTTATAAATATATTTTGTTCTATATATGGTACTTGTGAATCATTATTATTATTATTACTATTATTATTATTATTATTATAATTACTATAATTATTATTATTATTATTATTATTATTATTATTATTATTATTATTATTATTATTATTATTATCTCCAAGCTGCAGATAATGTGATATAATTCCTGGCTATCTATCCATCTGTCTGAACATTACTGATTCTTTCCTTAACCACTGAATGGAAATTCACCAAACCAGGTATCTAGTTTACATATGTGATACACCATGTGTGAGGTAGGTATGGTTTGGGGTTCTTTATAAGGGGAGGGGGGTCTCTGGGAGGGTATCATTTCTCAGATTATGATAAACTTTTGATTCCCTTATGTTTTTGACCAGACTTTATAAATTCACTGATAGCACAATACTACATCATAATAGATCTTGAGTTATTTAAAAAAAAAAAAAAAGGATTTACATTTACCAGGAAAGTAGTTATGATTATTGTTGTTGTTATTATTTTTATTATTATTATTATTATTATTATTATTATTATTATTATACTATTGGAACAGGGGCTCCGAGTGGTCTAAAGCGCTCTCCATTATGGATCACTGCCATCTCACCTCTGTCTGCGTGGGTTCAAGTCCAAGATTTGGCTAATGTAGTTATGTGAGAAAGCTTGCCAGTAGCTTCTGGTGGGTTGTTGGTTCTTTCTGGGGGTTTTCCTGCGTTCTTCCACCAATAATACTGGCCACCATGTGTAGGCTATCGTGTGCTGATAAATTTGCGTTAAACCATACAACAACAGTAACACTATCGGAACTCAGTCAAATATTAACATTCGTGTTGTCCATCCAGAGGTCTCGGAAATGCTTAATCATGTGTATTTGGATGCAATTTTTTTATCTGTGATGCAGAAAATTACTTATACAGGAGTCCTCTATATATTATGTACCAATTTGCTCTAAGTCAAATTCAAGGGCTTGCTAGTCCTGGTTCAACCACCTGTTGAGTGGGAAAATGTGTTGATCAATTGATTATTTTAATGGACAAACAAGGACTACATGTCAGTGCTGTAAAGAAGTAAGAACATTAAACTCGATGGCAACCACATTTTCTACATGTCTGGAAATATGCCTATTCAGGTATGCCCAGTTTACTTCTGGTAGGGGACTGCAACATTTGATGGTAAGACTCTTTTTTTTTTTTTTTTTTTTTCCCCAAAATAAGAGTTCTGAACTTCTAGTTTTAAAATCCTAGCAAGAGCTATGCCATACATCTAGCTGGCTGTCTAGATTTAATTTATGCAATACAATTCCACTGGGAATATTTGGGTTGGTATGGAGCTGTAGTTTGCACTTTGCCATCATTTACATGAGGTATGGCCACTGAATGCATTACCTGCTGACCATGGTATGTTTAAGATAATTTTTTACCATGGATTATTGAATTTCAATCAAATTTGGTTTGTTTCTTTATATTGTGAAGGCCTTGCAAATGACTCATGCATCATTTATATAAGTTATGGGTCATGATTGCCTGTTCTCTACACTTTGATTTCTAAAGCATAATTGTATCATTCATCATTTACAGTAGTTATTGCTCCTAAGTTTGCCTTATGCAGCACAACTTTAGGATTTCTGGATTTCAAGATGTAGCATGCGTATTTTTAATAAAAATTTGACCTTGAAAATGTTTGATTTCCAGCATTTCACATCTTTTTCAGGACTACGTTTTGTGGAAAAAGATGGTAGTATTTCCCCTAAATTTGACATGCAACTTTATATTGATGAGACCATGCTTGAATTTGATTTACATCATTTAGATGAGTTGTAGTCCCTTTATTGCCCATACTCCAAACAATTCAAGTCTTCTTTACCACCTTTCAGAGCGTGTACGGGGCAGGTGGTAGTAGCTTACTGCCATGATCTTTAGCGTGAGGTTCATGTATGATACACTACAGTGGTGGTATTATAGAAAGCTAGACAGATTTAGCTCGACATTGATACCAAATAATTTGGATATTTTACTTGCACTACCAAATTCAGGAGGAAAAACCTAATTTTTTTAACCTTTTTTTTTCCACCCAAAATTCTCCCATGGTCAGAATCCTATTTTGTGTCCAGATTTGAGACTTTTTGGCCTCACATCTAAGGCAGACCAGTCTGAATTGCACACAAACAGGTTAACCTGTGCAAAAAGTAGGATAAGGTGGGCATTTGGATTAAAGAGTGGTCTCCATACAAATATTATAGGTTTACTAAGCAAAAAAAATGGAACTTTTCCCCTTTTGCAAAATAACCAATGGAAAACACTTTCAAATACAACTAGGCATTAGGTTAATAGGAAATTGCATGGAAGTTGATATATTAGGATGTGTTTCCTACTCTCATTTCATGTGAAAACAACAAAAACCTCCAATGGTTAATATGTTACAAGAGTGGAGAACCATTACTGCCCATCTTCCAAACAGTTCATATCTTCATTTAGAGGAGTTATGGCCCTTGGAAGCCAATCTTTGGTTTCCCAGAGTAACTTTATTTAGCTTTGTTGCATTTCAATTCTGTTTGCCAATGTTTACATTAGAAAAAATAATTAACCATTTCTTTTTTCTTATCATTGTTCACTGTTGACGTATGTATAGTGGTATTGCAATGTAAAAATGAGAGCACATCATTGTTGGACATGGTCATCTCCACGTATCAATATCAGATTTTATATGCAATTGATACCCTGTTGTGTTGTGATACTTATTATGTAACACTAAAAACGTAACTATTGATTTTGGTGACTACTGTCTGAAATCCACTCATCTTCTTCAGAGTAGAAAAAAAATGAATGTCTCTCCTAATCTAATTTCTTGAAACAGAAAAGGCTTTCAAATTGAAAAATATGAGACAATAATGCTAGGTGACTTTATAATTGAAAGGTTAAATTTCTTTGAAACATTTTGTGAAGAAGGATAACTGAAATCAATGGTTATTGACTATATCAACTCTATCTGATAGACCTGAAAATATGAGTGAAATGAAGTTGCTTATTTATGATCATTACCCAGTGTGTATTATCAGACATTCCCTACATCACTCTGTTGGACATCAGCCAGAAATAAAATATGGTAACATGAAAGAAAATTGGAAGCAAAAAGTTCACTCAAATGCCTTTCCATGACATTGAAAACATTTTTGATGTTAACATTGTACTTGGCATGTTGTAAGGACTTTATAACAATGCTCTCAACAAATGTGTATCAACAGAAATAAAATGGATAACTTCTGAAAGGCATCTACACATGAAAGGGATAAATCTCGTTAAAGTATAGACAGGAAGAGCTATATAAATATCAGAATAAAGTAAACCTTTACAAAAAGTTTGAAGAAAAATTAATATACAGCCTGAAAAAAACAATAGTTCTAGCTCCATCTGGCAATATCTGAATGAACTCAGTCCAGCTACATGTAAACAGCGTTCCATTCCAGCTCATTGGAGTCACCATCTGTATTGTTGACATAATTAATATGGTTCAGAATAACTGAGATTTTCTGATAGCAGTTATGGTTTTCAGATGTTCTTAAATGCACTGCCATATTCTTCAAAACTTCTTCTATCTGGACTAAAATTAAGTTTGTAGCAAAAATATAGAATGATATAAGCCTTTCATTTTTGTATGACAGAAGAGCTAATTAATATTTTTTAAGTGTCAAGCTGCAGAAAATCACTTGAGTGTGTTGAAACCATTTTCCTTTAATTTCCATTTTATCAGTCCCCTCAGAATTTGGTGAATGTTGAAAAAAATGCAATCACGACAATAATGTCTGATTTTTTTGTGTGAGTAAACTTGTTTTTGGGAAAAAGTATTTTTTATACATATTTTACAAATGCTAATCATGTTGTATGTAAATACTTTTTTTCTTTAGTACCGGAAGTGATGGCATATTCCAAAAGAGCTTGGAAATGGGCAATCCAACAGAAAAAGGTATGGCATATAAATATTAAAGAGTTACATACGCTTTGCATTAATTGTGTTGCATAGTAATATTTTTCGGAGTATGGTGACTTTGTTCAGTGCTGTGGAGCATAGAAGTGCTAAACAATCTGATAGCTCACTACCCGGGGGTCCTCTATTTTCAGATTGGTCCCCTCTTTTATTCCAAGTGCCCATCAGGCTTGTCAACAACAACAAAAATCTGAATGATAAAAATTTGATCATATTTATAAAATGTGGAAGTTTATTTTCAAGGTGTTGAATAACTAGTAAATTATTAAATATTTAATAACAGGTATGTCCGTTACTCTTACGAAGATAATCTACTTAATAGACTTATGCCGAAAGCTGTACATATTGTGTACAAAGTGAAACATGTAAACTACAAATAAGAATTAGATTGCTTGGGTTAAATATAATTATTGCTCACTTTTCACTAACACATATGTGATTCTACCAGAGGCTTTGGATATTTATTGGTATTACATAAACCAGTCAGAAATAGACCAATGGGTAATGTGATTCTACCAGAGGCTTTGGATATTTATTGGCATTACATAAACCAGTCAGAACTAGTCTAATAGGTAATGATTCTACCAGAGGCTTTGGATATTTATTGGTATTACATAAACCAATCAGAACTAGTCTAATGGGTAATGTGATTCTACCAGAGGCTTTGGATATTTATTGGTATTACATAAACCAATCAGAACTAGTCTAATGGGTAATGTGATTCTACCAGAGGCTTTGGATATTTATTGGTATTACATAAACCAGTCAGAAATAGACCAATGGGTAATGTGATTCTACCAGAGGCTTTGGATATTTATTGGCATTACATAAACGAGTCAGAACTAGTCTAATAGGTAATGATTCTACCAGAGGCTTTGGATATTTATTGGTATTACATAAACCAGTCAGAACTAGTCTAATGGGTAATGTGATTCAACCAGAGACTTTGGATATTTATTGGTATTACATAAACCAGTCAGAACTAGTCTAATGGGTAATGTGATTCAACCAGAGGCTTTGGATATTTATTGGCATTACATAAACCAGTCAGAACTAGTCTAATGGGTAATGTGATGCAACCAGAGACTTTGGATATTTATTGGTATTACATAAACCAGTCAGAACTAGTCTAATGGGTAATGTGATTCTACCAGAGACTTTGGATATTTATTGGCATTACATAAACCAATCAGAACTAGTCTAATGGGTAATGTGATTCTACCAGAGGCTTTGGATATTTATTGGTATTACATAAATCAGTCAGAAATAGACCAATGGGTAATGTGATTCTACCAGAGGCTTTGGATATTTATTGTCATTACATAAACCAGTCAGAACTAGTCTAATAGGTAATGATTCTACCAGAGGCTTTGGATATTTATTGGTATTACATAAACCAATCAGAACTAGTCTAATGGGTAATGTGATTCTACCAGAGGCTTTGGATATTTATTGGCATTACATAAACCAGTCAGAACTAGTCTAATGGGTAATGTGATTCAACCAGAGGCTTTGGATATTAATTGGCATTACATAAACCAGTCAGAACTAGTCTAATGGGTAATGTGATTCAACCAGAGACTTTAGATATTTATTGGTATTACATAAACCAATCAGAACTAGTCTAATGGGTAATGTGATTCTACCAGAGGCTTTGGATATTTATTGGTATTACATAAACCAGTCAGAACTAGTCTAATAGGTAATGATTCTACCAGAGGCTTTGGATATTTATTGGTATTACATAAACCAGTCAGAACTAGTCTAATGGGTAATGTGATTCAACCAGAGACTTTGGATATTTATTGGTATTACATAAACCAGTCAGAACTAGTCTAATGGGTAATGTGATTCTACCAGAGGCTTTGGATATTTATTGGCATTACATAAACCAGTCAGAACTAGTCTAATGGGTAATGTGATTCAACCAGAGACTTTGGATATTTATTGGTATTACATAAACCAGTCAGAACTAGTCTAATGGGTAATGTGATTCTACCAGAGACTTTGGATATTTATTGGCATTACATAAACCAATCAGAACTAGTCTAATGGGTAATGTGATTCTACCAGAGGCTTTGGATATTTATTGGTATTACATAAATCAGTCAGAAATAGACCAATGGGTAATGTGATTCTACCAGAGGCTTTGGATATTTATTGGCATTACATAAACCAGTCAGAACTAGTCTAATGGGTAATGTGATTCAACCAGAGGCTTTGGATATTTATTGGCATTACATAAACCAGTCAGAACTAGTCTAATGGGTAATGTGATTCAACCAGAGGCTTTGGATATTTATTGGCATTACATAAACCAGTCAGAACTAGTCTAATGGGTAATGTGATTCTACCAGAGGCTTTGGATATTTATTGGTATTACATAAATCAGTCAGAAATAGACCAATGGGTAATGTGATTCTACCAGAGGCTTTGGATATTTATTGGCATTACATAAACCAGTCAGAACTAGTCTAATAGGTAATGATTCTACCAGAGGCTTTGGATATTTATTGGTATTACATAAACCAATCAGAACTAGTCTAATGGGTAATGTGATTCTACCAGAGGCTTTGGATATTTATTGGCATTACATAAACCAGTCAGAACTAGTCTAATGGGTAATGTGATTCAACCAGAGGCTTTGGATATTTATTGGCATTACATAAACCAGTCAGAACTAGTCTAATGGGTAATGTGATTCTACCAGAGGCTTTGGATATTTATTGGTATTACATAAACCAGTCAGAAATAGTCCAATGGGTAATAGAACTAGAACGGTATAGCAGTTATTGCAATCTTAGCATTGAAGTGTGGCCGAATAATAACATTAACATGTATATACAATAAACTCACTGTTTGTTGATTACCTTATCATTGTAATCTATAGAGTTAGGCCAAATGCATGATGTTTTTTTATATGTATTTTAAGGATTAGAAGTTGTTTGTGGTAATGTTGGAGTCATTGATACAAAATTGTACATCCTTTGGTGAAGGTGAGATAAAACGGAAGTACATCCTAAAAAATTATTTTAGCAGAAATGCTTTAGTAAGTATTCAGATTTTTGGGTGATCTTGATGTTATGTATTTAATTTATTGTGTGCTTGACCTTTGTCCATAATTGAGGATAGATATTCGTCCTACCTGACTATTTTGTGTTTGATCCATATTCTGGTCATTAGATGCTTTTTAACATTAACCATATAAATCGATACACACTTAAGATGCTGGTCATTAGATGCTTTTTAACACAAACACTGCTGATTCATTGAGTAAGGAGGACATTGATACAGCAAGTATACAATGGCTGACTTCCGGACATGGACAAAAACATTGCTTTATATGAAATATTTTAAGATCTGAATAAATACACAGGTCAGTTTAATTTGATTTTGTTTTGGGTGTTTTTTTTCTTTTCATATTTGAATATTACACTGCTTTGTAACAAAGTAATAGTGAAACAAAAAGTAGGCCAATATTGGGCATATGAAAAGGAGAGTCAATGCTTCTGATTTGTTTTTAAAAGTCAGCAGCCCTGGGACTGTATCTAAAAATAATTTTCTTTCAGCACAGCATAGTAAACTATACTTTGGAATAGAATCATTCAGGTTATTGTGGTAGAGCATAGTAAACTATACTTTGGAATAGAATCATTCAGGTTATTGTGGTAGAGCATAGTAAACTACACTTTGGGAATCACTCTAGGTCAGTACTGTGGTACTGTGTATCATAGTGACTTAAGCGGGTGTGAAGTGTGCACGTGAAACTAACCAATAACAGACATATACTGTGAAAAATACAGTAAGTAGTATTAACTCTTTACCTTTTGCAAGTACTGCTCTCCCTACGGAATTTTGCTAAGCTGCCTGCCTTCTAGCATCTGTTTGAAGGCTAAACCCCAGATCATCATAAATGGCTACCTGATTGAGAGCTACATGAGTTAGTGCACATTCTGTCTCTGCCTTCTATATCAGTCGTGGTCCATGCAAATTGTGTAATTTTTTAAAAAAAAATACAATTTTGAACAATCACCAAATTTTGTTCTGGAATTGGCATTATAATAAAAATGACATCTGTCGAGCAAATGCCTCAATTTCTGCAACCAAAGTAGGTGGCCACTACGGATCACACTTCTCACTACATGTACTTTGTTTTTCGACATATCTGTTCATTTCAGCTACCAATGACTGGAATATTTCTTTGGGACAAAATTATAGAAAGAAATTTATCTTCCGTGCATTTTCAATGAAGTGAAATGTTGGCCCTGAATCTGTTGTAAAATTGTCCACAAATATTGGACCATGTGTTACAACTTTGCAACGTCATTTCTTCATCTTCAGATAAATCTGAAATGTCAGGTGTCAAAACAAAAGACTTGCACAAATGTTTCATCCTTTTGTATTGAATCTGATTGTTAAAGTCGATTTAATTTGCAACGTCATCACTATCAAATCCTTCAAATCTTCAGTCAGAATCATCTGAATATATTTGCAATTTTGTTTTCAGATGAAATATCCACTTATTGGCTGTAGAACTACTAATAGAACGCTTCATTATATGTAAGGACTACTTTCATTGGCTAAATTTTGTTAAAAAGACTTGATGTTTGCAATTTCATCCATTGGAAAGCTTTAACATGAAACAAATATCTGCATTTCGGGGCTTTACGAACCCTAGGCCAGAAACATGTATGAGCCAAGAGGAACAGAGAAAGCATTGTTAGCAAATTTGTATATGCATCTCTGGAGATACAAGGCATTTTTTTTTATTATTTAACATTTCTTAAATTTGTTAATAGATTTCAGAACAATTTCCTGTAATCAGCTTCTCTTAATCATTTATTATGCATATATATAACATTATGAGTTATCATGATTACTTACCTGTCATCAAATTGTTTAAGTCAGGTGGTTGCAGCATCCACCACAGATGAGGGATGTTGTGGGTTTAAACCCCAGTCAAGTCATACCTCAGAAATAAGAGGTTGATGTTAGGACTGGTCAGCCTGGTGTCAGGATAATCTGACTGGGTGGGACATCATGCTACATGACTGCAGCATGATGCTGCCATGCTAGATGTCACTATAAACTGTCACACTGCAGACATTGTAGTGATGTGACTGAAAAATTGTTAAAGCTACATTAGAAAACTAAAATTTCAACCTGTTTATTGTAAGTCCAGCATATTCCATGAATTTTTTGTTATAGTTTGTGCAGTACTAGTGAGACTAGATTGTATGTACACTCTACCTATAATTACATTTAACTTGTTTTAGCCATGGATTTGACAGAATTTCAATATCTGTATTTCAGAGCATACAGGATCCATCTCGAGACAAACTGTTGCCAGACCCCCTGAAGTACCCCTATGTACAGCCTCCCTATACACTGGTGATGGAGATGACTGGGGTTCTGGTCCACCCTGACTGGACAGTAAGTTCAGGACCACCTGACATGATTTCGGATTTATGCCACCCACAGGAAATGTTTTGTTCCTTGTGTAACATAGTAGAGATCAAGGGTTCACTTTTCCAAAGACATTATTTTCTTTGTGATAGGTGTTGTCATTAAATTTGTTGAGTTTCTCTGCCACTGTTGATATGTAGAGTCATAAAACTTGATGGGTATATTCATCTTGGAGGGTACTAATCATTATGGACAAAAGTATGTCACAGTGATATACTTTTAATGTTCCACCAGTTATAATTTTGCGTTTAGCTCATTTTTTCTGACTTCTTTTTATGTTTAGTCATGAAACATAATAGATGTATTTTTCATGATTGTACTACTCCACTGTTACAAAGTAGGTCACCAAGTGTTATTTTCATGCTTCAGTGATTACATTACTTTTTTGTAATAAGCTGAGTTTCTCCAACACTTATGTATGTACAGTCACAAAACTTAACCAGACATTGTCACTTGTCACATTCACATTCTTTAATCAAAAGATCCAGGTAGCAGCTAGGGAATATGTAACTTTGTTACCTGAGTTCTCATTTGGACTTTAACTTTTAAACTACCAAAAATATTCTGGATTTAATTTGATTCAAAATTACTTATACTTAGTTACCATGAGTCAGATTCCAATTTGAGTGGTCAAGATAAAAAAAATGAAATGGTGACACCATGATCTGTTCAGAGTGACCTGTGTTCTGTCACATCATTAACTCTTGAACCACAGGAGATTATATATAAAACTTTTGTACAAGTATACGTCGTATCTAGACAGTGTCTCATTCAATAACTGAGTACCTAGTTAAAAGGTCATTTCATTGACAAGGAAAATGTCATACGATGGGTACATGTCATTTGGAATACTCTTGTTTGTTCTAGTCTTTTTTCTCTGAAGTTAATGGGTTCAAAAATCTTGTTAACCATCAGCCATATACCAATTATACTCCCATAACAGCCATATACCAATTATACACCCATAACGTCCATACACCAATTAGGATATTATATAATACACCCATAACAGCTATATACCAGTTATGCACCCATAACATCCATATACCATATTAAGATAAAATCATAACATCCATATACCATATTAAGATAAAATCATAACATCCATATACCAATTATACACCCATAACAGTCATATACCAATTATATACCCATAACATCCATACACCAATTAGGATATTATATAATACACCCATAACATTCATATAGCAGTTAATCACCTGTAACATACATATACAGTGGGACCCCACTATAACACGGTAATTGAGAGCCATAGAATTGGACCGTGTTATGAACCAAACCATGTTATAAGCAACCATATACAATACCAACACATTTTTGGATTTAATTTGGGGGGGGGGGGTAAAAAAAATTTTTTTTGTGAAAATGCATGTTACAATTACCATTTTAGATCAATGTATATTAAATGAAAAAAACATTTGCTGTGATAATAGAAATTGCATATATAATATATTACTTTATTCAGAGAACCATGCATTGGTACATACACGTGTCTAATTTATATATACATGTATAATCTATTGCATGAAAAGAGTATCAACACCATGTACTCACCAGTGAATCTCATGACATACATTGAATCCATAATACAAGTATTTCCATCGAAAATATCCACACATGGATGTAAAATATTCAATAATTTTGTCACAGATCATTATGTGACTGAATTCAATGAAAAGAAAATAACAAAAATTACGTAACGGGTGTACGTAATGAATGATGAAATAGTATGTCCGAAGATTAATTAACAGTGTCTGTATACATTTTATACCACTACATTTCACATCTGTCAATTATCTTTCAAATTTAACTTTTTAGTGTCACCTGGACTGAGGTTTCATCGCAAACAATCTTTTTACAAGTTCTCTATGATAATTCATTTTCAAAACTGATATTATGTCCTGGTCCAGAGGCTGAATTCTGGAAGTTGTATTCTTTGGGAGGAAGCTAGCTTTTATTTTCCGATCCTTACTAACTAGGCATTCTGCAGGTGGGTGTGCATGGCACTTGTCTAACAATAACAGTGCCTTCTGCTCCATCTTCATATTTCTGAGGTGGGATTGAACTGCTGATACGAATTCAATTTGAAACCATTTTTCAAATAAAGCAGCTTGTCACAGGATAAGCCGGGTTAGGACTGGATTAGTGAAGACACGGAAAGCAACTGCATTAATAAGATGTTTATTTATAAACGCAATTTAAATATAATCAATTCTGACACCATTGTAAACAAAAGATAAGGAAAATTAAATGTTCCTAACATGGAACTATCAATAACAAGTAACACAATGACAAAACCTCAAAGGATGATTTCATTGAAAGGTATTTGAAACTGACGAGAATATCGTCTGATCACCAGATCAACAAATACAAATACACTTATGAATTTACAATTATATATAGCTCGTATAATGAGACAGGATGTAAATGCCTGTAATTTTAGTTAAATCATTTATTTAATGGGTTACCAAAGCAAAGACAAGTATGTAATGATTTAATCATTCATGTAACGAAACTGCAATGTAAATATGAATTTATGAAGTTATCATTCATGTAACAAGACTGATGTAAATATGAAATTATGGAAGTTATCATTCATGTAACGAGACTGATGTAAATATGAAATTATGAATGTGTCGTTAATATAACGAGACTGATGTAAAAATGAAATTACAAAGTTATGAAGTTATCGTTCATGTAACGAGACTGATGTAAATATGAAATTATGAATGTGCCGCTGTTTGAAAGATCCCTTGAGAGCCCTTTACATTAAAATCAGAGACGATGGTGGCGAAGCCTTGGTCCCTTGATTTGAGAACACCAGTACACTCTTCCAAACCATCTTCACCAAAATACAGCATATACATCACAAGAACCTAACAGTTCTGTGACCTTCACATCACCCAATTATATATAATGCCTATATATAATGAAGCATACAGCTTACACAAAATGAAACATACACAAGGTACCCTATACGGCACCACACATAGGCAGTATAGACAAACCCCACGGTCACTCATGGACCCCACGATTACCACAGCATGGCACCACACATGGGCAGCATAGACAAGCCCCCCATGGTCACTCACGGACCCTACGGTCACCACAACATGGCACCGTACCTGGACACCACCAGACCCCACAGTCAGCCCCGGAGCACCGTCAATTAAAATTAAACAACCAAACCGTGTAATACATATGACACGGTAACATACTTTTACATTCATATATGTTGTGCATGCACGCACATGAAATAGTTATCCATGTACATTAAACATTCAAGGCATGCAGTGTATACTTTAAATCCATTTGCTGTTCAGTTACAACATAAAACTATTTCAAAACAGACTATAGTATTACTAATATAATGGTGCTGCATAACCTAGGTATTTATAATGTTGAATTTAGAATAAATGCTAAAACATCTGATATGTGAAACAATTATGTCATATAAAACAAATAGTCTGACAAGACTGGATCATAATGTGACATCTGCTTACAATTTGTCTGTATTTATACCCCTAGCTGTGACTGATATGCGCAGCTAGGTACTTTTAAACTGCGGGCAATTCACACATGCAGCATGATCAGAGCTGAGCTCACCTATTTCCGAAATAACTAGAAGCCGATAATGAATAAACCACCCTCGGTAAGGCTGTACACAGTAGCGAAATCCAAGTACATTTTTGACCACATATACATATTGATACCAGTCATACACAATTCCGTGACACAGCTGTCATCCATGCTTTTTTTTGTGGCATCATATGAAAATGGTAGGGTATTCAGATTCAAATGATGGAAGCACCTAGGAGATTTGAATTTTCCAATACATAGTGGTTTAAGTTTGTGTCATCCCGTTTTATTGACACAAAACAACAACATTAATCACTTTTATTTTCATAAATCCTTCATGTTTATGTTCATCTTTTTTCACAGCTAGGGTGGTGTCAGGCATCTTTTTTGTAGCACAATCCAGTTTCATCACAATTATAGATCTGCTTTGGGGAATATCCACCTTCCTCTATTATTTCCCTCCATTCATCTGAATAGTTCATAGCAGCTTCAGAATCTGAAGAGCGAATTTCTCCAGAATCTGTAACGCGACTAATCCCATGTTGCTTCTTAAAACAATCTAGCCATCCATTTCTTGCCTCGAAGCTGGAATCTTGCCCATATAAGTCGGTGTTTAATTTTTCAGCTTGTGCCTTTCCTTCAGCCCTAGTGTGCACAAACCACTGATACAGTGCTGCATCAACTTGGGTGTCTCCTGCTAGTCTTGCTTTTTTTCCTCATCATTTCTTCACTTTCATGCATATCCAGAACCATCTCTCTTAATTTTGCTTCTTCCTTCTTCCATCCTTGAACTGTTGATTCATCAACACCTAAATCTTTAGCTACTTGTGATTGTTTAACACCGGACTTAATCCTGTCCAATGCTTCAGTATTTTCTTTAACAGTAAAAGCTTTACGTTTGCATTTCCCATTTTCCATTCTAAATGTCCATAATTAACACTTCTACGTCTATTGGTTTGAAAGACTACAACAAGAATAATTGTCATTAAACAGTGGGGGTATATTTGTAGGAAATGGACAACATTATTTACTAGTCAACAGATTTCATAAAACAACACAGCCAAGCCACGCGCACATGTTGGCGGCTTCTGTTTCTTTGATGCTATTTAAATCGTTGCCCCCTGATTTGAACAAGTTTAGCTGTTGCTTAGTTGTGTATGAAATTTAGAGAACATATATCGGAGATTATTAGAGCAGCGATTGTGTACGGAATGCATTCAAGACAAACACAAAGTAGACACAATGGCCTCATTACTCAGGAATCAGTAATAATAATATTGACACTTATGATCTGTCATTTTTCAACAATAAACAAAGATCAAAGTTCTCAGTAGGCCCAGCAATTGGTTCGTATTTCCGATGTTTATATTGGCACAAAACTAGAAATTTTTTAATTTTTGAAATTTTAGGAGCCACACAACGATTATTTTATATTCAAATTTGTGTTTGATTTCCTCCCCAAAATGATAATAAATTTTCGACACATTCTTTTTTGCACTTTTAAGAAGAGTATGAGAATGATAAACTCTTGATGTATTTTATTTTTTGTACTTATAAGATTTTTATGGGGTTTTTGAGAAAAATAAATGTAATAAAGTACCTGAAATTTTGGGAGCCATGCCACGACTGCGTTATATCCGAATTTGCATTATAACAGGGTGCCACTGTACCACTCAAGATATTATATATTAGTAACTTACATTGACCGATTCTACACCCTAAACATCCTTACACTAATTAGGATATTATATAGTACACCCATAACAATCATATACCAATTCACCTATAACACTCAGTGACCATCCATCAATACACCCTTAACATCCTTATACCAATAAGGATATTGTATTAAACACCCATAACATCCTTATACCAAATAGGATATTATATTAAACCCCCATAACATCCATATACCAAATAGGATATTATATTAAATACCCATAACATCCATATACCAATAAGGATATTATATTAAATACCCATAACATCCATATACCAATAAGGATATTATATTAAATACCCATAACATCCATATACCAAATAGGATATTATATTAAATACCCATAACATCCATATACCAATAAGGATATTATATTAAATACCCATAACATCCATATACCAATAAGGATATTATATTAAATACCCATAACATCCATATACCAAATAGGATATTATATAACACACTCATAATATCCATATACCAATAAGGGTAGTATGTAATACACCCATAACATCCATATACCAAATAGGATATTATATTAAATACCCATAACATCCATATACCAAATAGGATATTATATTATACACCCATAACATCCATATACCAATAAGGATATTATATTAAACACCCATAACATCCATATACCAATAAGGATATTATATTAAATACCCATAACATCCATATACCAAATAGGATATTATATTAAATACCCATAACATCCATATACCAATAAGGATATTATATTAAATATCCATAACATCCATATACCAATAAGGATATTATATTAAATACCCATAACATCCATATACCAAATAGGATATTATATAACACACTCATAATATCCATATACCAAATAGGATATTATATTAAATACCCATAACATCCATATACCAAATAGGATATTATATTAAATACCCATAACATCCATATACCAAATAGGATATTATATTAAATACCCATAACATCCATATACCAAATAGGATATTATATTAAATACCCATAACATCCATATACCAAATAGGATATTATATTAAATACCCATAACATCCATATACCAAATAGGATATTATATTAAATACCCATAACATCCATATACCAAATAGGATATTATATTAAACACCCATAACATCCATATACCAAATAGGATATTATATTAAATACCCATAACATCCATATACCAAATAGGATATTATATTAAACACCCATAACATCCATATACCAAATAGGATATTATATTAAATACCCATAACATCCATATACCAAATAGGATATTATATTAAACACCCATAACATCCATATACCAAATAGGATATTATATTAAACACCCATAACATCCATATACCAATAAGGATATTATATTAAATACCCATAACATCCATATACCAAATAGGATATTATATTAAATACCCATAACATTCATATACCAAATAGGATATTATATTAAATACCCATAACATCCATATACCAAATAGGATATTATATAACACACTCATAATATCCATATACCAATAAGGGTAGTATGTAATACACCCATAACATCCATATACCAAATAGGATATTATATTAAATACCCATAACATCCATATACCAAATAGGATATTATATTAAACACCCATAACATCCATATAGCAAATAGGATATTATATTAAATACCCATAACATCCATATACCAAATAGGATATTATATTAAATACCCATAACATCCATATACCAAATAGGATATTATATTAAACACCCATAACATCCATATCCCAATAAGGATATTATATTAAATACCCATAACATCCATATACCAAATAGGATATTATATTAAATACCCATAACATCCATATACCAAATAGGATATTATATTAAACACCCATAACATCCATATACCAAATAGGATATTATATTAAATACCCATAACATCCATATACCAAATAGGATATTATATTAAACACCCATAACATCCATATACCAATAAGGATATTATATTAAATACCCATAACATCCATATACCAAATAGGATATTATATTAAATACCCATAACATCCATATACCAAATAGGATATTATATAACACACTCATAATATCCATATACCAATAAGGGTAGTATGTAATACACCCATCACATCCATATACTAATATTGATATTATACACCCATTATATCTATATACTAATAAGGATATTATATAACACACCCATAACATCCATAAGGATATATACCATTATAGTTCATTCTGCACAGCATTGCATTAAGATCTGTAGCTAAGTGACATTTCAGATTAGCATCATGTGTATTAGTAACTAATTTGTTTCATGCATGAAGTATTTCAACACTGTTCAAGTCAAGATAGACCATAAAATACATGCTGAAACTGGTTGGTCTGTTTACATAAAGTTTATCAGTGCCGTAATAACCTGTAAAAGAGTTAGTTTGTTTAAAATGGAGTGATCAGCTTTTTAGTTGCTTCACTTTGATTTCTTTGCATTATCAAAAATGTACTCTTCCAGAACATAGGATGAACATGTCAGATTTCATGTACACAGACCAGTCTTTGTCAGCATTTATTGAAGGAATGGTGTTGTGCTGTATGTCAATCTCAATTGTTTTAATCTTTTTCTGCATGAAACAAATTCAATAATTGTTGCTACATTTTGAGTTTTGCAGAAGTGAAAATTCATTAATAACAAATATAAATATAATTCACAAACTATTATATTATACACCCATAAGATCACTTAGGAAAGGTCAAGATTATTATATCACTTTTTAAAGTGACCTATGTCACATGAACCTGAATGATATTTGACTTTACCCAAAGTTTCCTAATTATTGAGATTTAAAAAAAGCTTACATTGAATAAGCTTAAGATAATTTATGTAGTACTATGGACTTCTTGTTTCCCATGGTATACATGGTTCAGAGGGAAAATTAATTGCCGATGCTTTAATGAAAATATTTTTAAAAAAACATAAATCAATTATAGAAATTTACTTTAAACATTCTTACCAAGTGCTCTAATTTTCTCCTAAGTCGTCGATCCAAGCTCTACCCATTTCCAATCACCGAGAAAATATCCCTGATTTGTTTTTCTTATGTTCCATCAAGTAGCCACTGTTTTGTTATTATTATCTTCCATCAAGTATCCTCTGATTTGTTATTATTATCTTCCATCAAGTAGCCTCTGTTTTGTTGTTATTAACATCAAGTTGCCTGTTTTGTTTACAGTACAGCACAGGATGGAGATTCAAGAAGAGACCAGGAGTAAGCAGATTCCTCCAGCAAGTTTCTCCACCCTTGTTTGAAATTGTCATTTTCACATCAGAACAGGGCTTTGTAAGTAACTGAATATTTCACCATTATGTGCAATGCTTGATTTTCGTATTTGTATGCATTTGTAACAAAGCCATGTGATGCCGAAAATGATCCCATAAAACTCGTATCTTCAAATCCAAACATTTCATAGTTATTAAAAGTTGCCCATGGTATTTTCCTTTTAAACACTTAATTCATGACAATTTTTTTCTCCATATATTTGGGTTAGTTCCTCAGAGTTATTGTGTTCAAAATTAAAGTTTTGTTTGTTCAGGCAAAGACGGGTGAGATTTTTATCCTACAGTTTGATCAGTATCATTGAAAACCATAGTCTTGTGTCATAACAGGGACTCCAAAGAATTGATATTCTGTAATTAATATTCTTTTCAGAAGGGTACAAAGATGGCACTGAGCTTTGAAAAATTTGGTTGCCTAGCAGATCTTTCTGGTTGCCTAGCAGATCTTTCTGGTTGCATAGCAGATCTTTCTGGTTGCCTAGCAGATCTTTCTGGTTGCATAGCAGATCTTTCTGTTTGCCTAATATATTAACTGCAGTTGCTCACAAGAGAGCTGTAAATCAAGAGACCTGCCAACACTTACGATTTTGGTGTAAGCTGTATGAAAATAACCTTGATATTTTACACCCATATGAAAATAACCTTGTTATTATACACCCATAACATCCATATATCCTTGGAGGTAGTCAGACACCTTTTTAATTTCACATATTTGGAGAGAAGTTTTCTCACTTTTTCAAAAAGCCAAATTGATGAGGATGATAGTAAACATGTTACTTCTGGGCATTCTGTAGTTGATTCTTCCAGTTTTCTGTTTTCATGCTAAGTCTCATTTCTACTGTTAACTATGTGTAGAAGAGCAGTGCAAGATTACTTCAGTACCTTTATACTCATTGGGCTCTCATTGGTTTTGGGATCATGTAGATTGGATTCCAAAATAGGATTGTCTTAACTTCTAATAAAATATAAACTTGGGAAAGACGATGACTGTTTGGATATGGAAGCGAACCCTTCCATCCTCAGGGGTGTCTTAGTCACCCCATGTCCGGAACCAGTTTTGTTACAATTAACTCATCAGGAGGAATAGTAAGTCTCACACAAGTTTAATGGTGTATTTGAGATCAGTAATGAAAGATACTAATTGTCTTTGCTTGCTTTACTGGTAATGCTTGGGGAAATGCCATAAAACTCAGACTCATCCCATGGTCTTGTTGATCCTAATGAAAAATGGTTTTGCTCACAGTCACCTTGAAGATGCTATTCACAAAAAGGCTTCTTATATCTGTCTGAAAATAGGGTGTTGGACAAGTGATGCTGATAGGTCAGACTTTCAATATTGGACAAATGTTGCACATAGTTCAAGACATGGATGAAGGTACAATTATTGGAGAAACCTTGAGAGAGTTGAGAAAGATGAGTGATCTCAGGTTTGCTTAGGTCTTTTTTTATGATACATTCTTATATTTTAAAAAAGATCCCTTGATTCTGTCACAGCTACATTGACTGTAAACAAATTTTCAAATCAAACTTGTGTAAATTTATCCAGAACTGAATTGGCAGAAATATATTTCAAAGTATAGACTGACAGAACATAATACATGTATAAATCATCATTTAGTTAACGAACATTTGTTGTAACTTAGTGAATTTGAGAAGTGTAATTGACAGTAAAAGAATCCTTTTCTTGGACTGATAGACTTAAGAGAGCTAAAATGAGGATAAAATGAAAGAATATGGTAAAGGTTGGACACCTTTCAGGTGGCCTGGATACTGCAGTAGGAAAGTGATAGCATTGCACCTGAGCAAACCTTAGTTTAATCTCTGGTTCTTGGATGTACAAGTTTAAGTGGCCACCTGTTCAAGGTCACTGAATTTTTTTTTCCATACCACTATCCCGTCAGAGACTATCCCATTGTAACTGATTTAACATGTCAAGAGTTTGATGTTTAAGACCGGTAAACTTATTGTCAGTTGATGTTAAATAGATTCAGATTTTTAATGTTATCATCAGCTGTTAGACCATGAAGGATTATTAACACCTCGTTCTCATTTCTTTAGACTGCAGACCCCATTGTAAATGACATTGATGGATTATTAACACCTCGTTCTCATTTCTTTAGACTGCAGACCCCATTGTAAATGGCATTGATGGATTATTAACACCTCGTTCTCATTTCTTTAGACTGCAGACCCCATTGTAAATGGCATTGATCCCCATGGGTACATTATGTATCGCCTGTACAGAGATGCAACTCGATACATGAATAACCATCATGTCAAGGTAAGGTCACATCCATTGATTCATATTGTATCATAATGTATAGAGATGTCACCAGATACATGAATAACCATCTTGTCAAGGTAACCATATTGTATCATAATGTATAGAGATGTCACCAGATACATGAATAACCATCTTGTCAAGGTAACCATATTGTATCATAATGTATAGAAATGTCACCAGATACATGAATAACCATTGTATCAAGGTAAGGTCACATCCAACTGGTAGCACTGAAAACAATGTTTTTCTTTTTCCTTCAAATACATTACCTGATTATGTTACATTAGTGGTAGGTCATAATGATGTTTTATATCGTGCCTAAAATATTTTTGTGTAACACTGATAGTATTTTGGCATTGTCTTACCATTCATTTTTGTCAGGATTAACACTGAGCAGTAACACTTCACCAGTGGAATATTTCCAGGGCTTTTGATTATGCAGTTATTCCATTTATAAGTCTTTTTCATAACACAGTTGGCATTTATTTCAAATTTTATGTATGATTATTGTATCCACTTTATTGTCTTCTTTATTACAGAGATAAAACAAAAAGCACTATAAGCAGGAAAAGGTTGTTGAGAACATCCATGAAACATGCCTTCTAAGTACAATCCAAGTAAAGTACTTGTCAGTTGGTCAGGAAATACATCGACTAATGTTCTCAATGCAAGGGCCACTATCAATTTCATCTCAGCATGAAGTGTTGAGTTTATGCCCCATATTCAGATCGTTAATATTCTCAAGAAGCCATGCAAGGGCCACAAGAAAGAAGCACTATAAATTTCATCTCGGCATGAAGTGTTGAGTTTATTCAAATCGCTAATGAGTCTCATGGGAATGTCAAGTTGCCCTACCCTCACCCCCACTAAGATGGGACCAGATCTTATTACATCAGAAATATTCAGTCAGGAGCAGGAGTCATGTATGGTCTCTTTAATTAATAAGCCTTTGTCTTCAAGATTTTTGATGATTGAACATGAAGAATAATACTGGAATCATTCATGGGATAAGCCTTTATGGACAACCATGAATCACCAGACTTTTAAATCAAACATAACCATGAGACATGATGGTGTGAGTTAAACTTTTTTCTGCTGACAAATATCCCATGCTTTGTCCTTGCTTGAAATCACTACAGCCTTACTATCCCATGCTTTGTCCTTGCTTGAAATCATTACAGTCTTTCTATCCCATGCTTTGTCCATGCTTGAAATCACTACAGCCTTACTATCCCATGCTTTGTCCTTGCTTGAAATCATTACAGTCTTTCTATCCCATGCTTTGTCCTTGCTTGAAATCATTACAGTCTTTCTATCCCATGCTTTGTCCATGCTTGAAATCATTACAGTCTTTCTATCCCATGCTTTGTCCATGCTTGAAATCATTACAGTCTTTCTATCCCATGCTTTGTCCATGCTTGAAATCATTACAGCAAGATGTGAAGGTGTTCTCTTTGAGCTGTACAGACGGATGGCCAGCAAGCTGGGCCTACCAAGTCACATTTGACATATTTACAGGCAGTCATACCAGCAGACCATCATGGCAGTTATCTTATGCCAAACATACCACACAGCTAGCCAGCCAGCCATCTGACTGGACAAACAAAAAACATACCACACAGCTAACTAGACAGCTATCTGATGGGACAAACCAAATGTCACCACACAATAAGTCAGACAGCCATCAGACTGGGCAAGCCAAACATTACCACACAGTAAGTCAGACAGCCATCTGACTGGACAAGCCAAACATTACCACACAGCTAGTCAGACAGCCATCTGACTGGAGAAACCAAACATTCTATGCCTTTTCATAGCAAATTATTGATTGAGCTGTCCAACCAAGTTGAAATGCCTTTGCTAAACCAACATTCTATTGTAACACATGTAATGCAATATCCTATGGGCAAATATGGTGACAATTCAACCTGACCATGGTCATATGGAATGTTTTACCTATAGACCCAAGGTATACAAGAGGATGACAATCCCCAACTCCATGAAGAGGATAAAATGGAAATGCCAGAATTATCCAATTCATTATTGGAAAAGACAGAATTCAGTTTTAAGATACAACCAATACTACATTAGGGTTCTTATGGTCTTTGAAGGTCTTTCACAGTTTGGGAAAAATGAGGTAGCATTTTCAAGGCCTTGAAAGTTTGGGAAAATTGAGCAGATTACCCTGAAGTCTTTAAAAGTCTTTGAAAATTGAAATAAACTTAACCATTTTAATTTCTTTCCATAATCACAAATAAAATTGTCCAAGGTTGTTAGATTCAGATGTATGTAGTCCAGTTTTCCTGGTTTCTTCTTTTGATTAATTATAGCTTGAATTTCATCATTAAACAATATTGTAGTATTTTGCATACGTTGTTTTCTCATATAATATAACTTGTTAGCGAAAATAGATCTTGGAAATCTGTTTGTGGTCTTTGAAAGTTTGGGAAAAGTCTTTGAATTTATCATTAAGATTTCTGTTTGAACCCAGTACATACAAAGTCTCAGACTTTGTAGACATTGATGATGATGACAGGCCATCATTATGTTGACATAAATATTGATGATGATGATAGACCATCATTATGTAGACATAAATATTGATGATGATGATAGACCATCATTATGTAGACATAAATATTGATGATGATGACAAACCATCATTATGTAGACATAAATATTGATGATGATGACAGACCATCATTATGTAGACATAAATATTGATGATGATGACAGACCATCATTATGTAGACATAAATATTGATGATGATGAAGGACTATCACTATGTAGACATAAATATTGATGATTATGACAGACCATTATGTAGACATAAATATTGATGATGATGAAGGACTATCATTATGTAGACATAAATATTGATGATGACAGACCATCATTATGTAGACATTGATAATGATGACAGACCATCATTATGTAGACATAAATATTGATGATGATGAAGGACTATCATTATGTGAACATAAATATTGATGATGATGACAGACCATCATTATGTAGACATAAATATTGATGATGATGAAGGAATATCATTATGTAGACATAAATATTGATGATGACAGACCATCATTATGTAGACATAAATATTGATGATGATGACAGGCCATCATTATGTTGACATAAATATTGATGATGATGAAGGACTATCATTATGTAGACATAAATATTGATGATGATGACAGACCATCATTATGTAGACATTGATGATGATGACAGACCATCATTATGTAGACATAAATATTGATGATGATGAAAGACTATCACTATGTAGACATAACTATTGATGATTATGACAGACCATCAATATGTAGACATTGATGATGATGACAGACCATCATTATGTAGACATAAATATTGATGATGATGAAGGACTATCATTATGTGAACATAAATATTGATGATGATGACATACCATCATTATGTAGACATAAATATTGATGATGATGAAGGACTATCATTATGTGAACATAAATATTGATGATGATGACAGACCATCATTATGTAGACATTGATGATGATGACAGACCATCACTATGTAGACATAAATATTGATGATTATGACAGACCATCATTATGTAGACATAAATATTGATGATGATGAAGGACTATCATTATGTGAACATAAATATTGATGATGATGACAGACCATCATTATCTAGACATAAATATTGATGATGATGAAGGACTATCACTATGTGAACATAAATATTGACGATGATGACAGACCATCATTATGTAGACATAAATATTGATGATGATGACAGACCATCATTATGTAGACATAAATATTGATGATGATGAAGGACTATCATTATGTGAACATAAATATTGATGATGATGACAGGCCATCATTATGTTGACATAAATATTGATGATGATGATGACAAATAATCATTGTGTAGACATAAATATTGATGATGATGACCATTTAAGCCTTCACCCTTCAACTTTTCATAGCCAGCTTATTTAGAATGTCACAGAAGTTCTCAAAGATTTCTGGGACCTTATGTTTAGTGACCATCACAGGAAGTAGAATAAAAGTGTTCAGCAGACGTGTCAATACTACACCTATGCCAGTTGCTTGTTGAGTCTAAGATGATTTTGAGTCTCAGATGAGATGGCAGATGATGAGTTTGAGTATCAGATGAGATGGCTTGTGCAGGAGATGATGATTTTGGGTCTCATATGAGATGGCTTCTACAGGAGATGATGCATTTGAGTCTCAGATGAAATGGCTTGTGCAGGAGATGATGTTTTTGAGTCTCAGATGGCTTGAACAGGAGATGATGATTTTGAGTCTCAGACGAGATGGCTTGTGCAGGAGATGATTTGTTTCAGATGAGATGGCTTGTACAGAAAATGATGATTTTTAGTCTCAGATGAGATTACTGTTGCAGGAGATGATGAGTTTGAGTCTTAAATGAGATGGCTTCTACAGGAGATGATGATTTTGAGTCTCAGATTAGATGGCTTGTGCAGGAGATGATGATTTTTAGTCTCAGATGGCTTGTAGAGGATATAATGATGCAGTTCTTGACTTTGAAATAATATGTATTATGCATTTCAACACAACTCGAATGTAGACTTGGAGATAACAGATTGTGCCCCCTTATTTCGGCAGCCCTGTGGGCATAACATTTCAATGCATGTCGGAGAATGTCAAGAGGGCCTATAAATCTGTGTACATGCAATTTAATTTTTTTAGTTTGGACAATGTGCATCACTTCTCAGCCATCTGATGAGTGCCTGTCCAACCAGGTGCTCCCTCATATAGCAGTCCATGCTGTGCAGGGCCAGAGTGCTTGTAAGACTTGGAGTTGAGGATGGTTTCTGCAAACCATGCTGGAAATTTATTATTAATTTATTTCTAACCACACCAAGTGTCAATATCATCTGCTCTCATCCCAGCTTCTGACTAGCCCACCCAGTCTGACTGACCATTCATTCAGTGTTTTGATCATGGATCTTGCAACATCCTTTTTGGCAGCCCAGTAGGCCCCAGTCTCCCTGCACATGAGGTTTAGCCTTGCCATCTGCTGCAGAAGAACCACCACGACTTTGCAGGTTATGAGTGAAAAAGGTAACAACATCATCCTCTGATGGGTTTAAGTCTCTCAGTTTGCATATTTATTTCTTAGACTCATTACGGAAAAGGTTTATCTGTCTCTTCAGTGAGAATAAGTTATATCCTGCTAAAATTATAGCCATGATTCTGACACATTTATACATCATGTGAGAGATGATATAGGCCATGAAAAGGATTTGTCAGACGTGATAAACATTTTTTTACCTTTTCTTGGCCCTGTCACTCATCTTGTTCCCAAAATGAAGACTTTCCTGGTTTCTGACATGGGACAGACAAATACAAGAACTCACTCCAGTATAGTCCAAACTTCTACATGCACGATGAGTGAAATACATGACTTTTTAGTAAATCCAAACTATTTTCAGAAGGTAATAATTCACTTATTCTCTTGTGCGATATGTTTGGAGAGGCAGTTCTGAAAGACTTGGTCTATGCTCTTTGGTACTACTTGAAACACAGAAAACATTTGTGATGCATGATTTCTCTTCCTTCTAGAAAAGGCTAGAACATTAACGACGTGATCTTTAAGCCTTAGCATGATCGGAATCTGATTTTGTGTCCAAATTGTAGACTTTATCGCTTCAAATCAAAGGCAGATTGATCAGAAGTGCACACAGACAGAAGAACCTGTGCAAAAAGTAGGACAAGGTGGACATTTTGAATAAAGAGTCTTCTACATACGAAAAATATGGGAATGTTAAGCCAAAAAACTAAAAAAAATGAACTCCAACTTTTCATTTTGTACTCGTGTGCCAGCAAACTAACCAATGGAAAACACCTTTTTAGCACAGCTAGGCATTGGTCTAATGGAAAATTGCATGGAAGTCTATGTATTAGGATGTATTCAGAAATAGTCCCCAAAATGTGTTTCCTCCTCACATTTCATGCAAAAACAGCGAAAATGTCCAGGGGTTAATGTGTTAAGAATAAAAAGAAAGCTCCAGATAAGATACATTAGGTTAATAACTCCTAATTTGCAACTGTGCAATATAAAATATTTTTCTTCCTTTGTAGGACCTGTCCTGTTTAAATCGTGACCTATCCAAAGTGATTTTCTTAGACTGGAATGAGAATTCTTTCCAGCTACAGAAAGAGAACACACTGAAATTGAAGAGATGGAAGGGAAACGATGATGATAGAGCTTTGGAGGATGTGGCGAATTTTCTTCAGAGTAATTACAAATAAAATATATTTTAATAGTCTTGTAGTGAACGCTTAATGAGATCACTTGTGATAAAATGGAGTATTTAAGTTTTTTTTCTGATTGTTATTTTACATAGCTACGGTTTAAAATAGAATGAAATTGCCAGTAAGAAGTTATTGGCTGTATTCGGTTTCTATGGTATTCATCAGAACACCCAACCGTCATGATTTTGGTGTGAATTTCACAGCTTTTTCAGCAATTCACATATTCACACCGCATGCAAAAAAGAAAAATGAATTCCCCAATTCTTAATTATTTTAAATCCTTAATAAAATAGCCAGTTTTCCTGTTAAGCGCAGTTGCCAAAACTGTCTAGTACTTTTGGTCACGATATTAGTGGAACTATAGCTGATTAGTACAGTTGACCCAGTAGCAAGCATTTTAGCGTATTTATTAATCTGTATTTACAAGAGTAGCTTTTCAAATGCTTTTCAGAGAAACTGGGGCCATACCAGAATTTTGCTTCATGCATGCCAACACTGATTTGAATTACGTTTTGTCATCACATCTTGAAAATGTCTTCACCACCAAGGATAAAGACATGTATTGCACAAAAAATGAAGTTTAGTTTGGAATCTACCAAAAATTGGCTGTGTATTCAGCCATCAAACTCTGATATACATCATGCTTTTTGCATGCAGTATGCCAATAATTTTAGCATTGGGCATGGTAGCAAAGATGATGTGCTTAAGCACAAAGGTAGTAAAAAAAACACATAGAGGTTGAGAAAATTAAGAAATAGAGCATATTTCAGCTCTGGAATATTTTAAGCCATTTACAGAAGGCCAACAAGCTACCAGTGCTGAAGCATTGTTTGTGAGTTTTCTTGTTGAACACAATCTACCTTTAGCAGCTGGAGACCATGCTAAACATTTGTTCTGACAAATGTTTCTGGTCTCGGAGATGGCTTCATGAATTCATGTCAAAATTCACACATTTTTATCCTTATTTTTGCTAATTGTGAGCTTGGAGGGTTGGCAGCTATGTATTCTTGGATCTATAGTTAACCTCTGGGAAGAGTAATTACATAGAAAGAAATGTGGTGAATACCCTGTTATTATGACATACGGTCAATTACATAGAAAGGGATGTAGTGAATACCCTGTTATTATGACACGGTCAATTACATAGAAAGAAATGTGGTGAATACCCTGTTATTATGACATACGGTCAATTACATAGAAAGAAATGTGGTGAATACCCTGTTGTTATGACATACGGTCAATTACATAGAAAGAAATGTGGTGAATGCCCTGTTATTATGACATACGGTCAATTACATAGAAAGAAATGTAGTGAATACCCTGTTATTATGACATACGGTCAATTACATAGAAAGGGATGTGGTGAATACCCTGTTATTATGACATACAGCTATTCCTCGACTTACGACCACGTTTGGTTCCTACAGACCGGTCGTAACACGATTTGGTCGTAAGTAGAGTAAGCTATATGTACAGTACTGTGAAATGATGTTATAAAAATCTTTAAGTAGTATTTTATCATAATTTTCTTTCATTATTGTTATATGGTACAGTAGAACGTCGTTTAGCCGAACGTTTATTATCCGGAGCGTCAAATATCCGGACCAGTTTACTGTACTGTACATGTATATGAATACGTTTTCGAACAGTGCAATGCTCAACAGTTGTTTCGCGTGAGGCCAAAAGTGACGGGAAAACCCAAGGTGAGGGATACTTGGGGAATTTCAGTTGATAAGTTGACACCAATCCCTTTTCAAGAATCTCAAAACTCGTTTTAGATACACATAACGATCCCGTTATAGGCATCAGAAAGCGTTTCTAATTAAAGCCCTTCTAACTCGCCCTAGTCCTGAGGAAATTCTGGATTTGGTAAACATCTGCGCGGAATATTAGGTCAGTTTGTTTCCAAGTGAGGTGGTATATACGTGCTCTTCTGTTGTGTTGTGAAATGCTATGGCTTCGAATTCAAAACGGAAGCGCAACGTCTTGAACATAGAGACAAAACTTGAAATATTGAACCGTCTCGCGAAGGGAGAAAGTGGAGCGTCTCTAGCACAGTTTTATAATGTTGGAAAGTCAACAATTTCTGACATAAAAAAAGCCGAGAAACCATTTTAAATTTTGTATCAAAACTTGACTCAGAAGATGGCTCGAAGAAAAGGAAAACCATGAGGGAAGCAAACGATGTTGTTCTTGATCGTGCACTCTACTTGTGGTTTTCACAAAGAAGGAGCAAATATCGGGCCCTCTGTTGTGCGAAAAAGCTCTGGAACTTAACGAGAAATTAGGCGGTTCGGCTGATTTCAAAGCTAGTACTGGTTGGTTACAGAACTTTAAATCGTGCCATGGGATACGGGAACTGCAGATTGAAGGCGAATCATTGTCTGGCGATAAGAATTCTGCCCACAAGTTTAAGGAAACATTTTTGCAGCATGTGGAAGAAGAAGGTTACTCCACAGACGACGTTTACAACGTAGACGAGACTGGAGTAAATTGGAAGGCTCTGCCAAGAAAGTCATTGGCTTTAAAACGGGAGTCCACAGCACCAGGTTTTAAAGTCAGCAAGGAACGTGTTACAGCCATGGTTTGTGCGAACGCTAGTGGAACACACACTTTGCCATTGCTTGTGATTGGCAAATCTAAGAAGCCTCGCTGCTTCCAAAATGTTTCATGCCTTCCTACTCTTTACAAAGCGCAAAAGAGTGTGTGGATGAACTCTGTCCTTTTTTCTGAATGGTACTCTAAAGACTTCATTCCCAACGTCAAGAAACTTCGTGAACGTGAAGGGAAAACAGGCAAAGTTTTACTGATTCTCGATAATGCTCCCTGTCACCCACCTGTCGAAATTCTCAATGCAATTGATGACGACTTCAGCGTGATGTATCTTCCACCAAACGTCACTGCGCTGGTGCAACCAATGGACCAAGGCGTCATTGAAAAGCTCAAGAGAATTTATAGGAAACAAGTTTTGCGGAGATTACTTTTGGCAGAAAACGACGAAGAAAGTGTTGCTGCTTTTGCTAACAAGCTCAATATGAAAGACGCCTGCGTAAAATTATCTTGAGTGCGATGGTGCTGGAACAAGACCATGATTGAAATTATCTTGCATCGAAACTTCTGGAAGCCATTGCGAAATGGGGGATAGCCGAGAAGATTCACGTTGGAGTAAGAGACAATGCCGCGAACATGAAAAGTGCAATGAGACTCGCATGCGTCACTGATATTGGCTGCGTGTCCCATACTTTACAGTTGGTTCTGCATGATGCACTGTTTACGCAAACATCAGTACAAGTTGTCATCAAAAAAGCTCGTAAGATTGTTGCCCACTTTAAGCATAGTGAGCAGGCTTGCCGTCATCTCATGGAACATCAACTCACGATGAAAGTCCCATCACACTCGTTACTGCAGGACGTTGAGACAACATAGCTTTTAAATCTTTTGCTGGGTTATACATCTTTTGGTTTCGGCTGAAAGCTCATCTTTAACTTTTGGTTTGGTTTCGGTTTCGGCCGAAGACAGAAAATCACATTCGGTCGGCCTCTAATTTGTATCATCTCTACACCATTTTGTTTCTTATTTTTACATTCGTCAGGTTTGTTACTGCGAGTAACTACTGTATGGATGCGCGGTGGCTCCGCCCACCGGGCGCACAATTATACTGTATAAAAGCGGCCTGCATGCCGAAATTCTGTCTGTCTTCTGTTAGTCTGTCTTGAAATTAAATTGTGAAGGCTGCTGTTGTCAGTAATTTTAAATGCTATATAGTTATGTATAATTTAGTTGCAGTGGGCAACTAAATAAAACTGATAGAGTCGAACAATCTGCTTGTGCTGTGCAACTGGTTTAATATTTGCAAAACATACAAAATTACAAAATACAGGTTTAAAAAATACCATAGGAAACATTTTCCCAATTGCAAAACATAACATATCAAAATATATAGACATGTACGAAACATTTTATTGGCTGCTGGTGCTTGGCTGCGGATCGTTGATGTCGTCATCTGAGGCAGCAGTTGGGGTTACCGGAGTTGGTTTTTTCATAAACATGGTGAGCTTTGTCTGAATTGTATGTTTCTTTTTTTCTTCATAAATTTCACGATATGGACGAAACACATCATGCGCCATCCGTTCAATTCTTGCAAATCGTTCGATGTTTGGGTCCATTGCACTGAAATGTAAAAGAAGTTTATTCAGTAAAGATAAACCTTCTGATAATCCCTTAGTGGTGAACTTTCTTTCTGGCTCCTCCTCTTCTTTCTCTGCTTCTCTTCTTTCTTCTTCCACCACTCTTTCTTCTTCCAGTTCGATTAGCTCTTCATTTGTAAGTTCTCCGGATTCTTTGTCTAGCAACTCTTTGACATCTTCCATTTCACACTCCAAAGAAAGGTCTTTAGCGAGTTCAACTATTTTTTCCTGAATCGTTTCAAGTTCATGTTCACTGTGAAATCCGTCAAAATCATTAACATAGCGCTTGACACAATTTTTCCAGATGCCATTCATGCACTTTGTCGTCACAGCCTCCCAGGCGGTAGCGATATTCTTGATACTCATCAAAATGTTGTACTTTTTCCAAAAATCTCGCAATGTTAGTTCTGAGTCAGCATCTATAGCGGATATTGCTTGAGCGAAGGTGGTTCGGAGATAGTTGGCCCTTAATGTAGCAATCGAACCTTGGTCCATAGGCTGGATGAGTGGAGTTGTGTTTGGCGGAAGGAAAACAAATTTTACATCTGGTTGGAGATCGCCTATATGTGGTGGGTGTCCAGGCGCGTTATCGAGTAGCAATAAAATCTTGAAAGGAATATCTTTCTCCAAACAATATTCTCGAACTTGAGGAATAAAACAGTTCATAAACCAGTCTTCAAACAATGCTTGTGTCATCCATGCTTTACGTTGAGAATGAAAGTAGACGGGCAGTGTGTGCTTGTTAACATTTTTGAACGCACGCGGGTTCTCTGAGTGATAAATTAAGAACGGCTTCAGCTTAAACCCTGCGATGTTCCCGCCAAGCAGCAGAGTTAGCCTATCCTTATGTGCTTTAAATCCTGGCATGCTTTTGGCCTCTTTGTGAATATAAGTGCGTGCTGGCATCCGTTTCCAAAATAAACCAGTTTCATCAACATTGAAAATCTGTTCTGCTAGATATCCCTCATCTGTAATTAATTTATCCAGACCATCAACAAACTTACGTGCTCCTTCCTCATCTGCACTCGCTGCTTCTCCAGTCACTCGAACACTATGCATTTGGAATCTTTTCTTGAATCTCTGGAACCAGCCAGTGCTTGCTACAAATTCTTGACTGTAATCTTCTCCAGCACGCTCCTTCAGAGTCTGAAATAGACTTCTCGCTTTCATCTGCACAGTAAAAAGACTTAATGGTGTCCGTTTTTGAATTTGCTCTTCCATCCAAATATATAACAATTTCTCCATTTCGTGGATGTGCCCGCTTCGCTGCTTTGTTATAACTGTTGATCGCATGGGTGCAGAACCTTTCACAGCTTCACGAATTCTTTCTTTATCTTTCAAAATCGTCGACACTGTCGAGTGTGATAACTTCGTATCACGTGCAATCACATTCCCTTTCTTTCCTCCTTCATACTGCTTAATTACATTCATTTTCGTGTCGAGATCGATGGCCTTTCTTTCCTTCTTGGCAGGCTGAGGTGTAGACAAAGACAATTTCCTCTTGGTAGACATCTTGGGAGGGATTTGATGAAAAATATCTAAGACCGCTGGGATAACAGTTGAAATGGTACACGCGGAGATGGTAGTGCTGCCGGAAACTGGTACGCACTGTCGAACGCCGCGGCTAGCGATTGTGGTCGTAAAGTCGAATGGTCGTAAGTTGCATAGGTCGTAAGTCGAGGAATTGCTGTACGGTCAATTACATAGAAAGGGATGTAGTGAATACCCAGTTATTAATTGTCACGTAAGGGCAATTACATAGAAAGGTATGTGGTGAATGCACTGTTATTAATTGTCACGTAAGGGCAATTACATATAAAGGGATGTGGTGAATACCCTTTTAATAATTGTGAGGTAAGGGCAATTACATAGAAAGGAATATGGTGAATACACTTATTAATTGTCACGTAAGGGCAATTACATAGAAAGGGATGTGGTGAATACACTGTTATTAATTGTCACGTAAGGGCAATTACATATAAAGGGATGTGGTGAATACCCATTTAATAATTGTGAGGTAAGGGCAATTACATAGAAAGGAATATGGTGAATACCTGTTATTAATTGTCAAGTAAGTGCATATACATAGATAGGGATGTGGTGAATACCCTGTTATTATTTGTCAGTTAAGGGAAATTATATAGAAAGAAATGTGGTGAATACCCTGTTATTAATTGTCAAGTAAGTGCATATACATAGATAGGGATGTGGTGAATACCCTGTTATTATTTGTCAAGTAAGGGCAATTGCATAGAAAGGAATGTGGTAATTAATTACCCTGTTATTAATTGTCAGGTATGGAAAATTACATAGAGTGGAACATTAATGAGTTTTTAGAATTAATTTGGAAAATATGGGGTTAGAACTGCAAGATTATTATGATAGCCCCTCTGAGATGAGACAAATTTTGGGTCAATAATTTCAGCAAACTATAGTCCTAGAAGATTACTGCCAAGCTGAATCTTCTAAAACAACCAAGGTTGCAATGTTTCACGCCTGCTTGGACCATCTTCTTCTTCAAACTTGGCTCTTTTCACGACCGCCTAGAAAGAGAAAGAATTCAAATCTTCGATCTTTGAATCTCAATGGCAAGAAGGTCCTCCACTCTGAATGCTTATGAGGAAATGAGGCGTGTTTTCAGGGTCTGGTATTGAGTCAGTTGCATTATCCCGTTGCATGCCCTGATACCTCAACTAGCTTACTTTTTTCTTCTGGCTCTATGAGGAGAAAATGTTGGCACCAATTAACATCAAAGGCTAAGGTTTTCATGATATGACACATCCAGGAATCATGGCAGAGGAGACATTGGTCATGATAAAAATCTATTTGAAAAGACCAAAATGCCTGACCCAATTTCCAAAACAGAATCTGTCAGCATTGCAAAATCCTATCTGTGCACTCAAGTACTACCTGAAGTGCACAGAGACAAATCATGGCAATGACACTTTTGTTCCTGTGAAGCAAGAAGGAATGATATTTCCTCTGAAGCTCGGTCTTCATGGTTTTAATGGCTTATATACTTGCTGTACTTTGAGGTCTCAGTAGTTCAGTCACCTTGTGAGGATTTTGGCTTAGGAAATTTGAGCATTCTCTTCAAGCCATGAATTAAAAGACAATGTTTTGATCTGAGACTTCACAGAAGCTATTGGCTAGCATGCAGTGAACCATAAGAAGCTTTTATGTCCGGCATTTTATTCACAGAGACAAAATCTGATTCAGTTGGTTCCTGTGACTGACAAGGATTTATGTCCGGCATTTTATTCAGAGAGACAAAATCTGAATCAGTTGGTTCCTGTGACTGCAGCCCAGACATAATCAAACCAATACAGCTTCTTAGATACATAAAATTCACCAAGGAATTTTGATGGTCAGAAGACTTCGATAATCATCTTTTTAGCCTGATAGAACAGTCACGGATCATGTGATACAGGTTGTGTTGCTTTAAGTTGGCAAATAGGTTATCATTTACATGCTAATTCAATCATTCTTCTTTATTAGGACACCTGAGGTATAGGTAGGATGCTCAGCATTAACTCCATATATTACCTATTCTCTTAATGCTAATGTGATTGGGAAATGTATTCAGATAGTATACAAAATTTATAGTGATTCTTTCTCTGAGGACCCAATTATATTACTCGAAGATGCTCCCAACCACCCTGCTATGTGAGCATCATTGGTAGTCACTCAGCCTAAAACTGGCAACTCCTACAGTGGCAAGGGGAAGTAATGTGCAAGAGTTACTGCCCTTTATGCTAGTAGACAGAAAGATGAATTTATTGGGAGGTAATCATCTTATATTCCCCAAATGTTTATGTGATTGGGTAAATATTCTTGTATATACATAATCCACATATAAAATGTGAGTTTCATTGGCTTTAAGTGACATGCTTACTGTCCAGAAAGTTTATACACTATTGGAAATGATCCCAAAAACTTAAATATGGTGTCAAAACAAATTAAAGGTTCTGATGTTAAAATTAATGACAGTACTCTCTGTTGTCATTTGCAGCCAGTCAACTTTTATGTCAATTGAAAAATGTCAATGTTAACTAAAACAATTGTCTAAGGTAGGCGGAGGCGAGCAATAATAGACCTACATTAAATGCTTTCTATTATATTGTCATCTCTTTATTTCAGCACTTGCTGCCTCTGGTGTTGAAGATGTAAGACCAGTGCTAAAATACTATGGTGAATTTGATGATCCTTTAGAAAAGTTTAAAGAAAATCAGCAGAAGTTAAGGGTAAGCAACCCCTAGTTTAAGATTACTGAACTTAATTACTAATGAAGTCAGATCAGCTCTCTCTCTCTCTTTCAGATTACTGAACTTAATTACTAATGAAGTCAGATCAGCTCTCTCTCACTCTTTAAGATTACTGAACTTAATTACTAATGAAGTCAGATCAGCTCTCTCTCTCTCTCTCTCTCTCTCTCTCTCTCTCTCTCTCTCTCTTTAAGATTACTGAACTTAATTACTAATGAAGTCAGATCAGCTCTCTCTTTTTCTGATTACTGAACTTAATTACTAATGAAGTCAGATCAGCTCTCTCTTTTTCTGCTAGATAGCCACATCAGTTCAGTCTGGTTCTCATAAAGGTAATATCAAAGGAGAGGGTTAGAAACCAGGATGTTTTTCTTGCTTGTAAGAAAACTTTCACACAAAGAAAACCATTGCATGAAACACACAATGCAAACTCAAGACGTTGGCATTAAATACAGCACAATGCAAACTCAGGACCTTCACACAAACACATAATAGAAACTGAGGACCTTAACACAAACACACTATGCACACTCAGGACCTTCACACAAACATACAATACAAACTCAGGACTTTCACACAAACACAAAATACAAATGCAGGACCTTCACACAAGCACACAATGCAAACTCGAGACCTTTGCATGAAGCAGAAAATGCACACTCAGGACTTTTACCTGCACACATTTAATTTCAGATTTTCAAGCAGTGCTGAACTTATTGCTGAAAATATTTCTTAGCTGGTGTTTTTTTGGCTATGGGGAAAAAACATGTTTTGGTATTTTGACATGAACCAAACATTTTCATTGCTGCCCATAAATAATTCTCTTGAAACATCTTGATAAATGTAATAATAGTTAAACAAGACTCAAATATCAAAATGGTTCCACAAGTGTTTCTGCCAAAATCATTTTTGGTCTGTCTCTTTTTTTTTTATCTCACCCCCATTAAAGGTCAGCCAATGTATAATCAATGACTCGATATCCACCATAGACCACCTTTCAAATCTTTATTGCATATAACACTTAAAAAGGAATCCCATTTTTTGGGCATAAATTCTTAAAATTACAACAAGAATTAACATCCTGTTGTGTTCTCATGTTATCTTTCTTAATCAGATTACCATATATGTAGGGGCACTACATTTGTTGGGAAACCATAAATTAATTTTAAATGTAATTTTTGTTTGTGCATGTATGTTCTGGGACACATTGTTTTTTGAGGCACAAGTTGTAGGACGCATTTTAATCATTCGAAAATGTTGGAAAATGGACTCCAACTGAAACTTTATTTTAGAAAGCATAAAACTCTGAACTTGAGATAAAACTTCTTAATTCACTGCAGCATTATTTCATCAACACGACCCTTCTGCTGCACATGTATGATCCATTCTTTTGGTGTATGAATATCGTTTTTTGCTTTCTCTTATCATGAAAACTTATCGTTAGAGGCAACATATCACCTGAAACGAAAACCACAAGGACTAAAGTAAAAAATAAAATAAAATCTGCACCATTCATGCTAATTCTCACACGTTTGACCCCCATCTTATTGTCAATTTGTCCAGGAATAAGCAGACATGATTTTTCTGTTTTAAACCGGAATTCCACTTTTCTCCTGACTTGAATCCAATTTTTCTTGATATAGTCCATTTTTTTAAATAATGTCCGATCCATTTTTTTTTTGTTTTTAAACAGTTCTTTTCAGTCCCATTCTGCAACAACCCTTGTAACGTATTCGCTCCATATATTAGTTAGCCCACGACTCTCGTAAAGAGTATTCTGATTGGTCAAAAGTTTAAATTCATCCAATGAATCTTCGTGTAAAGGAAACTGATGGCAATAGAAAGAAGAAGCGTGCTCGCAAAAATGGCATCCCTATTGTTGAGAGAGACAACAACACGAAAAGTTTAGATACATGTTTTTAAAAAACGGTAGGGAATGGCTGGAATGAATTGTCGATGGAGATTTAGTTGGTCAGTATATAAGAAAACTGAACACTCAAGGACTGGCATTTTGTGCCCTCTGCACATTACAGAAGTTGTGGTTGAAAGAGTCTGGAACCACATCTACAAATGAAGCTGCATACAGAAAAAATGAAGCCCTCTGTCAGAATATGTGCACTGCATGTCGCCAATACATGGTGGAGCTTAAAAGGAAAAAGGCTCTCATTGAGAAGGAAAAGAAACGATTGCACATTAAGCCAACAAAATCATTGATGACAAAACTGAAGACTAAAGAGTAAAGTCTGAAGAAATTTTTCTTAAAGCCTCAAAAAGAGCTCAACTGGCATTTCAACAGGTTGTGTTCAGTGGACAAAAAGACAAGTGAATATATGGGATTTTTTGTATATAGATGATGTATTTGGGTGCTTATTTTACATATTTGTTATGAAAAGAGAGGAGTGTAATATGTTGACAGCAAAAAATGCCTAATTATTGACTTAATTACGATGTGAACACTGACATGCACATGAAATAACTTAAGTACCAATAGTATTGGAGAACAAATTCATGTGACAATAAATATTGTAAAATTATTTTAAAAATTGTAAGTTTGTTAGTTTTTCAAATGATTATTTTGTTACATATTATGGTCACAAGTTGCACCAGGAGCAGATTTTCATGTGTTTAAAATGCACGGAACCCCCTGATCAGGGGCACTGCCCCTCGAGACCCCTTTGGGGGAGTACCCCCAAACCCCCCTTTCACATTTTCAGGTGTATTTTTTAAAGGTCAAAATCATGTTTGAATAAGATCAAAATAAGCTAGAATTTCATCCATGTTATTGATCATATTGTCGGTGAAATCATCTGCTTTTCTCCAAATCTGAGCAACACTGGATCATCGATGTCTCTGCCTGAAACACTATATTGTGTCTCTTTAAAAATTGTTCCATTGTTTCAATTTATATTCAGAATTACCATGAATACTGGTGAAAAGTTAGCTTCCATGTTGGCCATCTTTGTATATTAACATTTTTTATATTTTAAATCAGCACTTTCAAAGAATCCAAATTAGCTTCTGAGGTTCACATGCTTTATAATAAAAATAACCTTTGTCTGTGATGTCCTGTTGGTATGTTCAAAGAATGAGTTTACTGCTCGCTGCCAGTTATGTTTATACACCACCTTGACTTCTGTGTGCATGGTATCAGTAGTTATAATTATTATAAACGGGCATTGGTGTCTGCAGGTAAATAGTATGCACAGTAATATATCACAAGCGGACATGGTGTCTGCAGGTAAATAGTATGCACTGTAATAACTTGCTTTAACAATGCTTTCCTAACCTGTGCTAGCAAAAAGATTTTCACTTTTTTATTTTTACAGTGTGGCCTATGCCACGTGGAGTTCATGGATATATTTTATTATTTAATGCTCATTTTTTTTCTATTTTATTGTAACAATCAATGGTACAGCACAATTTAGTATAAATTTATTTCATTTCCTAAGTCTTGGGTCGTATGACTTAGGTGATAAAAAGTTTTACCATATGGTCTAGGACAGGAAAAAAAGCTCATTATTTTATCATATTCCAATATATAAGGGTAAATATGGTGCTCAGTTAAAAATCATTGCATCAGTCATAGCATGCTGGAACATACTAGGGGTGAGTTTTTTAAACATTTTTTTATGTTTGATTGATGACTTTTAAACATTAATGTTTCCTACCACTTGTAGAATCACATGTATGAATGGTACTGGGTTTCCACTGCATGCAATTCAGGAAATGTTATATGCAAGCTAATATGGTATTATTGTTATGTATGGATAGTGCATATCTGATTTAATACATTGTTTTAACAGGAGCAGCAAGAAATGCAGGTCAGAATGCTACAAGAGAAGGAACAACAATCCAGGATTAAAAGCTTGGCCCCCAGCTGGTTCAGAAGATAGCAGGAATGCCTTTTAATTATTCTGAGATGACCTGGTTATTAGATCAAATGAGCTTATGGTATGGCTCTGCATCTGCCATTCATCATCCATCTATCTGTCAACAGTTGCTGGTTACAATCCAGAAGATCATATTTTTGATCCAAGTTTGATTAAACTTTGATTTTCAACATTTGGATATGTTTGATTATGTGTAATCCCTTATTAACAAGATGAGTTCGTATTTGATTGACTGAGCTTTTTGACGCCCTAGTAACTATATTTTTTAAAATTTTTTTGACATATTGATCATAATCATAATGTAGGCTTTCATCATCAAGATTTTGGACAAGTACAGTAATGAGTGAGATTCATGTGTATTAATGTGATCTTGCATCTGCTTGAGTGAGTGAGATTCGTGTGTATTAATGATGTGATCTTGCATCTGCTTGAGTGAGATTCGTGTGTATTAATGTGATCTTGCATCTACTTGAGTGAGATTTGTGTGTATTAATGATGTGATCTTGCATCTGATTGAGTGAGATTCATGTGTATTAATGTGATCTTGCATCTGATTGAGTGATTGAGATTCATGTGTATTAATGATGTGATCTTGCATCTGATTGAGTAAGGGAGATTCATGTATATTAATGATGTCATCTTGCATCTAATTGTCTGAGTTTGTTATGATCTGACTTAATCAACCTTAGAACATGTGAGACCCACACATATTAATGAACCATTTTACATTGATTCACTGAGCTTGTTACAAACTAGAAGCAATATGTTTGGATCTGATTTTGAGTATATGATCAGCATCTTGATAATGAGACCCATGAATGTTAGCAAATTGAGTATGCATCCGATTGACTGAGTTCCTTGCCACTCTGGAGGTTGTTTCTGATTGGAAACAATCAATATCTCAAATGAGGGCAGTTTTGAGCAAGATCTTTAATTTATGATTTTGCATCTGATTGGCTGAACTTTTCAACACTTTACAGACTATTTTGGATCAGATTAATGCGATGATTTTTGCATCTGATTGGCTGAACTTTTCAACACTTTACAGACTATTTCAGATCAAATTATTGTGATTTTTCATCTGATTGGCTGAACTTTGAATCACTTTATGGACTATATCAGATCAAATTAATGTGATTTTGCATCTGATTGGCTGAATTTTTAATCACTTTACAGACTATTTCAGATTAATGTGATTTTGCATCTGACTGGCTTAACTTGTAATCACTTTGTGGACTACTTTGGATCAGATTAATGCGATGATTTTGCATCGGATTGGCTGAATTTTTCAACACTTTACAGATTATTTCAGATCAAATTTTTTAAAAAAAATATCATTAGAATATTCAATGAGTTTTATTAGGAGTAAGGTTTTTGCATATGAAAGTAAATGTTAGGGCATTCACCAGCCATGCCGGATATTTTAAGAAATGAGTCCTGTGAATACATCGGTTATTAAGAATGCCTTTATCTTTGGAAAGAATTTGTATTGGACCGTACTAAAACAGGTAATATGATCATGATACAAAAGTTAGGATATTATTTACATAGGATTATGTTTTTACAGTACTGCATCAACCTGCTTAGAGAAATGGTCAACTGTTAAATTATGTAAGCCAGGTGAGAAGTATCAGGCCATCCTGTTCTGTAACCTTGAACACTGTAAATAATGATAAAATATAAACCCCTGGTTTACAAGTTCATTATATGAGAAATTTCTCTGGTGTGTATAACAAAGATATATATATATATATATATATATATATATATATATATATATATATATATATATATATATAATAGACTGCTTGTGTTTTGTGTAAAATTAGAAGTTTCAGATGCACTAAATCTGACAAGTTTTTTAATTTCGTTTTGTTTTATTGGTTAAGAACTAATTTTTTAGACAAGATTATCTTCTACATCCTTGTACAAGATATTTAATTTTTTGTTTACATATTTGATGACATCATGATGTAGCAACACCTTTAGGTAATTCAAGATTTTAAATATATAAATAGATTGAACCGATTATTATATCATCTCATTGGTAAGTTTATTCCAGGTTACCCCACCCATAGCAAGTTAATTTTGTGTCATTTGGAAGTTTGATATGAGGTTATACCAATACAGTAGGAAGAAGAAAAGGCTTGCATTTCATGACACAACAAACAAATATTTATTTATTGAAAACAGCTTTTCTGAGCCTTGCTTCGGCAGTAATTTTTTTTGAAAATAGGTTAAAGAAAGGCCATTAAGGTTATTGGTGAGGTGAATTAATGATATTTCTTAATAACTTGTATAAAATGATAATAGGCAAATAGTGACCCAACCTGGGTTCAGCACAAGCACTTTGCTAATGTTAAATAAATCCAGAATCATTCTGTACTGGGTACAAGCAAAAATGCCTTTATTTTCTAATGTTAAATAAATCCAGAATCATTCTATACTGGGTACCAGCAAAAATGCCTTTATTTTCTAATGTTAAATAAATCCAGAATCATTCTATACTGGGTACCAGCAAAAATGCCTTTATTTTCTAATGTTAAATAAATCCAGAATCATTCTATACTGGGTACCAGCAAAAATGCCTTTATTTTCTAATGTTAAATAAATCCAGAATCATTCTATACTGGGTACCAGCAAAAATGACTTTATTTTCTAATGTTAAATAAATCCAGAATCATTCTATACTGGGCACCAGCAAAAATGACTTTATTTTCTAATGTTAAATAAATCCAGAATCATTCTATACTGGGCACCAGCAAAAATTACTTTTTTTTCTAATGTTAAATAAATCCAGAATCATTCTATACTGGGTACTTTATTTTCTAGTGACCTGATGTGAAATAAATGAGTAGTTTAAAATCTGATAGGTCCAATATTTAAGTAACTGCTAAATATGATAAAAGTCCTATTTTGCTAAAATTGTGTTTTATGAGATCTTTTTATGACTATTCCATTGTGCTAATATGGTGTTTATGGGTATGTTGTTTCCTCAACCATGAAATGCGGAGAAAGAACCAAATATTACTGATAAAACCAAGTCTCCAATATATTCACAGTGATATTTCTGTAATTTATATAATAGAACCTGACTTGATAGACCACCCATTCTGTCAAAAATAATGATCTCTCAAGACATGTGGTCTCTCATAATTATGCATGGAGATTCTGGTCTCACAAAACAGCTGGTCTCATGACAGTTTTTACTGTATTTGCCATATTTTTGAAACATATATTTGCCAGTCTTTGATATATCTGGAAATGTATTAAATTTCAGTTTTTAATGGGTTTCAAGCAAGTGAACTATGTTAACAGAATCAATTGTATGAACAATGTTTATTGTGAACCATTTGTCATATTTGTCATAATTAGTTGCATGCAATTGCTATAGATATCCACTAACAATCTGTTCTAAATGCTTAAATGTAAAAACAATTGCTATATTGCATTTTCTGTTGCTTTTTTTTCTCTTAAAACAAAGAGGAAACATACTTCATTTTATGCTGATATTGCTTTTGTTACAGATGTTGTATATCCCATTTCATCAGATAGGCTGAGTTATAGGAAGCTTTCATGCAAATGTATGTGTGCTGTTTGATGTCACTTTTAAGATTAAATGAATATGGGATGAAACCTTTTAATACATTATCAATACTTGACTTTTGCTTTTCAGTATTTTGATATACTAGTGTTTGTGGTATCTTCCCATTCCCTTATGAACAGTATATGTGATTAATTTTGTCCACTGATGCTATCAAATTCAAAATTCATTTTCAATGTCCAGATATTTAAAGTCTACTTAGTGTTAATATAGTTCATCATTATACACCTGTGTAAGTTTTCCATAATTTTTTTAATTTTGTTTAAATTTTGCTCTTTTTTTTTTCTTCAAGAGTTTATAACCAAGCACATTAGAAGACTTGCCACTCACACATCTTACTAGGTTTAGCAGTACAATAGGAAAGTGTGATTGGTCATAGAGTTTAGTCAGGTGATTTTCTGATGTATGCAATATGGTAGGGGGTATCCTAGAATTACTTTGAACCTGCCATTAAAAGTCACCAGTATCAAGCAATTAACCTTCTATCTTAAGCAGCCAGCCTTTTCAAATTGCAAAGCAAAATATTGAAAAATAATAACCTCTAATAAGCAACTACCTTTCTTTAGAGTCTGCTATTACTTTTTAGAGGTGGCTGCTCAGACTGTTTTAACTGTGTACAACACAGTATCATGATTTTTCTACCTTATGCATTAGCTTTGCTAACCGATTGTGACATGCATTTGATTCTAGAGCTTGCTCTACTCACTGCCCCGGTTCACTCACTGATACATAATTACTGACCTTTTTTGTCGGCCTATGCCCCATTTCACTCACCAGTGTATAATGTCTAACATTTTTGGCTGGCCCTAGCCTCTGACCAGTTAATTTACTAGTGCACCATTACTACCACTTTTGACTGAAGAATCATAGTTGAGGCATTACGAAAAGTGTTTGGCTGAGTGGTTACCAGCCATGGTCACAGGGACCCTGGTTGACCATATACTGTGTACTTGACCTGTTACAAGATTTTTGTCACTGAATAATATTATTTTGTTTTGTATACGCTGTGACTGCACTATAATACAGTAGCCATAGATCCTGACCCTCTTATAGATCGAACTATGTTATAAGCGACCAGGTCAGTTAGCTGAAGAAAGTGATGCATGTACCCCAAAAAATTTGAAGTGGTGGTGGGGAGGTAAGTTATAAATGAGGTACATAAAAATAAGCTTCATTGGCACAGGTACCATCTCAAATTGATACATATTAAATGAGAAAAACACCTCTAGTGAAAACAGCAGGTATATGATATATTTTACTTTATTCAGAGAACTACGCATTGGTACATATACGTGTGTGCAATTTATATATACATGTCTAATGTATAGCATGAATATAGTATCAGCACCATGTACTCACACACGAAGTAATTTCCATCAAAAATATGCACACACACACACACACACATATTAAAATATTCAATAATTTTGACACAGGTCATAAAGTTCTGAATTTAGCAGAAAAAATAGCCCAATCACGTAACAAATGATAAAGCACATTTACTTTTCAGTATGTCCCAAGTCTGTAAAAGTTAGTTTGCATTTTAAGCCAACATTGGTAGATGTTCATAAGCATAAACTTTTTTCCTTCAAGAAGGAAACCTTTACAGCACAATAAAGAAAGGTTCTTTGGTTTTTTTTAGTCAGCTTTCTATGATGAAGGTTGCATTAATTATTGAAGTAACCAGTAAAGGACAGCTTTTAACAACCAAACAAATGCCTGTGTCTCATTGTGGCAGCAACATCAAATAATTGTATTCCATACTAAGACTGATTCTTACTCCATTTGCTTAGTACGTTTTTATAACAATTGGTGCTTCAAAGGTAATCTGTTTTCTTTGAAATTTCAACAAACATATTTTATCTGGGTACATTTCTAAAAAGAGGAATTTACTATCATTTGGTCGATTGTAGTTACTGATCCTCCCCGCTTATTGCATAGACCAGCAAGAAATATTTTTTTTTTTTACGTCTGTGGTAGTGGAGTGATGATGCCTTCAACACACCCATCAGAATTTTTATAAAATGTCTACATATGATAGAGATGGAGGTGACCTGGACTGATGGCAGGGATTACTCCAGAAAATTTGTGTTCTGAAGGATTTTATTCTGATTGAAATGAAGAGGAATTTTACTTACCATCCACATACAAATGTCAGTCAATGTAAATATATTAATTACTGTTGAGCAGTTTAAAACCAGGTGAAAGATAGATTATGACATAATGCCTTGTCCGGTTGATATGCTACCAGAAAAAAGATAATAATTTCAAAACATACAAGAATCATGCTATATGTCAGCATAGAATCATGCTATATGTCAGCATAGAATCATGCTATATGTCAGCATTGAATCATGCTATATGTCAGCATAGAATCATGCTATATGTCAGCATAGAATCATGCTATATGTCAGCATAGAATCATGCTATATGTCAGCATAAGCGGATTATGATTTAACAATGCACTGTTAAGATGGTTTGTCAATATGAACAGAGAATTTGTTTATGTAACAAAAGATAAATTTCAGTGCATTTTATATCATTTCTGCAAAAATTTCTTTCATGGAGCCTCTGAATTTCTCCACGCTAAACCAAGAGTTGTATATACAAGCATTAACAGCAAGTGATATCTCAATTTTAAAAAATTGTCGTATATTTTGATGCCAAAAGAAAGAAAAAAATCACAATTTACCACATTGACAAAACTTGCGCAATCACTGAATAAATGTTTTACACGTGATGTTTCATACTTTTAAGAAGAAAAATATTTTTTCTGTGTAAAAGTGAAATACAGTGGGACCCCGCTATAAACCGCCCCGCTATAACCCGAATTCGGATATAACCCGGTCGTGGCATGGCTCCCGAAATTTCAGGTAATTTATTACAGGTATTTTTCTCAAAGACCAAAAAAAAAAAAAAAATTTAAGTATGAAAAAAAAAAATTAAGAGTTTAATTATCATTCTCATATTCGTCTAAACAGTGCGAAAAAGAACGTGTAGAAAATGTATTATCAAATTTCTTCTAGTTTTGTGCCAAAATGAACGTCGGAAATACGAACCAATTGCTGGGCCTACTGAGAACTTTGATCTTTGTTTCTTGTTGAAAAATTACAGCTCATAAGTGTCAATATTATAATTACTGATTCTTGAGTAATGAAGCCATTGTGTCTACTTTGTGTTTGTCTTGAATGCATTCCGAATACAATCGTTGCTTAAATAATCTCCAATATATGTTCTCTTAATTTCATACACAACTAAGCAACAGCCAATGCGGCGGTTGATAAAAGATTCTCACCAGAATGTATAAATCAATTAATTTAAGTACATTGTTTATCATCAAAGTGAATTGCCGAGCTAAACAGTGACATAATTCAGTGGTTAAAATACAACCAGTTCTGCCTGCTGTATTTATTAGAGTACATCAAAAGAACATGACACAATAACTGGGCGGCAAGTTCAAATGACTTTGACTAGCAGCTTGGGTGGGAAAATGTGCTGAAATTTACAATGACTGAATTCAGAGACAGAAAGATCCTGAGATGTACATGTAGTTATTATAAGAATACACTTTAGCTTCCATTATTTAATCTATGGACATGTACTATTTCATCATTCATTACGTACACCGTTACGTAATTTTTGTTTTTTTTCTTTTCATTGAATTCAGTCACATAATGATCTGTGACAAAATTATCGAATATTTTACATCCGTGTGTGGATATTTTCGATGGAAATATTTGTATTATGGATTCAATGTATGTTACAAGATTCGCTGGTGAGTACACGGTGTTGATACTCTTTTCATGCAATAGCTTATACATGTATACATAAATTAGACACGTGTATGTACCAGTGCATGGTTCTCTGAATAAAGTAATATATTATATATGCAATTTCTGTTACCACAGCAAATGTTTTTCTCATCTAATATATATTGATCAAAAATGGTAATTGTGCCATGCATTTTCGCACCCGTATTTATGTAAAAAAAAAAAACCCTCAATTAAATCCAAAAATGTGTTGGTATTGTACATGGTTGCTTATAACACGGTTCGGTTCATAGCCCAGTCGGATTCTATGGCTCCCAACTACCATGTTATAGCAGGGTCCCACTGTACATATAAAATTTCAGGAGGCACACAATGATTATCTTATTTTATTCATGCGCAGTCTCGTCCCCAAAATGATAAACGTTATAGGTTTTTTTCAAACTTGTATTTTACAAAAATTGTGTTCAAGAAAAATGTATAAATATGAAATTTCAGGAGCCGCACTATGAACATGTTATATCAGAATTTGTATTATAACAGCAAGTTATAACAGGGTCACACTGTATTTACATGTGTCATCAGCACAATGACTAAGTACTTGGAGTTGAACTTTAACTGACTGAACATAATCATGAACACAAAAAATAATGACTGTTATGTCAAAACTTTACTCTGAATCAGTTGATCGTGGTTAACACTGAATTGGAGCAATCCTCTGGGTTCCAATCCAGTTGGAAAATCAGAAAGAAAATTTTGAGAAAGAATTTGTTTCCAACCTAGCTTTCTGCAAATCAAAGTTAGGGAAAATGGAGAATTTTCAGTTGCAAATTGATCATAAACAAATCAGAACTGATCATCAGTTAAATTTATCGAGTTCAGATGAGAATTTTTGAAGGTTGAGGAACTATTCTGTTAGTTGAGGTAAATTGCTGCATGGATTGTTTGGGTGCTTGCCCACAACATCTTTGTAATGTCAATCCATGCAATCAGATGATTGGATTGGTAATGTAAACTGGTTACCCAGTAGAAAGCTCCATAATGATATCTTTTCTAATGTAGAAGGTATGAAGACCAATCTGTAACAGGATTGAATCCAAATAGATGTTTGGATTAAATGATACACAATGCAATATGAGGGTATGAAAGTGGTGACCCAACAAGAGCGCATGACAAAAACCCGCCGACATAAGAGCACAACAAATGAGCGCAAGACAAAAGAGCGCCGATTAAATTATACTAACAAGTAGAGTAGAGATCAAGTAAAGAAGTTTTCAAACATTATTGAGCAAAAGAAAGATGTTTTCAATTATACTATCACGTATAAGAGATCAAATAGTTATATAGAGAAGTTTTCAAACGATGGAAGCTTTGATCTATATACCTTGGTACAAATAGACTAGCGATCAAAGAATCTGTTGGATGTGTATAAATAGTTACAAATTCCTATTTAAGTTCACCATGTTCTGCAGTATTACAACATTTACAAAAGTACAGTATAATAATTATACAAAAATTTACATGGAAAAAATCGAGTCACAGAAGGGGAAGATAGTGCTATTAATTCCTTTTAAGTCATTTTAAGTAATGAGTATATTTTAGTTAAACATTTACCTAATTTATGCAGAAGGGATTTCTAATTTAAATTATAATATACATTGTAAGCATTTAAGACTTTCAATTACTAAAATTAAGTGCGATTTTTTTGTCAGTGCTCTTTTGGTATTGAGCTGTCTTGTCTTACGCTCAATTGTCGGTGCTTTTTTGTTGTGCACTCTTTTGTTGGGGTGCCTATTAAAGCATATGAAACAGAAAACAAAAAAAAATGATCACTACAGCACATGCAAATTGACTAACATACACATTACATATAATACTATACTAAGGATGTTACAGATGCAAATTGAATAACACACACACCCATTACATATAATACTACTACTACTACTACTATACTGAACATGTTACAAATACATGTAAATTGACTAACACCACCATTACATAAAATACATTACTGCTATTTTGAACATGTTACAAATACAACGCATGTAAATTGACTAACACCACCATTACATAAAATACACTACTACTATACTGAACATGTTACAAATACAATACATGTAAATTGACTAACACCACCATTACATAAAATACACTACTACTATACTGAACATGTTACAAATACAATACATGTAAATTGACTAACACCACTATTACATATAATACACTACTGCTACTTTGAACATGTTACAAATACAATACATGTAAATTGACTAACACCACCATTACATATAATACACTACTGCTACTTTGAACATGTTACAAATACATGTAAATTGACTAACACCACCATTACATATAATACACTACTACTATACTGAACATGTTACAGATACACAAGGGGCTCCAAGTGGTCTAAAGCACTGTCCGTTATGGATCACTGCCATCTCACCTCTGCGTAGGTTCAAGTCTAAGATTCGGCTAATGTAGTTGTGTGAGAAAGCTTGCCAGTAGCTTCTCGTGGGTTGGTGGTTGTTTCGGAGGGTTCTCTCGGGTTCTTCCTCCACCAATAATTCTGACTGCCATGCAATAGCGTTAAGCCCTACAACAACAAAAACAGATACACATAATAATAATAATGTGGACATTGTATAGCACCTAATCTTTAGAAGCTCTAAGCGCTTTACAATATCTATAATGATATGACTACAGAAAATCAAAAACCATGAAATTGGAAAACTTAAAAAAATGCTGAAAATATTTAAGGTATAAAACATTAGGTCTTTAAGTTTGTTTTTGCAGTCGAAAAAGATGAGTTTAAGAGCACTCATGAAAGGGATCACTGTCTTTGTGTCTAATTTCAATTTCATTCCATATTGCTGGACCCTGGTATGCAAAAGGACGTCCATATGACTTTTTTTTCATAGTGGAAACAATGAGTATACGATTGTCAGAAGAGGAGTGTAAGTTACTTGCTGGTGTGTACACTTGGGTGAAGCCAGATAGGTTAATTGGACTAGAGTCCATCAGTGCAAGTGTAGCACAGAGAACAAATTTTGTGTTTGATACGCTGGAGTAGATATTGAGACGAACCAAACAGAATTGAGTTACACACATTGTGTTGTTACACATGTTTAACAAGAATATGAGTATGGTTCTCACATTCACAATATGCACTGTAAAGGTCTCTTGGACTAGCATTGTAAATATTACAGAAGACCCGCCCTGGCTCGTTTCTGTTAGAATTTGAATGTGTTAGAGAGATGCAAAGCTTCGAGCCCCCAGTCAACAATACACGAAAGGTGAAATTCAAATAAACAACAATTTAATACCATTCAATAACAGATAGTCATTTCTCAATTGAAATTCAATATTCAAGACCCTATCACTCATCTTGCACTCAACCAAGTGACAGCCCATGTCATCATCCAACTTAGTGTAATAGATTTTCCTCCAGTCCTGTGTTCCTACTCATCTGTATTTTTCTTTTCCCTTGACTGGTACTCCAGTACCCCTTCAGTCCTTAACTATGTACTTCAAACTTCTGCCTCTATTCTCTACTTTTCTTGCCTCCCAGAGACTTGGGACCAATCTGTACTAGGGTAGTTCTCTTCTCTGTCTCCTACAGCACCTTCAGTCGCCAGAAGTTTCCTATCCAAAGCTCCTTTGTAATTTCCAGAATAACAATGTCTGGTGATGTTATGCCCTACAGTGCTGACTGTCCACAGTGGTTTTCCAGCGCTTCATTCATGATGTGCTCTAAGTAGATGTTGAAAATTGTGGGTAAGAGGAGACAGCCTTCACATACTCCAAATGTTGTCTTGAACCAGTCCCCTACAAAACCTTCAGCAATTACAGCACTGGTAGCCTTGGCTATGCATACAAACCGCTATAAATAAATCAATCTAGTCATAATATGATTAACACAAAATACAGAAAAGAAATCCATAATGTATCTTACTAAATTGTTTCATGTCAAATAAAACCCTTAGAGATAAATTGTCACTTACTGACTTTTTTTCTAGTGTATTAGGCCCACAGAATAACAAACAAATGAAGTAGATTGAAAGGTATTTAAACTATTTTATAAAATGCTTACAAACTGGATTTGTATATAATTTAGCATTTGTCCCTATTGCTGTAGTTGGAAGTAAGAGCGTTGACACTCTGACAAGATCCAAGCGATCACTATCGCATAGAATAGAGAAAAAAATATGCCCAAGACCAAGCGTTAAGTACCAGTGCATACCATGCAATACATATATCTCTCTGCGAGCAACCTTAGACAAGATGCATGTATTGTTCAGTCATACAAAACAAACAAAATGAACCACCCTAGGTAACACTGTCAATAAAGTTAATTCAAAATTGTTCTTTAGGCATACCAAATTGTTTTCTTGCCCTATTCCATGACACAATCTGGCATCACATTGTGCCAATATATTGTCTGCAACACCTGATTTGATAAGTTTAAAAGAAAAAAAGACATTCCACAGTTCTTCTTAGGTTTTGCAGAGTTAAATAATAAAGATTATCTTTCATTTATTTTTGGTAGTTCTAAGGAAACAGTGTGTTAAACATTATGGCCAATAGTAACCATGGCAACCATTCCTATCCCCCAACTCCCATTTGCAGTGACTTTTACTATCAGACCTTGTAAAGTATGTAGAATTTAATGCAGAATTCCACCTGCTAGGCACAAAAAGCACAGTTCTCAAGGGCATGATCAACAGGGCAACAGACCTACAGGCACAATAGGCATTCAGAAACCACTGTTCTCAAGGGCTAATTATGACAAGAAGCTGATGGAATGGAATTATTTCCCCTCATATATTTATTCTCCATGCTCTCTTTGGCCATTCAATGGATTGGGCTCTTAAAACTTGACACTGACTGGTTCAAGATGTCATTCAGGAAGGGGACTTTGCAATCAGTATGGATCTGCAAAATGCATAACTCCAGATTCACAAGCCCTCCAGGAAATTCCTAAGGTTCATATTCATGGCATCTTAGCTAGCCAAGGTTCCAATGTGATAACTATCTACACCTTGGTATATCGAACATATATATTGGTACTTTGTCCTAACGAGATTTATTTTATTTCATTAGTTGCCTCCATTTGGATGTAATGCCAACTCACCAATTTCATGGTGCATTATACATCAACCAAAAATGGTGGAGGTAGTTGACCTAGAAAGGATAGTTTGTAAATTTAGCATGGAAGGTATGACTATCTACCAGAAGGAAGCCATTACAGGTCTGTTTGAGTGAAAGGTGTTTGTGCACACATATACCAGCAGTGTAAAATTACATATTTATCAGTGCATTCAAGTTTGATTGGATGCAATGGCGTGCCCACATACCATGAAATCCACATACACAAAGCACATAAATATCTGCTAGATAGACCAAGGCGTAGATAGGGTTATCATATCAAAACCATGGCTAGTGAAGATGTATTTAGGAATACTCTATAATAGTCCCTTGGTTACGAGTTATGGACTGAATAGTGTCTCACCTCAGAGCAATCACTATCTCCATGACTTTCAGTTTTCTGAAATACCTACTACAGCAAGACCAGGTACCGGTAAGTTATATTTACCCTTCTATTCCAATTCTTTACTATAGAGAATATAACCTGGCCCCACCATTCTAAATCTTTACTCCAGAGAATATAACCTGGCCCCACCATTCTAAATCTTTACTCCAGAGAATATAACATGGCCCCACCATTCTAAATCTTTACTCCAGAGAATATAACCTGGCCCCACCATTCTAAATCTTTACACCAGAGAATATAACATGGCCCCACCATTCTAAATCTTTACACCAGATAATATAACTTGGCCCCACCACTTTAAATCTTTACTCCAGAGAATATAACATGGCCCCACCACTTTAAATCTTTACTCCAGAGAATATAACATGGCCCCACCATTCTAAATCTTTACTCCAGAGAATATAACCTGGCCCCACCATTCTAAATCTTTACTCCAGAGAATATAACCTGGCCCCACCATTCTAAATCTTTACTCCAGAGAATATAACCTGGCCCCACCATTCTAAATCTTTACACCAGAGAATATAACATGGCCCCACCATTCTAAATCTTTACTCCAGAGAATATAACATGGCCCCACCATTCTAAATCTTTACTCCAGAGAATATAACATGGCCCCACCATTCTAAATCTTTACACCAGATAATATAACTTGGCCCCACCACTTTAAATCTTTACTCCAGAGAATATAACATGGCCCCACCACTTTAAATCTTTACTCCAGAGAATATAACATGGCCCCACCATTCTAAATCTTTACTCCAGAGAATATAACATGGCCCCACCATTTTAAATCTTTACTCCAGAGAATATAACCTGGCCCCACCATTCTAAATCTTTACTCCAGAGAATATAACCTAGCCCCACCATTCTAAATCTTTACTCCAGAGAATATAACATGGCCCCACCATTCTAAATCTTTACTCCAGAGAATATAACATGGCCCCACCATTCTAAATCTTTACTCCAGAGAATATAACCTGGCCCCACCATTCTAAATCTTTACTCCAGAGAATATAACCTGGCCCCACCATTCTAAATCTTTACTCCAGAGAATATAACATGGCCCCACCATTCTAAATCTTTACTCCAGAGAATATAACCTGGCCCCACCATTCTAAATCTTTACTCCAGAGAATATAACATGGCCCCACCATTCTAAATCTTTACACCAGATAATATAGCTTGGCCCCACCACTTTAAATCTTTACTCCAGAGAATATAACATGGCCCCACCATTCTAAATCTTTACTCCAGATAATATAACATGGCCCCACCATTCTAAATCTTTACTCCAGAGAATATAACATGGCCCCACCATTCTAAATCTTTACTCCAGAGAATATAACCTGGCCCCACCATTCTAAATCTTTACTCCAGAGAATATAACATGGCCCCACCATTCTAAATCTTTACTCCAGAGAATATAACATGGCCCCACCATTCTAAATCTTTACTCCAGAGAATATAACATGGCCCCACCACTTTAAATCTTTACTCCAGAGAATATAACATGGCCCCACCATTCTAAATCTTTACTCCAGAGAATATAACCTGGCCCCACCATTCTAAATCTTTACTCCAGAGAATATAACATGGCCCCACCATTCTAAATCTTTACACCAGATAATATAACTTGGCCCCACCACTTTAAATCTTTACTCCAGAGAATACAGCCTGGCCCCACCATTAAAAATCTTCACTTCAAAGAATATAACATGGGCCCCACCATTTTAAATATTTACTCCAGAGAATAAAACCTGTTGGGCCCCAGCATTCTAAATCTTTACTCCAAAGAATATAACCTGGCCCCACCATTCTAAATCTTGACTAAACATTTCAAGTAACAATGCTGCTCCAGATCTGGAATTTTAACCAATACAGCATTTTGGCTGGTCATACTATTTAAACAGCTGTATAGATTTTCAAATGGAGGGGCAGGTCTAGGTCTACTAAGAATTATTGTTAGTCCCTAACTACATTTTGAATTACTGAACATAATTTGTTAAAATTTGTAAATACAAACAAAGGAAAACTGTTTAATTACTACAATTAATACTGAAGCATAGGCACAACACTTCTATAATGGTCTCCTGCTACAGTGTGTAAAGAACAAATTAAAGTTTGACCATCTTTAATTTAAAATTAAAACTATGTTCTGTTTTATTACATATTTTATAGGAGAAACTAAAGATTAGGTTTTATTTCTAGGGATTTATTACAGCAATGATGGTTATAGGGTAGAGACTACAAAACTTCATTATAAATTTAATGACACTTAAGCTACTACATTTATGGATTCTTATCGTTACCAAACCATCTAGAGGAATGTTTGTGTGACGGGTTCAATAAAACTGGATATTGATGTTCATCATGTGCCATTTGTAAGAAGGAATTCTCATGTTCATCCTTCATGAAGAGTTCCATTATTCCAGGTGGAGTAAACTCTATACACACCTAATTCTTCGACCGGATCAAGATGACAATGGGAGATAATTCTGTCTGCCTTTATTTCAAAAGAAGCTTATTTTCTCCCCTCTATTGGATGGCCACCAAAAAAATGTCTTCAGTGTAATAGCATTTATTTGTACATTGTACTAAGGAATAGATGCACAAACAAGAATAAGTGGGCCTACTCTTTTATTGCTCAATGTTTTTAATTGAAAATGGGTAATAATATATTAGATTTATTGATTCTTCCTACTTTGTTCCTGTACAATAATTCCTTTAATTATTACTGAATTTCAACCCAAATTTGGTAGGCAGCTTGATGTTGATAAATAAATTTGATTTCCAATATTCTACATTATCATTCATTGAAGTTACAGCCCCTAATTGTCTAATTTAAACGTTGTAATTTCTGAACAGAAACCTTCATAATTATCTTTAGATTTCAACCAAATTTTGTTCATGGCTTGCGTTTTTCATGATATCATGGATAATGTAGATCTTCAGTATTGTTTAACAGCATTATAGCATATAAATAAGATCTTTAGCAATTTTTACCCACCCACTTTTGTTTCCAGACAATAACTTCATTAATATGTATTGAATTTCAACCAAATCTGGGACCCTGAGTGGCCGAGTGGTCAAAAGCACTGTCCATTATGGATCACTGTCATCTCACCTCTGTCTGCGTGTGTTCAAGTCTAAGATTCGGCTAATGTAGTTATGTGAGAAAGCTTGCCAATAGCTTCTCGTGGGTCAGTGGTTCTTTCCAGGGGTGGTTTCCCGGGTTCTTCCACCACCAATAATACTGGCCGCCATGTATAGCCTATCGCGTGCTGAAAAATGGCACTAAACCCTAAAAAATAAAACAAACAATCAGCCAAATCTAATATTATCTTGGCTGAGTTTTGTCACTGTTCAGTGTCTTTGTTTAGCAGAGTTATAGCCCTTGATTATCAGACCCCCCCCCCCCCCCCGATTAGTTTTGACACAAGAACACTCCTACTTATTTTTGCATTGCAACAAATTCATTATAAAGCTTGATTTTGATCAGACTTGAGTGGAATTTTATTGTCAACTTTCTGCATTGTCATTTAGTAAACCTTAGCCCACCCACATTGTTTTTGCACAATATCTCCCATGATTATCTTTGGCTTTCAACTAAATGTGGTATGCATTGGAACTTTGTCCAACCTAGACACTTTTTTTCAGCACAGTCACTCCTTGATTATGATTAATTATCAATCAAGTTAGTCAGGCCTCAGTTCAAGTGTCAGAACTCTGTATCATCAGTTACCAGAGTTATAGTCCCTGATTTCAAGATTAATCCACTTTTTCATTTCCAAACAACAACTTTATGAGTGGATTTCAATTAAATTTAGTTGACGTTTTTGTTACTGATAGAATCTTTCCTAAGTTTGATTATTATCATGCTATTTCATTATTTAGTGAAAATGCAGCACCTGCTGGCTGCACCATTTCCATTTTATTCCTGTATAATAACTCAATTTTAATTTGATTTAAACCAAGCTTTTCTATGCATCTGATCAAAATCAAGATTACTGATCAGTAAGTTGTCATGGACATGACAATACTAGGTTATCTTTCCTTGACCTTTATTTCACTAATCAGATTTTAAATTTTCATACATCTGAAAGGGAAAAATGTCATATAAAATGTAAATCTAATGGTAAATCTCCCTACAACAAAATTCCAGGCTTTATCAGAGAGGATACTGAAAATAGATGTAATCAGCTTGATTTTAGTAAAATTGGTACTACGTTAAACACCTTGATCTTCTCAAGGCCTTTTCCAAGTGCAAATATCAGGAGTTATTCCCCCTAATTATCATACTTGCTTACATAATTTCTAAACAGTGAATCATCAGATTTTAAACAAATTTAGTAGGTGGTTTCATAATAATGAGATCGGTTGGGTTTGATTGGTAATATTGCTTTCATACTGAGTTATGTCCCCTGATTGTCACTGTTACATTGCTACACATTGAGCTTACTGCATCATGTGACCTGTGATTGTTGGACTTGCCCCATATATTACTGCCCAATAGCACACTTAATTTGATATTGAATTTCTACCCAATTTGATACGCAGTTTTATTTTCATAACAACTTGGCATAATCGGTTTATTACTGTTCATCAGTGTCATCCTTTGTGGAGTTGTGGCCACTGAATGTTTGATCAGGGTTTGATTGTCAGTGTATATGACCATACTAGAAATGAATTTTCTGACACTGTCTGGTTTGAAGGTTAAAATACTGACAAGTATAGACAGGCTTCCATGTTATTCCTCTCATCCATCAAGCACATTTATATTCAAAGGTTTTCTATAAAAAATTTATATTAACAAGCTTTGAATAAAAAATTACCAGACTGTTGAATAATGACATCCATAAAATCTCTAATTAATCACCTTGGCCCAAAGGTCAAACCTTTTAATAGTTATATAAAATCTCAACACATCAAGTTACAAAACCTTGCTAATTTCCTCCCTCCAGTTTTCAATAAGGTATATATGCTTTATTTGGCACTTTTTTATGTCTCTAGTAAACAAGATATATTTATCCTTAAATTCTTTGTTAAAGTTGTTGTGGTCTATTTTATATATGAAAACTGATTAAACATACCAAGAGGAAAACAGTAGTAATCAATTAAAGTCATAAAGATAAAAAAAACAGTAGTAATCAATTAAAGTCATAAAGATAAAAAAATAGCCTAAAACAGTGCTACTGTATACTAGAATTATTAAGAAAGGAAGTTCAGGGCAGAGGCGTAGCTGGGGGGGGGGCAGGGGGGTACATATATCCGCGGGCACCAAGGTACAGGGGCGGAAAAAGGAGGCTTACAACTTTACATTATAATAAGTAATTCACCAGTTTGCGACAGTGAAATCAAGGAAAATAAATCTTTTGTAGACTATGTAAACCAGTCTATGACAGTGACTGAGTGGGTCATGTACTATAATTTCTATAAATTTGCTTCTTTAAATACAGTGTTTTATTAAAATTTAAATTGTTTTCCTTATTCAATGTAATAGAAAAATGTGATTAAACGGGGAGGGGGCTGGGGTGCCAATTTTATAGTTCGTCCCCGGGTGCAAAATATCATAGCTACGCCTCTGGTTCAGGGATTTAGTCAAATCACCTATATTCCTATCAAACTAAAGTATATACTTTTTTATAAGTTGAGTCCAAATGCAAACTGCACAGAACCATATATGTATTTAATTAGGAGTAATCACTAAAACAAACAAGATAGACTCAAAGCTGCCAGCACATTACACATTGTCAAATCTGAGTCTATGTGTTGTTTGCATTATGCAATGTCAGATCCAGGTCTGTGTTGTTTGCATTATGCAATGTCAGATCCAGGTCTGTGTTGTTTGCATTATGCAATGTCAGATCCAGGTCTGTGTTGTTTGCATTATGCAATGTCAGATCCAGGTGTGTTGTTTGCATTATGCAATGTCAGATCCAGGTGTGTTGTTTGTATTATGCAATGTCAGATCCAGGTCTGTGTTGTTTGCATTATGCAATGTCAGGTTCAGGTCTGTGTTGTTTGCATTATGCAATGTCAGACTCAGGTCTGTGTTGTTTGCAATATGCAATGTCAGATCCAGGTCTGTGTTGTTTGCATTATGCAATGTCAGATCCAGGTGTGTTGTTTGCATTATGGAATGTCAGATCCAGGTGTGTTGTTTGCAATATGCAATGTCAGATCCAGGTGTGTTGTTTGCATTATGCAATGTCAGATCCAGGTGTGTTGTTTGCATATGCAATGTCAGATCCAGGTCTGTGTTGTTTGCAATATGCAATGTCAGATCCAGGTGTGTTGTTTGCATTATGCAATGTCAGATCCAGGTGTGTTGTTTGCATTATACAATGTCAGATTCAGGTCTGTGTTGTTTGCATTATGCAATGTCAGGTTCAGGTCAGTGTTGTTTGCATTATGCAATGTCAGATCCAGGTCCATGTTGTTTGTGTTATGCAGTGTCAGTTGTTGCTGTTGTTGTTTTAGGGTTTAATGCCATTTTTCAGCACATGATAGGCTATACATGGCGGCCAGTATTATTGGTGGAGGAAGAACCTGGGAAAATCCCCGGAAAGAACCACCGACCCACAAGAAGATACTGGCAAGCTTTCTCACATAAGTACATTAGCCAAATCTTAGACTCGAACCCACGCAGACAGAGGTGAGACTGCAGTGATCCGTAACGGAAAGTGCTTAAGACCACTCAGCCACTCAGGGCCCCCTATGCAGATCTGAGTCTATGTTATTTGAATTCTGCGTCATATCTGGGTCTATGTTGTTTGCATTATGCAATATCAGATCTAGGTATCTGGTATTTGCATCATTTAATGTTATATCTGGGTCTATGTTGTATATTATACATTGTCAAGTCCAGGTCTATGTTGTATATTATACATTGTCAAGTCCAGGTCTATGTTGTATATTATACATTGTCAAGTCCAGGTCTATGTTGTATATTATACATTGTCAAGTCCAGGTCTATGTTGTATATTATACATTGTCAAGTCCAGGTCTATGCTGTATATTATACATTGTCAAGTCCAGGTCTATGTTGTATATTATACATTGTCAAGTCCAGGTCTATGTTGTTTGAATTATGCAATGTCATATCTGAGTCTCTGTTGTTTGAATAATGCAATGTCCAATCTTGGTCTATATTATTTGCATTATGTAATGTTAGATCAGGGTCTTTCATGTATCAATTGAAAACAAATATTTTTCAGTCTCTAGTTTAGGTATTATTCAGTATTCAGTATATTAATTAAAGTTAACATTATTTCAGTATTCAGTGCAAATAAATATTATTTCGATATCTGGTGTATAAAAATATTATTTCAGTTAATTATTGCATTCAGGCTATACTCTTTGTGCTTGAATTATACCATATGTCTCTGAACTAGGATTTTAAAAAATAACAGTCCGAACAGCACAGATCCTAGGATCCTGTTTTCTTTTAGTTGAATATCCATACAGAACTCCATGTCAGGTGGAGGAAAAAACAACTGACACCTTGATTCCATGGGACTAATACTGTATCGGTCAACCCCAACTCCATAATTGTTTTTATATTACAGATTGAAAAAGCAATGCATTTTTACCACACACCAAGCCTCAGATTTCATAATGGGGATACCCCCCCCCCCTTCTTGGTACATTTAATAATGGGGATCAGAACTCCAAGGTACAATTTATAATAGAGATCAGACCCTATCCTACATATATTTAGCCTAAAGTCATTTTCAAACTAAGATTTTGTTACCCTTGAATCATTATGACAGAGTAGCAATATTGTAAATTAGCATTAAACTTCCACATATAAAAATATAAAATAGGTATAATTTAAAATATCCACATTGTACAGACAATGCAAGAGTTGTTTTTGTCAGTAACATAGGACACAGGGGGCCCCGAGTGGCCAAGTGGTCTAAAGCGCTGTCCGTTACAGATCATTGCCATTTTGCTTCTGCTACATGGGTTTGAGTCTCAGATTCAGCCAATATGAGTATGTGAGAAAACTTGCAAGTAGCTTCTTGTGAGTCGGTGGTTCTTTCAAGGTTTTTCCGGAATCTTCTTCCCTCATTAATACTGGCTGCCATGTATAGCCTATCTTGTACTGAAAAATGGTGTTAAACCATAAAAACACAAACAAACAAACATAGGGCACAAAGCCATTGAAACAATGGGTGCATGGCTTTGGATTAACAGAAACTAATTTGGTGTCAGCCTGATGAAACTAATTTGGTGCTAGCAAATAAAAGCATGGAAACGTTAAACAATGTACATCCCAAAGCAAGGCAGTAAATGTTTTGTAAATTGGCAATTTTTCCTTGATTTCATTGTAGTTACCATCTACAGTTTTGCATCTGGAAATACCTTAAAGCAATTTAATAGTGAATTTATGCTCACTAAAATGTGGAATAAACTAAACATAATGGAGTCAGAATTTTATTAATATTCCTGTATAAAAACCTGTTCCAAGAGAATCAATTTAGACATAAAATGTTGAAGTACAAGAATAACTGAATAGTATAGGAAGACATTTATCAAGAGCAAAGCTAGAGGTTTACTGTATCTGTCCCATGCTTATAATAAATTCAATCATTATTCATTATAATTTAGAAATATATATCAATACACTACTTAGGGCACACAAACCTTGATTACACACACTACTTAAGGCAAATCCCAGTCATGTCTTGCAAGTCCAACATTACACTCCAAAAGAGTATGTCTTCATAATGTTTAAAGAAAAAAGAACAAAGGAAGAAACTCTACACATTTTGAATTACTAAGGGATACAACATGTTGACATGTTTTAAGGTTATTTCTTCACTGTGCTATACTTCCAGTCATTACTTCACTGTGGTATACTTCCAGTCATCATTTCACTGTTTTATACTTCCAGTCATCATTTCACTGTGTTATACTTCCAGTCATCATTTTTCACTGTGTTATACTTCCAGTCATTACTTCACTGTGGTATACTTCCAGTCATCATTTCACTGTGTTATACTTCCAGTCATCATTTTTCACTGTGTTATACTTCCAGTCATTTCTTCACTGTGGTATACTTCCAGTCATCATTTCACTGTGTTATACTTCCAGTCATTATTTTTCACTGTGTTATACTTCCAGTCATTACTTCACTGTGGTATACTTCCAGTCATCATTTCACTGTGTTATACTTCCAGTCATCACTTCACTATGTTATACTTCCAATTATCATTTCACTGTGTTATACTTCCAGTCATCATTTTTCACTGTGTTATACTTCCAGTCATTTCTTCACTGTGGTATACTTCCAGTCATCATTTCACTGTGTTATACTTCCAGTCATTATTTTTCACTGTGTTATACTTCCAGTCATTACTTCACTGTGGTATACTTCCAGTCATCATTTCACTGTGTTATACTTCCAGTCATCACTTCACTATGTTATACTTCCATTTATCATTCACCTGTGTCATATATACTTCCATACATTATTTCACTGTGTTACACTTGGGGTTTCATTCCACTGTTACACTTCAACACAAAGTGGATCAACAAGCCATGTCTAGATAGGATGGGCCACTGGTAGAATAAATTTAGTTCTATTATGTCTTAACATATAGTATGTATTGGTAATGCTACCAATTTATGGTTTATTCCCCCACTTTGCAAAGTATATTTAACTTACACTTCTGTCCCCCAAGTCATCCCCAGGCCACATTTTATTATGGTAGTCTATGTTTCCATTGATGCTTTTGTAACAGCTGTATTAACTGTTGTATAAATTATAAATTTTATTTAGTTGAGATGATATGTCAAAGGTTTAAGTACTCTTATCATGATTTGTCATAGTGTGTACTAGTATACTCATCATAACTTGTCACAGTGTGTACTAGTATACTTTTATTACAACATGTCACAGTGTGTACTAGTATACTTTTATTACAATATGTCAGTGTGTACTAGTATACTTTTATTACAACATGTCACAGTGTGTACTAGTATACTTTTATTACAACATGTCACAGTGTGTACTAGTATACTTTTATTGCAACATGTCACAGTGTGTACTAGTATACTCTTATCATGACTTGTCACAGTGTGTACTAGTATACTTTTATTACAATATGCCACAGTGTGTACTAGTATATTCATCATAACTTGTCACAGTTGTGTACTAGTATACTCTTAATACCTGACCATCAGGTTGTAGGGGGATACATAAAGACCACTAGACTGTAGGGATACAGCATGGCCACTAGGTTGTAGGGATGCATAAAGACCACCATCAAGGCTACTAGGATCTAAGGATACATCAAGGCCACTAGGATGTAGGGATACATCAAGGCCACTAAGCTGTAGGGATACATCAAGGCCACTAGGTTGTAGGGATACATCAAGGTCACTAGGCTGTAGGAATACATTAATGCCATTAGGCTGTAGGAATACATCAAGTCCACTAGGCTGTAGGGATACATCAAGGCCACTAGGATGTAGGGATACATCAAGGTCACTAGGCTGTAGGAATACATTAATGCCATTAGACTGTAGGAATACATCAAAGCCACTAGGCTGTATGGATACATTAATGCCATTAGGCTGTAGGGATACATCAAGGTCACTAGGCTGTAGGAATACATCAAGGTCACTAGGCTGTAGGAATACATTAATGTCATTAGGCTGTAGGAATACATTAAGACCACTAGGCTGTATGGATACATTAATGCCATTAGGCTGTAGGGATACATCAAGGCCACTAGGCTGTAGGGATACATTAATGCCATTAGGCTGTAGGGATACATCAAGGTCACTAGGCTGTAGGGATACATTAATGCCATTAGGCTGTAGGGATACATCAAGGCCACTAGGCTGTAGGAATACATTAATGCCATTAGGCTGTAGGAATATATCAAGGTCACTAGGCTGTAGGGATACATTAATGCCATTAGGCTGTAGGGATACATCAAGGCCACCAGGATGAGATATATTCATAAGCCTTTTCAAACTAATTTGTTCCCCAGATTCAGAGCAAAATGCAAATGTGACTTTGTAATTATTATGTATTCACACTTTTATGCTTTTAACTTCATGATGTGTATGAAATTAAAAATGAATTGGGATTTAATATTACAAGTTTTGTGCATTTAGCTTGACAGCATCAATGATATTCAAAATGAATTGAGATCTATTCAATTCAGTTCTTTGCACCTAAGAACATCAACACATGCATTAGAAAAAATACTTTATTAGTTACAATCAATGTAATATTCCTCTAAGGTGCACAGCTGTGTGGCAATGCAGCTGATTAGAAAATGCCATGCAGCAGTTTTAAAATTCCGTGCACAAGTTTTGGTAAATAATACATATGCTGCACAGGAGTTTCAAACTTCCGCAGACACAGAAAAATAACAGAGGGATTTTTGTTTACAATGTGGCATGTGACATGGAAACATGGACTGAAGATCAAATACCATATCAGAAATTCAAGATTAAATGGCTATGTAATAGAAGGTGGGCACTATTAATAGATCTGAATGGAACTTTACCATGAAGTCTTCAGGTGTTTATCAAATTTCATTCATTGCAACTGTTTGATTATAAAGTCTGAACTCATCTAAATTCATGTATGTTACATGGATTATAGACTCAAGATCAAAGAAACTGTTGGATTGTAGACTAAAGTCCATTATTACTCTTACACTGTAGACTTAAGCCAGTGAGATAAAGTAGATTGTAGACTAAGTCCATTATTGCACATACATTGTAGACTTAAGCCAGTGAGACAAGCAGATTATAGACTAAAGTCCATTATTACTCTTATGTAATAGACTTAAGCCAGTGAGACAAGCAGATTATCCATTATTACTCTTATGTAGTAGACTTAAGCCAGTGAGACAAGCAGATTATCCATTATTACTCTTATGTAGTAGACTTAAGCCAGTGAGACAAGCAGATTATCCATTATTACTCTTATGTAGTAGACTTAAGCCAGTGAGACAAGCAGATTATCCATTATTACTCTTATGTAGTAGACTTAAGCCAGTGAGACAAGCAGATTATCCATTATTACTCTTATGTAGTAGACTTAAGCCAGTGAGACAAGCAGATTATCCATTATTACTCTTATGTAGTAGACTTAAGCCAGTGAGACAAGCAGATTATCCATTATTACTCTTATGTAGTAGACTTAAGCCAGTGAGACAAGCAGATTATAGACTAAGTCCATTATTACTCTTATGTAGTAGACTTAAGCCAGTGAGACAAGCAGATTATAGACTAAGTCCATTCATTACCTAGGACATTATCTCTTATGTAGTAGACTTAAGCCAGTGAGAAAAGCAGATTACTCTTGGATTGTAGACTTAAGTCCAATGAGACTGTTTATTTGTAGACTTAAGTTTGATTTGGAACTGAAGTCCAGACTCAGGTTTTGTTAGTAAAACTAGCACTTTTAACCTAGTGATTTCAATACATACATAGTATCTCAATCACTTGAATATAAACAAAGGACATTCCATTTCTAAACATCATTTTTCTGCATCTGAATGTCCAATTCTAAAAGGCACACTTCTGTGTCGAAATTCCTGTTCTAAAGAAACCACATTTCTGCCTCCAAATGCCCTATTTTAACAAGCACATATATGTGTTCAAATCTCCTGTTTAAAATCATGTTATAACAAGCCCATTTCTACATCTGAATGTCTGATCAGTTTGCTGAAATCTGAGAATATCTTTTCAAATGAATATAACGACCACATGTAAAGAGTATATATGGTTACAGTGTTTTCCTTTTAAATTTTGGGGGTTGGTATAATGTTTTTAGAATCAAACAGCTAATACAGATCAGTCAATAATAAAACTTGGCTTGTGTTGGTTACCTACATGTTTATTGATCTTTGCCGACTGACTGAGAAACATTCTTGGCATTGATCAGTTGCAAACAGATTCTTTGGTGGACCAATAGATGCTATATTCCAGTGTTACTAGGGTCCAAATATTGATATTTTGAGAAATCTCACAACTAATACACTGATGTCAATAACTGTGACTGACGTGATACCCCCTGCTACTTTTCATTGACAATATCTGTCAATACTTAAATCTGAAAAAGGACATGACCATACATACACCTTTAGAAGAACAATCTTTAATGCTTAAGATTGAAAATTGGCCTTTAGAGGCTTTACTTCTTAATGGCTCATTAGACATCTCATTCTTTTGCATTTATCCCAACAATTATCATCATAGATATATATCAGTTGACCCAATATATAATATATATTGGAGCATAATTTACAGTATGGAATGTTTTCCAAGAATATATAGATATGGTATTTTTCAATGACAATTAAGCTCTGCCAATACTTTGATCTGAACTTGTCAGGAATATAGCCCCATGAAGCATGCTTCTCATGTGGGAGACTCATATTTCACATGCAGGAGATTGGAAAGAGCTTCATTCACACATAGATAAGGACATGTTATAAAAACTAAATCCAATTACTACCATTACTATCCAGATATCATTCACAATGATGACAAATGAAATAAAGATGTGTTATAAAAACTCTGTTCAATTACTAGCATAAGAAACCAAAATATCTTTTACCTGGAGGGAAGTAAGTTAAACAAACGTGTCTATATAGGATTGTAGCAATGTAAAAAATGCATGCATTGAAACTGCTCATAATGCATATTGGCACTGAAACATTTTGTTACATGTTTAGGCTTTCACAAAATGTAACAAGAAAAGAGTGAAGAAAACAAACATTTTAAAATTTAACAAACAATTTATTTCCCTAGGAAATCAAGGTAAAAATTAGAAAAAGAACTTATGGTTTTATGAATCAAGTCCAAAAATAATCCAAGAATTAAAACATAGAAGTCCTAGTAATAAAAAGTCCTAATGAAACTGAGTTTGAATCGTGAATAAATTGAAAATGGAAGGTGATGAGGTAAGCATTGTACAGATCTGTTAACAGTTCTTTGTTGAATCACAGAAAATAATATTCCAGTGTTTGAAGTGTAAGTTTTGATAACTGTCTTTGTCCAAGAATTAATTTAGAGCACTAATATTGCCAGGGAAAACAAATTTGTAATCCAAATAAAGTATAGTAAACAAAATAATTAGCAAATAAAACTGGTCACAAAATAAAACACATTAACTTCTCAAGTTAAAGGTCTTAATGACTATTGTTTCTCAAAATATCAATAATAAATATAGCCACAATGCAAAACAGATGCCCATATGTGGGTCAATCCTCTGAGTTTGTAATAATTGCTACATGTTATTTGTCATATACTCCAAGAATGGATTTGCTACCACTTTATGAATCTTACTCTGAGAAAGAATGTTTAATACAATTAAAAAAGTTGTTTACTTCAGCTCTTACTAGTTCTGAATTAAGGTCAGAAACTAGGTCAGTATAGATAAAATGTTTCTATAAAGTTGTTTGCATACAAAATAAAAGAATCTATTACAACTGAACTCTATTCCAGTATAAAAAAAATACATTACAATAGCAAGTATTGAAATAATAAATAAAGTTAAAACTTACCAAAAAAAAACCAAATTAAATTAAATCAAATATAAATTAAATTTAAATTATATACTGAAATAAGCAATAGTATATTAGTTGAAATTCAATAGACATTGATGTGTTATGGGACTTAATTTATTGCCAATATTATAAGGACATAAGGCCTTTGTTTTCTTTTTTAACAGCAGTGCATCAAATTAAAAAAAAAAACTGTTGCTATGACTGAAAATCTGCAGCGTTGGTAACAGGCAAGTCAGGAACAGTCTTTCCATCTCAAATCATCTGCAGCATTGGTAATAGGTAAGTATGGAACAGTCTAACAATCTCAAATCATCTGCAGCATTGGTAACAGGCAAGTCAGGAACAGTCTAACCATCTCAAATCATCTGCAGCATTGGTAATAGGCAAGTCAGGAACAGTCTAACCATCTCAAATCATCTGCAGCATTGGTAATAGGTAAGTATGGAACAGTCTAGCAATGTCTATGTCCATCATAGGTAATTGGTAACACATTTCTTTACCATCTATATTTGGCCTACCAATGGTTTCACAGACATCAGACAAACCATTTTTGATTCTCATGTATAATTAATTTGCATTATTTATTAGTTTTTATTCATCAAATGCTATGGTTTATGTAAAATTGCCCGAAATCAAGTTCATTGTCTACCTGACCGGAACCATTTTTTTAAAAGTATTCTGCAAACAACTAATACACAATTTATATTTTGCTGTGAGTATAGGTTAAATATTAGGTTTATTATCTTGGTCTGAGTTGAGGACATTATATTTACCATGTTCTTTATTATAATGTTAGTAACATACCATGTCTAATTATAGCTTGGATTGTTTTGGAAATTAACTTTTGTCCTTCATCCTGGCTCTTCTTTTGTGTCTTAGTTTAAAAAAAATATAAAATCTTGTTTACCTAGTAATTGTTCATTCATGCAGTATAAACTTGAAGCAGAATCATTTGTTGTGTTCAGTATTTTATTTGGGCTGGAATTTATTTGTTCAAATAATATATTCACTGGAAAAACAAAGTGCACAGTAATATTCTTGGACTGAGACATTAACTGGTAATTAGAGTAATCTCAAACAAAAAGCCTTGATTCATATTAATTTATTCCAATTCAATAAAAGACTGTTGACAGGTCATTATAATTCAGACCATTGGCATGTTAGTACATTACAAACTACCAGCCATTACAAGCACATCAACACCTTCAGCAAAGGAAATTATTTTGAATACCAATAAAGTCTATTCAAACTTATTCAGTAGGACTTGTGCTAGTTATTATTTGATTATTTGGATTTTATTCACAATACTTAAGTTCTGTTTATATTTTCACTTTATATTCTATGGAAATATTATTTTTTGAAGTTTACAAAGATTGTAGCATCTCACTATTTTATATTACTTATTTAAAATCATAGGTTTGTAATAGATTCCCTGATGACATTTTCTTAATCTTACTTCTCAAACCCTGGCATAGCAGATGTGAAAGATTATATTTGCCAATAAATACAATCTGATTAAAACCAAGATCTGCTTTTTTAGATATATGGTGTACATCATATATCTATTTTGTCAGAAATCTTGGTTTTAATCAGATTGCCAACATACATTAAGCTAATGATTTTTCTTTTAATCAACCCTTCAGATGTCAAACATTTTTACTTGAATTTGCCTATACCTTGTCACAGTTCATTGCCTCTGATATTGTCTATACCTAGTCACAGTTCAATGATTCCAAAATTGTTTATACTTTGTCACAGTTCATTGCCTCCTACAGGGCCTATACCCTTGTGGTATTTCAATGCCTCTGACATTACTTATACCACTGTCACATTTCAGTTCCTATGACATTACTTATACCTCTGTCACATTTCAATGCCTATGACATTACTTATACCTGTGACATGGGTCTTGGGTCCTGAGCGTTATTCGTACAATATTGCACAAGCCCACTTGTCAGAGGTATTGCACAACTTGGAAGAACAACACTCTAAACCACTTCCTCCTAATACTCACTATCTAGGAGATGACCGCCCATGGTGTAATCGCCCGGTTCGAGTATAGAATGTATATGGTAAACTGAGATAATATATTGAACAAAGAAACTACGAGCCCCCGTAAAGATAAATAAACAATTTAATCAAAAAAGAAAAAGAAAACATACACAGTGAAATTTCCTATCCTTCTGAATACACATGGTTTCAGAATTTACTTTAACCAAATTTCAGAAAAATGGCATATAGAATTAAGCAAATTTAGCTTTTTTATGGCTGATAGCTAATTTCATCATAAGAATCGAGTGGTCAATAAAATTCGTCCACGTTGTTCATTTTTCATGACTTGTTTCGTCAAACTGCTTCTCTGCTCCTTCTCGAACTCTGACTTGTCCTCTGTGTTAATGTATGCTCATTGCAACTCTTACTGCACAATTCCTTTTCCCCATCTTGTACCTCATCTATCTCCATACTGCTCTCTCCAAATAAAACTATTTTCCTCGTGTTTTTGGTACACCTCTCACCGTTGGAATTTGGTGGTCTTTCTGAGCCCATTGTTTTCGAAGGTACTGCTCTAAAAATAACCTCCGGAGTCTTTATTTCAGAATTACACTGTCCTCTCTTGCAGAGGTACTTCCAAGACTGAGGTAACTTTTAACTATCTAAGATTTCCTTGTGTAGAACACACCCCTTATTCCACAGTGACCAATCAGAACCAATATAATTTCTCACGCTTTCCCTTGAAAGTCGCTTCGTCAGCGTGTCAAGATGCCACGCTGTTTGTTTCAAATCAACTCTGACATGTTTCATGAGAGAATGCCACTTCCAGGAGGTCACTTTTGGCCAGTATAATTTAAACAAACACAGTTAACTGGGAGAACCGATTAGAAAAATATCTCTCCGTGCAGAATGTCCCATAAATCTAACAAATGGCTGCTGGCTAGAACTAAGAGTTATTTAATAGATTGGACCGAAAATTTGGCACTTCGCAATACCTCTGTCACATTTCATTGCCTATGACATTACTTATACCTCTGTCACATTTCAATGCCTCTGAAATTACTTATACCTGGTCACATTTCAATGCCTATGACATTACTTATACCTCATCATATTTCAATGCCTATGACATTACTTATACCTCTGTCACATTTCAATGCCTCTGACATTACTTATACCTCATCACATTTCAATGCCTATGACATTACTTATACCTCTGTCACATTTCAGTGCCTCTGACATTACTTATACCTCATCACATTTCAATGCCTATGACATTACTTATACCTCTGTCACATTTCAATGCCTCTGACATTAATTATACCTCGTCACATTTCATTGCCTATGACATTACTTATACCTCTGTCACCTTATCATATTGAGTGTGTTTAATATGCAAATATGACTTGGATGTATGACACTCTGTGACACCTCTCCTAACTGAACACCTTAGTAAACATACACTCCATGAAATTTGTAAAGTTATCTGCTCCAGAATGTAAAAATTAATCTAAAGATATTTATGTTGATAAACAGGAGGAGGATTTTTCATACTGTGATGAAAATAAAGAACATCAGTAAACAAATTTTCAGTTTCGTTCAAAGGGCTTTTGGTCCTTACAAGATTTAATTTATAAAATACTGTAATTGAACAGAAGCCATCAGAACTATATATCCAGGGTTGTTCTGACATGCTGTTAAACACACACGAATATTTGTAAGTATATACATATACATCACACACACACACACATTTTGCATATTATCCAAGAGATTAGTACAACTTGCTGCTTACATCAGTTATATTCTAACTGGATCTTCATATCAATTCAAGGATTTATTTAAACTTCTGTGTAAATCTACTCTAGGAAAATTAATTGGAAGGAAAGAACTAAACCAAATCAGTGTAGTGACTGTAATCATGAGGTTAAGAATTAAGTTGTCAATTCTGCGGTTCACATCCTTCTTGTTACTGTTTGATTCGTTACATTCTGAAGATCTGAATCTCGAAATTTTATAAAATCACCACAATTTCATCAGCCTTTATGAAATTAACAAATCTATGTTTGAGAAAGCTGCTTGAGAATTCACCTGTAATTTTTTAACTCAAATATTTGCAAGTCAATTTAATTTCATTAGTGCTATTATGTTCTAAGTCTGTAGACTTAATAATTGGCAACCTCAGAGTTGCTATGGTGTTTTGAATCAGTTTGCACTTTTGCCAAATTATCCTTTGAGGCTTTCAGTTTGTACTGTTGGCAGAGTATCTTATGAGACTGTAAATGAGTTTGTACTGTTGCCAGATTATCCTATGAGGCTGACAGTTTGTACTGTTGCTAGATTATCATATGAGGCAGTCAGTTTGTATTGTTGCCATAGTATCTTATTAGGCTGTCAGTTTGTAATGTTGCCAGAATATCTTATGAGGCTGTCAAATCAGTTTGTACTTTTGCTGGAGAATCTTTTTGAGGCTGTCAATTAATTTGCACTGTTGCCATAGTATCTTATAAGGCTGTCAATCAGTCTGTCCTGTTGGCAGAATTACAATTGTTTACTGCAGTTGTACAAGCTGTTGATGTGTGGCCTGTCTGGACTTCCTGCTAGGCTGCATTGGAAATGTTTTACAAATATCAATGAAACATTTATCAAAGAAGATCGAATGTACTTCCAGGAATAACGCTTTTATTTTTTCTTGTAACTTCTCTATTCATCCATGCAGCCATTTCTATTAGCAGTGGTTTGACCCACTTCCATTTCCCTCTTCTGTTTTGTTTGCAAACTACAATTTACTGGTACATACAGATACATATAAGGGGCACCGAGTGGCCGAGTGGTCTAAAGCACTGTCCGTTACGGATCACTGCCATCTCACCTCTGTCTGCATGGGTTCGAGTCTAAGATTCGGCTAATGTAGTTATGTGAGAAAGCTTTCGCTTCTCGTGGGTCAGTGTTTTTTTCCGGGGGTTTTCCGGGTTCTTCCTCCACCATTAATACTGGCCACCATGTATAGCCTATATTGTGCTGAAAAATGGCGTTAAACCATAAAAATATTAAAAAAACAGATACATATATGATTCATTCTTAAATTTAAGTAAAGTCCATCTTCAGACTGAACAGACCCACATCTGCCTCAACATAATGCACCCAGCAGATCTGAATCTATACAACATTGAGGATTATTAAAGACCAGGCAACATTGATATTCCAGCACATTATGTGACTGCAGATCAGGATCTATTTTTCTTTGCAGTTGGACTCAACTTGTAATCATGTATATATGTTATATATGTTATGTGTACATGTATTTCCTTTTTGTACTTAACTTGCCCTGTTGCTGGGTGTGGTCAATACATATCATCTTTAAGCCCAGGCAATTGTGCTATTAGAGACTTTTCAGTTGACTTTTTGAAGGGTCAGAATATTTTGGAAAAACAAAGCCTGGTTTTCAAATAGTTTGAAAAGATGTTTTTGCAATCATTTATAGTCAGAAAAACTATTAAATACATTATACTAGCTGTAAAATTTTTATCTTGAGGTAAAAGAGAAAAACCCCATCTCAGATCAGAATTAAATCCAAGGCCGTTACATATCTGAGGCTGTATAATCATTAGTAAAGCCTGGTTTCTGGAATTATTTTCATGGCAATTTTAGGACAGGTGTTTTTCTTCAATATTCCATGAATATTGCACACCTCTATGGAGACCACTACAGAAAAAAGATGAGCTCATCAAATCAGATTTTTGGGTACTAATAACAGAATTGTAATGTATTTGGTAATAGATACTAATAACAGAATTGTAATGTATTTGGTAATAGATACTAATAACAGAATTGTAATGTATTTGATAATAGATACTAATAACAGAATTGTAATGTATTTGGTAATAGATACTAACAACAGAATTGTAATGTATTTGATAATAGATACTAATAACAGAATTGTAATGTATTTGATAATAGATACTAATAACAGAATTGTAATGTATTTTGGTAATAGATACTAATAACAGAATTGTAATGTATTTGGTAATAGATACTAATAACAGAATTGTAATGTATTTGGTAATATATACTAATAACAGAATTGTAATGTATTTGGTAATAGATACTAATAACAGAATTGAAATGTATTTGATAATAGATACTAATAACAGAATTGTAATGTATTTTGGTAATAGATACTAATAACAGAATTGTAATGTATTTGGTAATAGATACTAATAACAGAAGTGTGATAGGTACTAATAGTGGAGTTGTGTTGAAAAATTCTACTAATGAGTTGTGATATGCTTGGTAATAGCTACTAATGAGTTGCTATGTGTTGTAAATTGCTACAAAAGAGTTGCAATGTATTTGGTAATAGCTACTAATACATTGTCATGTGTTGGTAATAACTACTAAAGAGTTGTGATGTGTTGGTAATAGCTACTAATACATTGTGATGTGTTGGTAATAACTACTAAAGCGTTGTGATATGTTGGTAATAGCTACTAATGAGTTGTTATGTGTTGTAAATTGCTACAAAAGAGTTGCAATGTATTTGGTAATAGCTACTAATACATTGTGATGTGTTGGTAATAACTACTAAAGAGTTGTGATGTGTTGGTAATAGCTACTAATACATTGTGATGTGTTGGTAATAACTACTAAAGCATTGTGATGTGTTGGTAATAGCTACTAATAACATAGTTGTGATATATATCAGTAAAGTAGTGATGTGTTGGCAATATATACTAATGGGTTGTGATGTGCTGGTAGTGATGTGTTGGTAATAGCTACTAATAACAGAGTTGTGTTGGTGATATTGTGTTGACAATATCTACCATTGAGTTGTGTTGTTTTGGTAGTGATATGTTGGTAGTATATACTAGTAACATAATTGTGATACATACTAATAGTGGAATTGTTATGTATTGGTAATAGGTATTAATTAGTAGTGATGTATTGGTAATAGCTATTAATTAGTAGTGATGTATTGGTAATAGCTACTAATGCATTGTGATGTGTTGGTAATAGCTATTAATTAGTAGTGATGTATTGGTAATAGCTATTAATGAATTGTGATGTGTTGGTAATAGCTATGAATGAGTTGTGATGTGTTGGTAATAGCTATGAATGAGTTGTGATGTGTTGATAATAAGAGTTGCAGTATATATTATCAATGGAGTAGTGTTGTGTTGGTAATATATACTAATGAGTTGTGATATGTTGTTAACAGCTATTTATGAGTTCTAATGTGTTTGTAATGGCTACTAATGAGTTGTGATGTATTGATAATAGCTATGAATGAGTTGTGATGTGTTGATAATAGCTATGAATGAGTTGTGATGTATTGATAATAGCTATGAATGAGTTCTAATGTGTTGGTAATGGCTACTAATGAGTTGTGATGTGTTGATAATAGCTATGAATGAGTTCTAATGTGTTGGTAATGGCTACTAATGAGTTGTGATGTATTGATAATAGCTATGAATGAGTTGTGATGTGTTGATAATAGCTATGAATGAGTTGTGATGTATTGATAATAGCTATGAATGAGTTCTAATGTGTTGGTAATGGCTACTAATGAGTTGTGATGTGTTGATAATAGCTATGAATGAGTTCTAATGTGTTGGTAATGGCTACTAATGAGTTGTGATGTGTTGATAATAGCTATGAATGAGTTCTAATGTGTTGGTAATGGCTACTAATGAGTTGTGATGTGTTGATAATAGCTATGAATGAGTTCTAATGTGTTGGTAATGGCTACTAATGAGTTGTGATGTGTTGATAATAGCTATGAATGAGTTCTAATGTGTTGGTAATGGCTACTAATGAGTTGTGATGTGTTGATAATAGCTATGAATGAGTTCTAATGTGTTGGTAATGGCTACTAATGAGTTGTGATGTGTTGATAATAGCTATGAATGAGTTCTAATGTGTTGGTAATGGCTACTAATGAGTTGTGATGTGTTGATAATAGCTATGAATGAGTTCTAATGTGTTGGTAATGGCTACTAATGAGTTGTGATGTGTTGATAGTAATGCATTGGTAATAGATACTAATAACAGAGTTGTGTTAGATTTTAATAATGGAGTTGTCATGTGTTGGTAATGGATACTAATGAGTTGGGAACAGTTGGTAATAGCTACTAATGAGTTGTGATCTGTTGGTAATATATACTAATGAGTATTGATCTGTTGGTAATAGCTACTAATGGGTTGGGATCTGTTGGTAATATATATTAATAACAGAATTGTGATAGATGCTAATAATGGAATTGTGATTGGTTGGTAATATAATGGAGTTATGTAACATAATCATGTCAATGCACCAATAATGAAGTTGTGATATGTAGGTAATATATACATGTATAAAGAATGAAGTTGTGATGTGTAGGTAATACATACATGTATAAAGAATGAAGTTGTGATGTGTAGGTAATACATACATGTATAAAGAATGAAGTTGTGATGTGTAGGTAATACATACATGTAAAAAGAATGAAGTTGTGATGTGTAGGTAATACATACATGTATAAAGAATGAAGTTGTGATGTGTAGGTAATATATACATGTATAAAGAATGAAGTTGTGATGTGTAGGTAATACATACATGTATAAAGAATGAAGTTGTGATGTGTAGGTAATATATACATGTATAAAGAATGAAGTTGTGATGTGTAGGTAATACATACATGTATAAAGAATGAAGTTGTGATGTGTAGGTAATACATACATGTATAAAGAATGAAGTTGTGATGTGTAGGTAATACATACATGTAAAAAGAATGAAGTTGTGATGTTTAGGTAATATATACATGTATAAAGAATGAAGTTGTGATGTGTAGGTAATACATACATGTATAAAGAATGAAGTTGTGATGTGTAGGTAATATATACATGTATAAAGAATGAAGTTGTGATGTGTAGGTAATACATACATGTATAAAGAATGAAGTTGTGATGTGTAGGTAATATATACATGTATAAAGAATGAAGTTGTGATGTGTAGGTAATACATACATGTAAAAAGAATGAAGTTGTGATGTGTAGGTAATACATACATGTATAAAGAATGATGTTGTGATGTGTAGGTAATACATACATGTATAAAGAATGAAGTTGTGATGTGTAGGTAATACATACATGTATAAAGAATGAAGTTGTGATGTGTAGGTAATACATACATGTATAAAGAATGAAGTTGTGATGTGTAGGTAATACATACATGTATAAAGAATGAAGTTGTGATGTGTAGGTAATACATACATGTATAAAGAATGAAGTTGTGATGTGTAGGTAATACATACATGTATAAAGAATGAAGTTGTGATGTGTAGGTAATACATACATGTATAAAGAATGAAGTTGTGATGTGTAGGTAATACATACATGTATAAAGAATGAAGTTGTGATGTGTAGGTAATACATACATGTATAAAGAATGAAGTTGTGATGTGTAGGTAATATATACATGTATAAAGAATGAAGTTGTGATGTGTAGGTAATATATACATGTATAAAGAATGAAGTTGTGATGTGTAGGTAATATATACTAAAAATGGTGTCTGAATTTGTCATAAAGACTAAAAACAACCCTTGGTACTCTGACAATTCAGTAGTAATTACTGCATACAGTTTTGTGCATGATTTGAAATTTCAGCAGTTAATTATGTTCCATGGGCTTGCTTTCTCATTATTTACAAACTGGTTTATTTTATTAATGGGTGGCATAAAGTAGCAGTAACCTTTTCATAGTTATCTGTATTGTTATCAAATAAATGTATTTTAGTTATCTAATAATGGAGGTTGCTACTGATAAAATGATGCTGTGATTGGAATGAAGCATTAAAGGTATATACTGACACATGGAACAAATAATACATAGATTAATTTGGAGGCAACCAAGCGCCATGGACTCCTTTGGTAATTTTAGCAATTGCTGTTTTTGGGGCACAGAAGTTTGGAAAAATTGACCACATTAGACAGGTGACTGTTTTGGCAAGTTTTTTATTTTATAGTCTAATAAGAATATTATGGATAAGAACTATTGTTTTGTTTTAATAAACCTTTGTAGCTCAAATATTATCCAAGGAGGGTTGGGTGGGCAGTGCCTCCCCCCAAGTTTTGAAACATTCATTGTGCAATATATAAATATATCTTTTGGATTTTTTAAAAAATTTCACCCTGCCCTCTACCCTTAATTATGGCTAGCCCATCCCAGAAAAACTGTTGCCTCTCTGTTGTCACAAAATGAACTGGAAGGTCTTGTCTGTGGAGTAATCAGTAAAATAGAAACAACATAGAACTGATCTGAACTGATCTGCCATCACACTGTGTTGTTTGCAGTTGGATTCATTTTATCTGAGTGTACATGGTAAATAGGATATTCAGTGTTGGAAATGTTCATAATTTTCTGCCATCATGTATTGGTAGGTGTGTGGTGATAACCTTTCAAATTTAGAAATGATAAATACTTTAAAAAATTAATTTGGGGCTTGGGGTTTTATACACAATTGTGTGTGTGTGTGTGTGTGTGTGTGTGTGGATGTGCATGCATGGGTTAATATTCCTAGGTTTCAGTAATTAAAATGTTGCATGACCAGGATATAAAACATGCAAACTATAATTACATTAATGCAGCTCCATTCCATCAATAATTCTCTAAAGAGATCATTAATTGGTAAAAATGATGGAATAAAACTTTTGAAACTTAGCTTAAGGTCACAGCATGCTCATTTACATACAAAAATGTTTCCTAATGCATTAAAAAATGTGACATTTTCCAGACATGTGACTTTAGATGAAGGTAATATAGTTAGGGATAAATCTCAAATTTGAGTGAAATCAAAGTAATAGTTTTATAGTCTGATGTAGCATAACTAGCAATGACTATATATTTCCTATAATTTAGTTAAGTTTGTGTAGTACATCAGTACATCATAGAACACTGCTAACTATCCACACCAGGCCTTTGTTGATAGTGAGGCTTTCATTGACTGTAGTTAGAACATTGTAACTATCCACACCAGACCTCAACATATAGTGAGGCTCTCAATGGCTGTATGTAATAATATACATTATAGAACATTGTAACTATCCACACCAGATCTCAGCTTATAGTGAGGCTCTCAATGGCTGGCAAAAATTAACAGTTGCTACATAAGCTTGATTGACATATTGGAGAAATTTGTTATTTACACTTGCCTAAAACAGAAGACCACACAACAGAGCTTTTGACCTTACATTTGATCATGTGCTGAAGACTGATTACCAGTATTTGGTCATGTGCTGAGGATTAATTACCAGCATAATAAAGAATCAAAGTCTACTTTTGTAGTGAATCTTAAATTGCACTCATAGAATCATTTTATAGCAATTTTTTTTACCTAAGGGTTTACAACAATTGTTCAATGTGGTAGTTCTTGCAAGGATTTTCATTCCTTTAATTATCTGTCTTTTAAGATTCTAAATCAATTTTGTTTGTATCTGATATTTATAATAGCTAACTTCATTATACAATCTTTGGGAAGCACAGTCTACTGACAAATCAGTTTTATAAAGTATTCATTATATAAACTCCAGGGAGCACAGTCTACTGGCATATCAGTTTTATAAAGTATTCATTAGGTCTCACTGGACATTTTTTTTGGCAAATTTTTGTCTGACGATGACCTATTGCAGAAAAATCATAATAATATTACATTACAGATACAAATACAAAATAGCTAATGATTTTTGTTGAAAGGATGCTTCTACGATTCTGACTGAGGTATTAAAATTAATTCCTTATGCAGCTAGCGGCTTTTATATTGAACTAACACTGCTTCCTACGCCTCTTTTTTGCATTCCATTTTTACAGGAAAGAGACCTATTTTGAATATTTTCCTGTGACATGACTGCTAAAAAAATCAGTGTGTGCCTTATGCATGAATAAAGTTCACTAGTACTGTAACAAATTAGCATACTTTTCATCACCCCTCAACCATCTAGATTTTTAGATATTTACCTCTGTAGCAGACACATGTAAATACCTATTAAGCAAAGTCGGCTGCTTATTTGAAGTCCAAGTTACACATTTGATCTCCAATGCTAGTATAAATGTGACAGGCATCAAAATACGAAACTATCCAGTGAGAAATATATATAAACTTATTCATTATATAAACTCTAGGGAGCACAGTCTACTGGCATATCAGTTTTATACAGTATTCATTATATAAACTCCAGGGAGTGCACTACTCTACTGGCAAATCAGTTTAATAAAATATTCATTCTATAAAAAAGGTTTTTGGTGAAATTGCCATAGGAATGAAAGATACAACTTTTGAGATTATTTTCCTTACTTTAGAAAAGTAGCTTCAAGTGATGGCAATAAACTTATGGCAAATTTACAGCTGAATTGCATGTTGAATATTGGAATTGATGGCAAACCTAACAGATTACTATAATTACTTGCACAAATACCAGAACAATTTTCTTAGACTACCAGTATTTTGTATTTTTGTGAAACTTACAATAAATAAAATGCAATATTCAGTAAATTAAAATATTTGTTCATTACTCTTTTATCATGTTGAGGAAAGCATATTATTAACATATCAGTTATCCCTGTTATACATATATTTGTGATAAATCAACACTAGATATTATATATATATATATATATATATATATATATATATATATATATATATATATATATATATATATATATATATATATATATATATATATATATATATATATATATATATATATATATATATATATATATATATATATATCACTTAATATTCAGTTACCCTTCTGTTATACATATATTTGTGACAAATAAACAATTGATATTCAGTTATCCATATTAACTGAATATCCCATTAAGACTAGATACTACAGTCAACTTCCCAAAAGCTTGATTCCACACTAGAAGTACATACTACTACCAACTTCCAATTGGTTGACACACCAGTAGGACTAGATACTTCAGCTAACTCCCCATTTGTTTGATATACCAATAGAACTAGGGTCTCACTGGACAGATATTTTGGCCAATTTTTGTCAGACAATGACTTATTGCAGAAAAATGATTATAATATTACATTAAAGACCCAAATAAAAACTTACTAATGTTTTTTGTTGAAAGGATGCTTGTAGGATTCTGACTGAGGTATTAAAGTTAATTCCTTTAGCAGCTAGCAGATTTTATACTGAACCAACACTGCTCCCAACCTGTCTTTTTTACATTTATTTTTGACAGGAAAGAGATATTTTGAATATTTTCCTTTGACAAGACAACTAAAAGAATCACCACTGCCTTGTGCATGAATAAAGTTTAATATTACTGTAATAATTACCATACTTTTCATCACCCCTCAACCATCTAGATTTTTTAAATATTTACCTCTGTAGCAGACACATGTAAATATGTAAGCCAAGTTGGCTGCTCATTTGAAGCCCGAATTCCCATTTGATGTCCAATGCTAGTCTAACTGTGACAGGCAGTCACCAACAAGTCAACCCATAGTCATTATTGTGCTGACATACCATTAAATTACACACACACACACACACACACACACACACACACACACACACACACAACTGGCTGTAAGACATGTAAGTTTCATTGATTATCAAGATTATTTAATCCAGGCATTATCTGGCAAAGGTAGTCTGATTTTCATTTCAATTTATCCCAGTGCCTCAGCAATATCCCCTTTCCCCCATTTTTTCCCAGGTCTACAAGGTTGGTCTGTGTGGGAAATCTAAATCTAATTCCTTTTTATGGACATTAAATGAATAGTTCCTGCTGCTGCAAGGATATGAAATCTGCAGATGCCCCCTGATGATGTGCACATTTGACATCATATAGGCCTCAGATCTAATCATTAAATTGGATTAGACAGGATATTAAAGTCTGGAAACCTAAGGCAACTGCTTTGTTATTGGAAATTAAGCTCTATTGTACATATACTAAATGAAAGTGAAAATGATTATAAACATAGTGTTTCCTAGGTAAGCATAAACAAATGAAAACATGCATTATACTCTTTTGAAATATCCCACAGGTAACAATGAAAGTCATGATTATTGTGTAACCAACTGATAATCAATAGAGGTGTGCTTTTATACCAGTATATTGGTATTATAATACCGGTATAAGTTTCACAGAATGCTGCCAATGAGCTGGATTTTTTTGCAGTTTTTCTATTGTGTACAAAGAAACCATTTAATTTGACCTCTTTTGTTTCATTAAATGTTATAAAACCAACAGATGCTTAACAACAATCCAGAATATCAGACATGGCACCTAAGTCTTGCATGAGCATTTTGGTGCTGATGCATGAGATAGATTTAGGGTGTTCTCTATGTTCATGAGTTAGATAATAATAATAATAATAATAATAATAATAATAATAATAATAATAATAATAATAATGATGATGATAATAATGACCTTATTTAAAGAGAGTAATACAATTAGCTAAGAACTAAACTACCTTGAGGCCCTGAGGTGTTCTTTGTATTCATGAGTTAAATTTAGGGTGTTCTCTGTGTTCATGAGTTAAATTTAGGGTGTTCTCTGTGTTTATGAGTTAGATTTAGGAAATTTAGGGTGTTCTCTGTGTTCATGAGTTAAATTTAGGGTGTGCTCTGTTTATTTAAAAATTGTGAATAATGAGGCATTATTGCTGATCGAAAAATTAAATCATTAATTAATTGCATGCTGTTTGTTTACAGACCATCCTCTGAAGAAAAAAAATGCTCATTAACTTATGACAAGAGCTTCAGCATGAGTTCATCTATAAGACAAATGTAGGGACTAAATAGGACAAATAAGTGTGATTCCATTGGAGATCAGACTAGTCTCAGTTTGTAACTTCTCAGAACCAGTGTTAGACATCTCAAAGAATATGTTCCAAAGTCTTCTACAGGATTTGTAGGTCACCAACATTGTCAACTCTTATGTCTATATTATAGCTGGACAGGTAAAAGCAGTCTGGGCAAGTAAAAAGATTTAGTTCTTACTTGATTGGGCAAGTGGATATGCATGTATATATTTGTGTTAAATGACACCTCAATACAATAACATCCTTATGGAGTCAATTTAAAAAGTTTTTAATATTTAAATTAATGAATTGCACAAATACATTAAGAAAATAAACCCTTCCAAATAATTGTAAATATGAAGAATAAATATAAAATATAAAATTTAAAGATGTTAAAATTCTGTAAAAGATGAAGAAGAAAGAAGAGATGTAAAATCATTTAAGCATATGGTCAGAATTTTTATATAAAGTACAGTCCCACAAAACACAACCATCAAAATAATACATTAGAATCCAAGATACTGTTTCATGCACACCATAATATAACAATCTAAGGACTGCACAAGCCAAAAAAAGAGATATATCTCTCACAAAATCAAAATCAAAGTTTCATTGTGGAAAAATATTGCATTTTATGCGACAGTAATAAAGATTATCAAATATCAAAGCAATGTGTTAAAAAATGAGACCCATAGCATAAAGAAAGACTATTTATATGCACCTCACCCTCTCAAACTGAGATCAGTAGCACACACACAAGACCAGGTGAGAAAGGGGTAAACATTCTTTGTATGTACCTCACCTTCTCAAACTGAGATCAGTAGCACACACACAAGACCAGGTGAGAAAGGGGTAAACATTCTTTGTATGTACCTCACCTTCTCAAACTGAGATCAGTAGCACACACACAAGACCAGGTGAGAAAGGGGTAAACATTCTTTGTATGTACCTCACCTTCTCAAACTGAGATCAGTAGCTCACACACAAGACCAGGTGAGAAAGGGGTATACATTCTTTGTATGTACCTCACCTTCTCAAACTGAGACCAGTACCACACACACAAGACCAGGTGAGAAAGGGGTAAACATTCTTTGTATGTACCTCACCCTCTCAAACTGAGATCAGTAGCACACAACCAAGACCAGGTGAGAAAGGGGTAAACATTCTTGTATGTACCTCACCCTCTCAAACTGAGATCAGTAGCACATACACAAGACCAGGTGAGAAAGGGGTAAACATTCTTTGTATGTACCTCACCCTCTCAAACTGAGACCAGTAGCACACACACAAGACTAGGTGAGAAAGGGGCAGACATACATTATTTATATGTACCTTGCCATCTCATGGCAGATCAGATTCTTTGTTCTTTGCAGTTTGCCTTGACTTACAGGCAACTATATATGGTACCAGTCAGATGTATTTCAAGCTTTTGAAAACATTTACAGATGGGAAACAATAAAACATAATGGTTTCAATGTAATCAATTATGATATTTACCCTGTTAAACATAAAGTAGTTAATGCAGCAAGTTATTTTATCTACATGTAATTGAAAACCTTGTCAAAGTATGATTATATAACCAATGATGTACATATACAGGAGTGGGTACATATAGACAAAGCCTACTGGCTGATTCCAAGTAATCTAAAGCACTCACCATTACTGCCATCTCACTTGTCTGCATGGATTTGAGTCTTGGGTTCGGCCAATGTGGGTACATGTAATTTAAGCTTGCCAGTAGCTTCTAGTGGGTCAGTGTTTTTTCCCGGGGTTTTCCCTGGTTCTTCCTTAACCGCTAATACTGGCTAATATGTATAGCCTATCTTGTGCTGAAAAATGATGTTAAACCTTAGAACAACAATAACTGGCCGATTCTTTGACAAAATTATGGAACAAAATAATGTTTGAAATGACACCACTCCCTCATTATAAGGTCCTTCATTTTACAATAAGATTCCACTTATAAGACAGAGAGGGCCATGGGTCCATTATAATTTAGTGATAGTAAAAGATAATATCATGTACACATTACAGTGGGACCCCGCTATAACACGGTAGTTGGGAGCCATAGAATCCGACCGGGCTATGAACCGAACCGTGTTATAAGCAACCATGTACAATACCAACACATTTTTGGATTTAATTGGGGGGGGGGGGGTTTACATAAAGATGGGTGCGAAAATGCATGGCACAATTACCATTTTTGATCAGTATATATTAAATGAGAAAAACATTTGCTGTGGTAACAGAAGTTGCAGATATAATATATTACTTATTCAGAGAACCATGCATTGATACATACACGTGTCTAATTTATGTATACATGTATAATCTATTGCATGAAAAGAGTATCAACACCGTGTACTCACCAGCGAATTTTGTAACATACATTGAATCCATAATACAAATATTTCCATCGAAAATATCCACACACGGATGTAAAATATTCAATAATTTTGTCACAGATCATTATGTGACTGAATTCAATGAAAAGAAAAAAAAAAAAAATTACGTAACGGGTGTACGTAATGAATGATGAAATAGTACATGTCCATGGATTAAATAATGGAAGCTACAGCGTATTCTTATAATAACTACATGTACATCTCAGGATCTCCTGTCTCTGAATTCAGTCATTGTAAATTTCAGCACATTTTCCCACCCAAGCTGCTAGTCAAAGTCCTTTGAACTTGCCACCCAGTTATTGCGTCATGTTCTTTTGATGTACTCTAATAAATACAGCAGGCAGAACTGGCTTAACCACTGAATTATGTCACTGTTTAGCTCGGCAGTTCACTTTGATGATAAACAATGTACTTAAATTAATTGATTTATACATTCTGGTGAGAATCTTTTATCAACCGCCGCATTGGCTGTTGCTTAGTTGTGTATGAAATTAAGAGAACATATATCGGAGATTATTTTGAGCAACGATTGTATTCGGAATGCATTCAAGACAAACACAAAGTAGACATGATGGCTTCATTACTCAGGAATCAGTAATTATAATATTGACACTTATGAGCTGTAATTTTTCAACAATAAACAAAGATCAAAGTTCTCAGTAGGCCCAGCAATTGGTTTGTATTTCCGACGTTTATTTTGGCACAAAACTAGAAGAAATTTGATAATACATTTTTCTACACGTTCTTTTTCACACTGTTTAGACGAATATGAGAATGATAATTAAACTCTTAATTTTTTTTTTCATACCTAATTTTTTCTTTTTGGTCTTTGAGAAAAATACCTGTAATAAATTACCCGAAATTTCGGGAGCCATGCCACGACCGGGCTATATCCGAATTCGGGTTTCAGCGGGGCGGGTTATAGCAGGGTCCCACTGTATAAGGTAGTGTGACCATAAGACAGTATACCATATGACTCCCAGGGATAGCAGTATAATAAGAGAGCATTGACTCATGTGTATTATACAATGGTACTTCATTATAAGGCTGTCTCACTATAATACAATATCTCCATTCCATGGCTGTTTGGACATTCTTATAATCAGGGAATACTGTATAATTATCAGGAATTTCACTATAAGGCAATATACTCCATGGCTCTATAGACATTCTTATAATCAGGGAATACTGTATAATTATCAGGAATTTCATTATCAGGCAATATACTCCATGGCTCTATAGACATTCTTATAATCAGGGAATACTGTATAATTATCAGGAATTTCATTATCAGACAGTCTCACTATAAGACATTATACTCCATGACTGTATGGATATTCTTATAATCAGGAAATACTGTATAATTATCAGGAATTTTACTATAAGGCAATATACTCCATGGCTCTATAGACATTCTTATAATCAGGAAATACTGTATAATTATCAGGAATTTCACTATAAGGCAATATACTCCATGACTGTATGGATATTCTTATAATCAGGAAATACTGTATAATTATCAGGAATTTCATTATCAGACAGTCTCACTATAAGACGATATACTCCATGACTGTATGGATATTCTTATAATCAGGAAATACTGTATAATTATCAGGAATTTCATTATCAGACAGTCTCACTATAAGACAATATACTCCATGACTGTATGGATATTCTTATAATCAGGAAATACTGTATAATTATCAGGAATTTCATTATCAGACAGTCTCACTATAAGACAGCATACTGCATGACTGTATGGATATTCTTATAATCAGGAAATACTGTATAATTATCAGGAATTTCATTATCAGACAGTCTCACTATAAGACAGCATACTCCATGACTGTATGGATATTCTTATAATCAGGGAATACTGTATAATTATCAGGAATTTCATTATCAGACAGTCTCACTATAAGACAGCATACTCCATGACTGTATGGATATTCTTATAATCAAGGAATACTGTATAATTATCAGGAATTTCATTATCAGACAGTCTCACTATAAGACATTATTCTCCATGACTGTATGGATATTCTTATAATCAAGGAATAATGTATAATTATCAGGAATTTCACTATAAGGCAATATACTCCATGGCTGTATAGACATTCTTTTAATCAGGGAATACTGTATATGTATCAGAAACTTCATTATAAGGTGCTCTCACCACAAAGCAATATACTCCTTGGCTGTTTGAATATTCTTTTAATCAGGGAATACTGTTTGGCTGCCATGGAAAGTATTAAAATGAGCAAGCACTGCACATATTGGATGGACCGTGTACTCTGAAAAAAGAATTTTGATACCATCTATGCTAAATCAAGTATTACCAAAAACTGCATAAACCCTGATCCAACATTGCCTAATGCACCAGAAAAGTCTTGTACTGAGAGGGTACTGCAGTAAATCAACTATAACATAAAAGTGTGCATTTTTTTAACTTTGCAAGAATGAGTAACTAAATTTTGCTATTAATGTATCAATTTCTTAATATTTATGCAAGAAAGCTCAAAGCACTAGCTGTGTGGAAAAAGAAATGACATGGAAATGGAGTAATCCATTGAGGTTTATCAATTTTATTAATCTAGTACTTGGTACCATTGTATGCATTTAATTGACTTGATAAGTATGGACTTCATTTCACAGACTGGATAAGTATGGACTTTATTTCACAGACTGGATGAGTATAGAATTTATTTCACAGACTGAATGAGTATGGACTTTATTTCACAGACTGGATGAGTATGGACTTCATTTCACAGACTGGATGAGTATAGAATTTATTTCACAGACTGAATGAGTATGGACTTTATTTCACAGACTGGATGATAATGGACTTCATTTCACAGACTGGATGAGTATGGACTTCATTTCACAGAATTAGGAAAATTGTTTTCAATTATAAAGGCTTCTCAGAACTTGAAGGTGTAGTAAAGAACTTCCCGTTTCAGAAAATCATGGCAAAATCTAGTAAATTCATCAGTAATTTTATTTTTTTTTAAGAATTCAAAATTTGTTTTGTAATGAGAAACTGAAAATTATCTCTGTCATTTCCTAATAATTATTTAATCTCATCCATTATTGAAGTTGCTGGTTAGACAGAATTTCATCCATTACTGAAGTTGCTTGTTAGACAGGATCTCATCCATTACTGAAGTTGCTAGTTTTACAGAATTTCATCCATTATTGAAATTGCTTGTTAGGTAGATCTCAGTTTAATCTGTGATAATATAAGCTTTCAGTGTATAAAGGTCCTTTTTGTATTAGTTAAGAAATGAAAGATTGTCCTCTCTTTTACAAAAAAGCATATTTCTATTGACCTTTGCAGCTGTATACTTACTCAGCATCTACATAATGATAGGAATAAATGTCCATAGAAACAAACTCCCATTGTGAACCAATCTTTGAAGAACAAATTTGACATCTTTTAAAAACAAAACAAATTATGAGGAAAAAGTAAGCAAACTGACATGACCTCTCTTTTATGTAATTGTTTTTCAAGATTGATAGGGTCAAATTTCTATTCAGGTTTCTAAGATTATATTTTCCAACAGCAAGTTGAGAATGTGCCAGTCTTCAAATCATTTTACATGTAAACAATATTTGAACACTGTACAATATGCTCATTATATACCTACCCCATATTTAATAGTTCTCAACGTAAATAACTTAAAATATATATGCAGACACGATTAAAATATGTATGCAGACATGATTTTCCATTTCTCAGTCACAGTTACCATTGACCTTTGAACCCAAAACTGAAAATTTCTTCCTTAACACAAGTGCAAAACATGCAGACATTCTTGTAAAAGTATGTGATATATAACTAAGATTATTGTATTAAAACCAATTTTCTTCTTTCAGGCACAATAACTTTGACCTTTGACTTTGGAATCAAATCACATCCTTATTACCACAAGTATAAGCTATCCAGAAAGCTTTGTACAGCTTTTTGATGTAGAATTAATGTTATTGTATTGCAACCACATTTCTTCTTTTAAGATTATTGTATTAAAACCAATTTTCTTCTTTTAGTCTCAGTAAGCTTGACCTTTGACATCAAAATCAGTACAAGTCATTCACAAATCTTGGTCCCTTTAGAAAGCAGAGGACTTGAGTTGCAGAAAAACAAAGAACAAGACATACTCAGTATTATGGTGAGCATATACAAATTCACGCATGTACAAGCAACTAAAAATAGAAAATACTAAAATAGGAAACAAATGAAGACCTGTTCAAAATTTTCCTTCATGCCAATTATAACAAATACAAAAAGGCAATTCAAACATATATTTTACTGAGACCATTTACCTAATGATGATCTTTAACTTGTGACTTATTTATTGCATGATGAGTTGGGGACCTGAGTAAAATTTCATAAAAATATCTGTATGAGGGTAGAAAAATCCAATGTCTGGTAGCCTTGCAAATCCAAAAATGAATGTCAGTCATTCATTTGTCCCATTTTGAAGGTCTAATGTAGCAGCTATAACATTTTAAAAAAAAAATTATCAAATTAAAAATTATAATGGAATTTTATATTTAATTGAGTGACTAAATTACCACTCTGGGTGCCTTCAATATCTCCATATAAGTCTAAAGTTGGATGCTGGGTGATTTTTCCCAGTGTTAAATCACATTAATACAACTGTGTTTGTTACTAATTATCTGAAAAAGTATTCCCAGTTGATATCACTAGCACCACACTAATACACCTGTGTTTGCTACTACATGTAATTATCAGAAACAATATTCCCAATCAATATCACTAGCACCACACTAATACACCTGTATTTACTACTAATTATCTGAAAAGTAATCCCAGTCAATATCACTAGCACCACACTAATACACCTGTGTTTACTACTAATTATCTGAAAAAGGAATCCCAGTCAATATCACTAGCACCACACTAATACACCTGTGTTTACTACTAATTAACTGAAAAAGGAATCCCAGTCAATATCACTAGCACCACACTAATACACCTGTGTTTACTACTAATTATCTGAAAAAGGAATCCCAGTCAATATCACTAGCACCACACTAATACACCTGTGTTTACTACTAATTATCTGAAAAAGGAATCCCAGTCAATATCACTAGCACCACACTAATACACCTGTGTTTACTACTAATTATCTGAAAAAGTAATCCCAGTCAATATCACTAGCACCACACTAATACACCTGTGTTTACTACTAATTATCTGAAAAAGGAATCCCAGTCAATATCACTAGCACCACACTAATACACCTGTGTTTACTACTAATTAACTGAAAAAGGAATCCCAGTCAATATCACTAGCACCACACTAATACACCTGTGTTTACTACTAATTATCTGAAAAAGGAATCCCAGTCAATATCACTAGCACCACACTAATACACCTGTGTTTACTACTAATTATCTGAAAAAGGAATCCCAGTCAATATCACTAGCACCACAGGGCAAAGCCTTAAAGAGACAAGACTAGTGAATGTTCTTTTGCCAACACACTAACACATAATAGTGGTATGTTTCATCTTTGACTTGGCACACTGAATGTCTATGATCTAGTAGTCCCATTGGTCAGGAAAAGAAATGTGCCAGTTATGAAGAACCCAACCAACTGCATTTATTGTTGCATATGATATTGTTTTGAGGGTAATAACAAAAAACAATTAATGTGAAAAGTTTGTCATTGACTTGATAGGATTAACAACATTGGATTTATGATAATGTGAACAGTAATGATACAAACTTGGATCAACATAAAATGTAGACAAGTGTCTGGCCAACTAATAGAAAGCTAATGGACAACAAGACACAAAGTCTGATTACAATACTGTTATAGGTTTGAGGGCTGATTTATCGAACCACAAAACACCATGTTGTTTCCTGCACTCAAACAAATTAAATAAGTGTGATAGCTTGTGTGACATATGTGAGACTTTCCATTAGCAGGATTGATGACGGGTAACTGTCATGGTGTAAGTGCAGTATTTTACCAGGCAACCAGAAAAATATCCATGCAAACCAATTTTTCAAGGTTGGGTTTCCTGGAACAACAGTGGATTAAAAAAATTCTACTCTGCTATAGGTATTAAAATGTAAGACCCTTGATAAGGAAACACCTGTTACATGGTCTAACTTAATTATCCCTTGATAAGGAAACACCTGTTACATGGTCAGACTTAATTATCCCTTGATAAGGAAATACCTGTTACATGGTCTGACTTAACTATCCCTTGTTGTGACCATATAGCAGAGTTTTGGTTATAAGTAAGTGAAAAACTATCAAGTCAAAATATATTAAAAGGATAATTTCATTAAAATATCTTTATTGATTTAAAAGTAAAGAGACAGAGTTGAATGCAGTGGATGACCATGATATTCTATATGTCTCATTGAGCTCTTAGCACTCCATGGCGCTTTGCTGGAAATTGCCTTTCTGCCAGTTGACCAGCTGTTGGTACATCCACTCAGGCTGCTGAATCCATTCTGGTGGTGTATGGGGTGTCCTGGGAGGGGTAACACCTCTGGCTGGCTAAGCAATCATACTCCTTCAGGGACAGATTGCCTACCATTGGTCCTAGCTTGGCACTCAGCTCTCACCTGTGGCCCTTAGAAGCTGTGACATGCAAAATGGCCACATCCTGGAAAATGGCTTTAACTGGTCAGGTAAACCAGGCTGAGGGTAGCCAATGGGTCACTTGGTGAGTTAGGCTTAGTCTGCCTAGCATTAAAAGACTAAACCATGTACTTTGACCATAAAGCTTGCAAGAGGTCAAAATGTCATGGACATTGTGAGTTTGCAGAATAACTTTATAATAGACTAAGTTCCTCAACAAACCTTGTCCAGGTCCAATGCTATTGTGTGGAAACTATTTTCTTTTCTTAGTCACAGTTACCTTGATGTTTTACTTTCTTAGTCACAGTTACCTTGATGTTTTACTTTCTTAGTCACAGTTACCTTGACGTTTTACTTTCTTAGTCACAGTGACCTTGACATTTTACTTTCTTAGTCACAGTTACCTTGATGTTTTACTTTCTTTAACCCCATGGATGAATGTGGTTGTTATAATAATACTCTTGTATGGTAGTTCTGATAAAACAATGTTTCATAAAGCGAGTTCATATGCACACATCCATAATGAATAGCATTACATTCATAATTAACCATGCCTCATGTATTACATGACTTGGTCATTAAATTTTAAGTTGTTTTGTGATGGGTAGAACTCTTTAGGGGTTTTGCAATTGATAGTGACATTGACTGAGAGGACAGTATTAGTTTACATACAGTGAGGGACCAATGCTTTGAGAATTATTATGTATATTTAATTTGTATTATTTTGGGGCTTTTCTTAATGGTTATATGTTATGTCCATCTGTATTTTGTACTTGACTTTGTTAAAAATCAAGGTCATGGTGTACCTGATCAGAATCATTTATTTTGTAAACAATATAATACATTGGCTAATATTTCTCTATGAGTGTGGTTTAAATATTCAAATCATTTTTAATGGTAAACATGTTTATTTTAAGTCAAGGAATTCTTTAGTTGGAAATTCATAAACTTTTTGAAAACATTGAATGTCTTATGAATGAGATTTGCCTACATCCTTGCTCTATGAATGTCTTATGGATGAGATTTGCCTACATCCTTGCTCTATGAATGTCTTATAGATGAGATTTGCCTACATCCTTGCTCTATGAATGTCTTATGGATGAGATTTGCATACATGCTTGCTCTATGAATGAGATTTGCCTAGATCCTTGCTCTATGAATGTCTTAGCTTTTATATAATGCTGTTTACTTGAAATATTATTCATTCTGCCTTGAATCAAAATCAGTCCTATAGTTATTTCAGTTTTTCATTTGATAGATTTATTTATTCCAATTATTTTTCACTGGAATTACAACGTGCTCAGTAATAATTTTGGACTAAAATATTAGTTTGAAAAAACTGAATTTTCAGACAAGGACATTTTGGAGTATATTATTGCAATACATCAAAAGACTGTAAGCACACTATCACACTTCAGTCCATTTTAAGTCAACATTATTCGATATCATGATATAAATTTGATCAATAATTCAGTATTGCTGTGTGAGTGATAATCAATAATACATCCCAGTTGTGGATGAAACATACATTATTCATAGTTTTGTAGAAATTCTGGACTTTAATAACCTTCGTCAAAAACAATATAAGCATACATTCTTGATATATGTGCATAAATATAAACTTTGATAGTTTAGGTGACAGAATCATACATTGTTCCTATTTGTGTGTACATTCTAAACATCCATGATGACAGATCCATATATCAATCATATTTGTTCAGAAGTTCCTCACATTGATTCTTGCTTGATTACTAATTGAACTTACATGTTCTGACTAGTTTCATTTAGGAACAATATTATTTTATTTTATTCATTGTTGAACTAGGTGCACATCATGCTGGTAGATCCCTTTGTGTCAGATTCATTCATTGTTCAATTACATTTTAAATCATGAAAATTGATTCAGTGTCTTCACTAAATCCAATCCCAACCTGGCTTCATCCTCTTACAATGGGTAAGCTAATGTAGCTAATAAGCTAACCCTGTGTGAAATAAATGATAAAAGTCATAGAGATACTGTATGTACTCTCTTCTAAGTATGATCCAGTTGCAAATGACATAGATCTTTGTCTGCCATTGTATATTGTTTGTTTGTTCTACTGATTACATAAAAAAAACTGTGTAGACCTATAGATGCCAGCACATTTTCTAATGGTAGATCTGGGTCGATGCAGAAAATTGTTCATAATCATTTCCCAAGGGTTTGCAGTTGAACCCATGTTAAAAGCAAGTACGAATGAAATATTAGACAAAAGGTCAGCATTGCATACATGAAATGATATGGATGCACAACAAAAATGTAATATCCACATAACAACCAAAGACTTTTAAGAATGCAATGTTTAATTGTGGCAAACATTATTGCATCAATTGGAAATGAGAAGTCCAATCTTTCTGATCAGTCAGGTTAAATGTGCAGAGAACATGGAATGCATGCATAATATTTTATGGACACCTGTATTGTGATTAAATTCATTGCATTTGTATCCAAGTAAAATGATAATCACCAGGCCATGTTGCAACCTGATTTATCATGTCATATCAGCAGGATTTTATGGGAGTACACCTTTTATTCCTGTTAATAAATCTTACAAGTAAACGATTTGCCGGGTTGGCTTTTGATTCAGTTAACATGATACTCACACATTCTGTAATTTATTACTTTTATCCTAACCTTTAATTTTTTGGGGGTATATGCTGAACTATTTTGTGAAGGGCTTTTCTCACCAAATTTAACAATTTGTATCTTGACATTTTTATAGCTTAAATTCAAACAGCATTATATAGCCTTGATTGTATTTAATTATGATAACTTCTGTACACATATACATATCACATGTTCATGTAAATGCACAAAATATCAAGAATTGGGGTATTTTTGAAACAGATCCTAATACAAAATCCATCACATATATTGCATATTCCTTGACTGCATAGATGAAGTTTGGTCAGCAACTATTCAAACATGTTATTGTAAATGAAATTTGTATTTTAAATTTATTTTACAATTCTGCTATTTGGTACATGCATGGGACTCCTGGTGACATATGCCAAGGATGATATTTCTCACAGATAGCTCTGTCCAACAAGTGCAAGTCTCATAAATTGCCACTCATTGGTTTATCAGATGTAATAGATAGATTGAGGGTGTCAGAATGCACCTGAAACCATTTCAGACAAACCCAGTGTGAATGACATAAGATATGCCTGTCTTGTGACCTTCTCCTTAGTAATGACCTTGATGTTTAAGCTAATTACTTTATAAAATATGTACCTGGATAGTTTCATGAAAATATCTGTGGGCTTAAAATAGTGACAGCTTGGTTGAAGAAACAGGACACAGATTTAAAATACTGACAGCCTGGTTGAAGAAACAAGCCACATATTTAAAATAGTGACAGCCTGGTTGAAGAAACAAGCCATAGATTTAAAATAGTGACAGCCTGGTTGAAGAAACAAGCCACAGATTTAAAATAGTAACAGCCTGGTTGAAGACAGAAGCCACAGATTTAAATTATCCTTTCTTGTGATCCTGACTTTAAGGACTGGGAGTACTGTGGATATTAAAAATATAATGGCATTTAGATATTTGACAGACTATTGATTCCAAAAAAATATCTTTATGGATTTTGTTTTTAAGACTGATATCTGGTAATGTATAAACAACATTAATGTATGAAAAACATTCATTTGGTGCATGCATTAGTTTGTTCTTAAGACTGATATCTGGCAATGTGTATACCACAATAAGGCATGGATAATTACTTGGTGTATGCATTAGTTTGTTCTTAAGACTGATATCTGGCAATGTATATACCACAATAAGGATAGGAAAATTACTTGGTGCATGCATTAGATTGTTCTTAAGGCTGATATCTGGCAATGTATATACCACAATAAGGCATGGAAAATCGCTTGGTGCATGCATTAGTTTGTTCTTAAGGCTGATATCTGGCAATGTATATACCACAATAAGGCATGGAAAAATTGCTTGGTGCATCATTATTTGTTGGTAAGATTGATATCTAGCACTGTCATGACCGAAATAGACCATGGAAAAAATCTTAGCACATGCTGCCGTTTCTGGTAAGGTTTAGCACTGTTTACACCAAAATAAGACAGAGGAGAAATCTTATTATTACTGTATGGGCTCCAGACATTTGAAAATAGACCTTAGTCCAAACATCTAAGTTTTGGAAATAGACTTTAGTCCAAACATCTAGGTTTTGGAAATAGACCTTAGTCCAAACATCTAGGTTTTGGAAATAGACCTTAGTCCAAACATCTAAGATGGTTCTAGCACTGTATCAATGAAGAAATATTAAAAATGGCCACAGAAGTTACAGAGTATCAAATGTAGACATATTCAGAATGGAGACACTGTACAAACTCTAAATTATTCAGTCTCAAAGTTCAATAATATATTCCTGGTATAATCCTTAATAATGATGCTTAATTTTATTGTGATCCATCAAACAGTTCACACACACACACAGACACGCAGACACACACACACACCAATCAGATTTTACAAAATCCTTTCACCGAAAAAAAGTAAAAATCATTAGCATTGACAACCCGTCAGTGTTTGTCTGTTTTGACTCTCAATGCTAATGATCTAAATTACCCAATTTTTCATGTTGAAAGGTAAACAAAAATGCTACCACATCCATCTTGGAGTTAATCACCCCTCTGTGAATGGAAACTGCATCCTTGTATAGTATTCTATTTGTCAATGTCTGGAAAAGAAACAAAATATAACAGTTGTGTATTTATGTAGCAACCAGTGCCTGCAACTGATGATTTCAATCACCTTTTGCTTGCCATGGTTCTTCAAGCACATTTTCCTTAAACCAATGGCAATTTTGTTAAATAGCTCAAACTTTCTGAGTATAAAGACTAAATATCCCATACATTTTGATCAAGACTAAATGGCCCCTACCTTCTGATGATAAAAGAAGTATTTCCCATCACCTTATCCAGAGCCTTATATCAAGTTTAGACAACCAATGATGGTGTTACTTGTTAATGACATGCTGGGGTATGCTAGGCATTATGTTAGCTTTTGATGAAACAATTCTTTTCTAGCTGATTTTTGTTAAGTGTTCATTTATAAGATAAGATAGTTGAGCTTGTAATTGCACTCAACTAAAACCTCTCCAACTCCTAATTAAACAAATACAGTTATTGCAAGGTTTTTAATGTTTTTTTTTACTTGTAAACACAGGTGTGATTTCTCAGGCACTGAAAAGGTGAAAGATTCCAGGCAGTGAAAGATGGGAGGGTACTTGTGGTTAACACAAGCCATGTCCAAAGTCAATTTGTCAGTATTATGTTAAACTGGATAAGGGGTCAGGTGTGAGTTGACACGAGAGGTCATAGGTCAGACATAACAATCAAGTCTCATTTATCCCTGCTGATAAAAACTTGACCTGGCTATTCAAACAAATGACTTAATAAAAGTTAGGTCTGTCTCACTAAATAGTGGACACAATATCTATACAGCTAACTGCTGTGACAATCCCAACAGGAGAACTTGAGATACCACTTAAACCCTCTGACACCATTTGTCTGAAGAACAACACCTGTCCTAGTTTCCTTGTAGTCATTAAAATCTAGTTAATTAGAAATCCTCATCAAAATGTAATACATTATTATTACTAATTGTTGTTAAAAGTCTAGTCATATAATGCATAAAATGACACTATATGTACACAATGATACTAAAGTCAAATGCAATGCATAAAATTACATGTATACATTGATACTAAAATCAAATGTAATGCATAAAATAATATTTGTATCCATTGATATTGAAGTCAAATGTAATGCATAAAATTACATGTATACATTGTTACTAAAATCAAATGTAATGCATAAAATGAAATATGTATCCATTGATATTGAAGTCAAATGTAATGCATAAAATTACATGTATACATTGATACTAAAGTCAAATGTAATGCATAAAATTACATGTATACATTGATACTCAAATCAAATGTAATGCATAAAATTACATGTATACATTGTTACTAAAATCAAATGTAATGCATAAAATAATATTTGTATCCATTGATATTGAAGTCAAATGTAATGCATAAAATTACATGTATACATTGATACTCAAATCAAATGTAATGCATAAAATTACATGTATACATTGATAATGATAGTATCATTCATTTGATTAGCTGAAAAATGTTTAAGTTAAAAGAGAATTTTAGAATAATTATAAGAATAATTTAAGTTTGTCCTTCTGTTCAAAATCCTTCATTCTAAAACTGTTTACATAGTTCCTGAAAAATAATCAAGCTATACTCCATTTTTTCTTGTCATAATCTTTCAAAGCTCAGATATTAAACTTACCAAGAGACCACAACTATCTAATATCTGCTGGGACTGCTCCAGTGGCCTTGTGGTTAAAATGTACATCTTGGATATGGGAGGTCGTGAGTTCAATTCCCAGCCGAGTCATACCAAAGACATATAAAATTGGTACTGACAGCTGCCTTGCTTGGCACTCAGCATTAAGAAGTTAGTGTTAGGATTGGTCAGCCTGGTGTCAGGAAAATCTGACAGGGTGGGAAATCATGCTACATGTCTGCTGCATGATGCCCCAGTGCTAGACATCTCTATAAACTGCCTCACTGCAGACATCATATTGGATTGAATGAAACATTGATAAATCTACATTAAAAATCCAACTCACACACATACATACACACACACTTGCTTCGAGCAGATTCACAAACCTATACCTCTATTTAGTGAAGAAATTTGCAAACCTGGACCTATTTTTAAACACTGGATTATGAAACCAAAAATATATAAATTTAGCAAAAAAGAACCAATTTGAAATAATGTTGTTATTGTTAACAGTCTTTATTGTTTGCAATACTGTTCTAAGAATGAACAAAAGAGGTAATTAATAATGTCTGAATAAAATGAATCATAATTGATTGGCATGCTATTAAGCTTTTATTGACAGTCTATGGTGTTCTATTTGGGTTTTATTGCCAGTCTATGGTACACTATTAGACTTTTATTGACAGTGTATGTCAGACTATTGACAGTGTATGTTAGACTATTAGCCTTTTATTGACAGTCTACTGTATACTATTAGGCTTCTAGTGACAGTTTTTGGCATGCTATTAAGCTTTTATTGAGAGTCTATGATACTCTATTAGAGTTTTATCGACAGTCTATGGTACACTATTAGACTTATTGACAGCATATATTAGACTATTAGCCTTTTATTGACAGTGTATGTTAGACTATTGACAGTGTATGTTAGACTATTATTGACAGTCTGTTGTATACTATTAGGCTTCTAGTGACAGTTTATGATATATTATTAGGCTTCTATTGCCAAGTTATTGCACACCATTAGGCTAACTACAAAACCACACAGTACTCTCAATTTAAAAAACAACTCAGAACACTATTGTGCATATGCATACAAATAATCCCACTTCAAAATAATAATAATAATACATGGAGACAGCAAAACTCAAGAAATATTATATTTATATTTTGGATTTCTTTTTCTAGTTCTTTTACATGGATTGTAAAACTTAGTGAAAAAATGTCTTGATGTCGCAAGTGGCAGGTATTATGAAATGATGCAGTGAATAATAAACTCCAAGTGATCAAACCAACCCTTGTACAGAACCATCTGTAGGGACAAAGCAGTTGTTGCAAGAATTAGAACTGATCATACATATGTAACCCACTCCTAATTGCTAATAGGTGGAGACCTACTTGAGTGCATTTCTTGCAATGAACCATTCACTTTTAAGTGCTTGATGATAGATTGTTTTGACATGTGCAATGTCCATCAATGAGAAAGGAACATTCTTGTCTCTTGCATTTTAAAATTCTGAAAATAAGTAAAATGTAATTAAAGATATGACTTTCCTGCTATCACTTAATTATTTTAATGTAATGTATTTACCTTTTATCATACTATGGACCTCAAAATCCATCTATTTATTGATACATATGAAATACATTGCCTGTTGACTGGCAAAGCTTTAAATATTATCCTCATTATCTTATCATTTTGCTTTTAAATGTTTTTTTTTATCACTGGATGATAATAATCCTTTTATCAACTACAAATAATCTTCCATTTAAAATTTTCAATGGTTCTAGATAGTCTTAGAGTGCTAATGTGCCATAAAACTACACTCAATCACTCACTCAATCAATAACCAAATCACTCACTCACTCAACTGAAGCTATTAAGTCAATTCTATTTCAATATTTTTTGAAAGCATATAATAACATCAATGGTTTCTAATTGATACGTTATATATCTTGTAACATCTTGGTCATCAAGGAGACATCATAATTCATCTCATGGAAAATTTGTTCAGAATGTTTAGCTGATCCAGCCAAGGTGACATCATTAATTTGTTCCAGGGGAATAATTGTTTTGAATTTGTGACTGATCTACCTAGGTAAATGATCATACAGCCCACTTCTCAATCAATTGTATAACACTCATCTGACTTATACTTTATCGCCAGGGGACTGAAATAACTCTTCCCCAGTGATTTGGAGCAGGGGAAAGTATGTCAATTGACAAATATATATTGACTGAAACAACGGGTGGGAAGAGATTGGAATTTTGACTATGTGAAGATATAACTTTGTCTTAGATTATCTGTAAATTGATTTTCTATCCTTAAGATTATTAATTTATATTCTATATAAAATCCAATTAGGAGGGTTCATTACAGTGATATCCATAGTAGAAATTGTATGCGCATGCACACACACACACACACACACACATTTACACACACACACATTTACACACACACACTCTCTCGCACACATTTTGTCATGTTAATGTACCTTCTGTTATCTGATCTTCAATTTATAGCAATATCAAAAACTTCAAGGCATAACATGTGATTTATCATTCACCTTAATAGTGATCCCATGGAAGTCATGAATTACATTTTAGTTTTCCTTTTTTTTTGCTGTTTTTAGTTATATTTAACATTTTCAGTGATGATTTTAGATGTGAAAATCTTGAAAATTACACTGCCTTAAAATTATTTAATTCTTTGTATATAAATTTTAAATCAATGAGGACTCAGATTTTATAGATTTTCAAATCCACAAAAGATCTGACAAGCAAGATTGATTGTGGCTGACAGCAGCTTTTCAAATTCATGAAAAGAGTAGACAAGTGAGTCTGGCAGTCAAATTTAATGACAGATCTGGATCAGTATTTGGGGGCCCCGAGTGGTCAAGTGGTCTAAGCACTATACATTACTGATCACTGCCATGTCACCTCTGTCTGCGCGGGTTTGAGTCTCAGATTCGGCCAATGTGAGTATGTGAGAAAGCTTGCCAGTAGCTTCTCATGGTTGGTGGTTCTTTCCAGGGGTTTTCCCAGGTTCTTCCTCCACCATTAATACTGGCTGTCATGTATAGCCCAAAAATGGTATTAAACCCTACAAAAACAACAACAACAACAACAGCATCAGTTTTTGGGAATATGTAATGCCTTGATGACAGGATGCCTTGTCAAATTTGATCAATTTTTGTCAGTCATGAAGTTTATTTTTTACATGTGTTATGAAAAGGTGGGTTTTTTTTCTTTCTTTTACAAATAAATGTGACCATGTTCATGCACATCAGATAAGACTTATTTTTACAAATCTAAAATACTTTGATGACTGGATAATCTCCACTGAAAGGCTTTGATGACTGGATATTCTCTACTGAAATGCTTTGATGACTGGATAATCTCTACTGAAAGGCTTTGATGACTGAATAATCTCTACTGAATGGCTTTGATGACTGGATAATCTCTTCTGAAAGGATTTGATGACTGGATATTCTCTACTGAATGGCTTTGATGACTGGATAATCTCCACTGAAATGCTTTGATGACTAGATAATCTCTACTCAAATGCTTTGATGACTGGATAATCTCTACTGAAATGATTTGATGACTGGATAATCTCTACTGAATGGCTTTGATGACTGGATAATCTCTACTGAAAGACACTGATGACTGGATAATCTCTAATGAAAGACTTTGATGACTGGATAATCTCTACTGAAAGGCCATACTGATATGATAATCTCTATTAAATTTGGTTAAAATTGGTTAATCTTATTTTAAGAATAAGTCAAATTTATCCTTTTTAGTGAAAGTAGGCATATTTAAATCTGATTGAAATTATCTGTTCAAATGTGAACACTGTAGTACCTGGATAATCTCTCTTCTGTTTAATGGCTTTTAAGTTTTAGTATTGCCAGCAATATTTGATAGATTGGCATGATTTATAATGACCTGAAAGGTGTTGATGTTGGGATATTTTTTGTTCAATTTGTTTTTAAGTGACAAAGAAGTTTTCTAAGAAACTATTGATAGCTATCTATTTTGTAATGAGGACTAACTCTGAGGAGTGACTGATATCATTTATAAAAACCAGAATTACCTTGATTCTAAGATGGTTCTTGTTGAATTTGGGCACATTCTCTTGAGTAGTAATAAATGGTTACTTATTTGATTGTGGAAGCATTTACACGAAAATGCAATGCCTTTGACAGACATAAAACAGACAATGCTGTTTTATACTAACTTAGGTCAAATTCTATGGAATGGATTTGTTTCTTTTCAATAAAAACTTAGTTAAACTAAACAAAATATTTTTAAGTAAAAAAATCATCTGCTGATGGCTGAATGCATGGCCATACAGCAGACTCATTGGACCACATGACCAGGTGAGTTGACTGAATACAAGGCCATACTTTAAACTCATTGGGCCATATGATTAGGTGAGTTGGCTGAATGCAAGACCATTATTACAGATTCCATGGACCACATGGCCAGATGAGTTGGCTGAATGCAAGGCCATACTACAGACTCATTGGATACATGGTCAGGTGAGTTGGCTGAATGCGAAGCAATATTTCAGACTCACTGGACCAAACGGCCAGGTGAGTTGGCTTAATGCAAATCAATATTACAGACTCGGTGGGTCATGTAACCAGGTGAATTGACTGAATACAATGCCTTACTAAAGGCCCATTGGGTCATATGGCCATGTGAATTGTCTGAATGCAAGGCAATACTACAGATTCATTGGGCCATATGGCCAGTTGATTTAGCTGAATACAAGACCATACCATAGACTCATCAGATCATATGGCCAGGTGAGTTGGCTGAATGCAAGGCCATACAAAAGACTAGTTGGTCATATGGCCAGTGAGTTGGCTGAATGTAAAGGTGTAATACAGACTTATTGGCCATATGACTAGAGTTAAATAGTAAGAACTGTGCATCATATTATCAAGAACATTTCATTTCATTTCATGAGAACAGTAGATTAAGCTGAGTATTAAACAAATTAATGCATATGTAATTAGTTAGCAAAAAGAACGTCAAAAAATTCATTGGTCCATAAAACCTTATGCCTCAAATGTAATAATAACATGCTATTCTGTCATTGGTCCATAAAGACATAGGCCTCAAATGTATGGATAGCATGTTATTCTGTCAATGGTCCATAAAGCCTTAGGCCTCAAATGTATGGATAGCATGCTATTATGCCATTGGTCCTTAAAGCCTTAGGCCTCAAAATGTATGGATAACATGTTATTCTGTCATTGGAGGAAATGGGCACCATAATCATTAATATGTGTAAATGCATGGCCTTCAGGGGAGGGGGGAGGGTTGTTAGCATTCCTCATACATCATAAATTCTTGGATGAGGGTACCATTTCATAATATTGTTCTCCTCACACACAAGGCTTAGAGAACTGCTATTGTTGAGTGATGCAGGGGCCAGAACCCATCCTGTTTACTTGCAATACACAATATGGACCATGATTTTGTGGCCAGTCATCAAGTACCATATATATCTGTGAATAAGTCAGATCTAACTGTAGACAATATAGACCCCTATCTGTCATTGGATGTGTAAGCAGATATGTTGTTTGCTTTCATTCCTTTTTATGGATTATGCAATCTGGTTCTATGTTGTATGTAGCCATTCCTTTTTATGGATTATGCAATCTGGGTCTATGTGCATGCAGTCATTCCTGTTGGTGAATTATGCAATCTGGGACTATGTTCATGCAGTCATTCCTGTTGGTGAATTATGCAATCTGGGTCTATGTTGCATGCAATCATTCCTGATGGTGAATTATGCAATCTGGGTCTATGTTGCATGCAATCATTCCTGATGGTGAATTATGCAATCTGGGTCTATGTGCATGCAATCATTCCTGATGGTCAATTATGCAATATGGGTCTATGTTGCATGCAGTCATTCCTGTTGGTGAATTATGCAATCTGGGTCTATGTTGCATGCAATCATTCCTGATGGTGAATTATGCAATCTAGGTCTATGTTGCATGCAATCATTCCTGTTGGTGAATTATGCAATCTGGGTCTATGTTGCATGCAATCATTCCTGATGGTGAATTATGCAATCTGGGTCTATGTGCATGCAGTCATTCCTGTTGGTGAATTATGCAATCTGGGTCTATGTGCATGCAGTCATTCCTGTTGGTGAATTATGCAATCTGGGTCTATGTTGCATGCAATCATTCCTGATGGTGAATTATGCAATCTGGGTCTATGTGCATGCAATCATTCCTGATGGTGAATTATGTAATCTAGGTCTATGTGCATGCAGTCATTCCTGTTGGTGAATTATGCAATATGGGTCTATGTTGCATGCAGTCATTCCTGATGGTGAATTATGCAATCTGGGTCTATGTTGCATGCAGTCATTCCTGATGGTGAATTATGTAATCTAGGTCTATGTGCATGCAGTCATTCCTGATGGTGAATTATTCAATCTGGGTCTATGTGCATGCAGTCATTCCTGTTGGTGAATTATGCAATCTGGGTCTATGTTGCATGCAATCATTCATGATGGTGAATTATGCAATCTGGGTCTATGTGCATGCAATCATTCCTGATGGTGAATTATGTAATCTAGGTCTATGTGCATGCAGTCATTCCTGTTGGTGAATTATGCAATATGGGTCTATGTTGCATGCAGTCATTCCTGATGGTGAATTATGCAATCTGGGTCTATGTTGCATGCAGTCATTCCTGATGGTGAATTATGTAATCTAGGTCTATGTGCATGCAGTCATTCCTGATGGTGAATTATTCAATCTGGGTCTATGTTGCATGCAATCATTCCTGATGGTGAATTATGCAATCTGGTCTATGTTGTTTGCAGTCATTCCTGTTGGAGAATTATGCAATCTGGGTCTATGTTGTTTGCAGTCATTCCTGATGGTGAATTATGCAATCTGGGTCTATGTAGCATGCAATCATTTCTGTTGGTGAATTATGCAATCTGGGTCTATGTTGCATGCAATCATTCCTGATGGTGAATTATGCAATATGGGTCTATGTTGCATGCAGTCATTCCTGTTGGTGAATTATGCAATCTGGGTCTATGTTGTTTGCAGTCATTCCTGTTGGTGAATTATGCAATCTGGGTCTATGTAGCATGCAATCATTCCTGATGGTGAATTATGCAATCTGGGTCTATGTTGTTTGCAGTCATTCCTGATGGTGAATTATGCAATCTGGGTCTATGTTGCATGCAATCATTCCTGATGGTGAATTATGCAATCTGGGTCTATGTTGCATGCAATCATTCCTGATGGTGAATTATGCAATCTAGGTCTATGTGCATGCAGTCATTCCTGTTCGTGAATTATGCAATCTGGGTCTATGTTGTTTGCAGTCATTCCTGGAGGTGAATTATGCAATCTGGGTCTATGTTGTTTGCAGTCATTCCTGATGGTGAATTATGCAATATGGGTCTATGTTGCATGCAGTCATTCCTGATGGTGAATTATGCAATCTGGATCTATGTTGTTTGCAGTCATTCCTGTTGGTGAATTATGCAATCTGGGTCTATGTTGTTTGCAGTCATTCCTGTTGGTGAATTATGTAATCTGGGTCTATGTTGTTTGCAGTCATTCCTGATGGTGAATTATGCAATCTGGGTCTATGTTGCATGCAATCATTCCTGATGGTGAATTATGCAATCTGGGTCTATGTTGCATGCAATCATTCCTGATGGTGAATTATGCAATCTGGGTCTATGTTGTTTGCAATCATTCCTGATGGTGAATTATGCAATCTGGGTCTATGTTGCATGCAGTCATTCCTGATGGTGAATTATGCAATATGGGTCTATGTTGCATGCAATCATTCCTGATGGTGAATTATGCAATCTGGGTCTATGTTGTTTGCAGTCATTCCTGGAGGTGAATTATGCAATCTGGGTCTATGTTGCATGCAATCATTCCTGATGGTGAATTATGCAATCACGGTCTATGTTGCATGCAGTCATTCCTGATGGTGAATTATGCAATCTGGATCTATGTTGTTTGCAGTCATTCCTGTTGGTGAATTATGCAATCTGGGTCTATGTTGTTTGCAGTCATTCCTGATGGTGAATTATGCAATCTGGGTCTATGTGCATGCAATCATTCCTGATGGTGAATTATGCAATCTGGGTCTATGTGCATGCAATCATTCCTGTTGGTGAATTATGCAATCTGGGTCTATGTTGCATGCAATCATTCCTGATGGTGAATTATGCAATCTGGGTCTATGTTGTTTGCAGTCATTCCTGATGGTGAATTATGCAATCTGGGTCTATGTTGCATGCAGTCATTCCTGATGGTGAATTATGCAATCTGGGTCTATGTTGTTTGCAGTCATTCCTGATGGTGAATTATGCAATCTGGGTCTATGTTGCATGCAATCATTCCTGATGGTGAATTATGCAATATGGGTCTATATTGCATGCAGTCATTCCTGATGGTGAATTATGCAATCTGGGTCTATGTTGCATGCAGTCATTCCTGATGGTGAATTATGCAATCTGGGTCTATGGTGCATGCAATCATTCCTGATGGTGAATTATGCAATCTGGGTCTATGTGCATGCAGTCATTCCTGATGGTGAATTATGCAATCTGGGTCTATGTTGCATACAATCATTCCTGATGGTGAATTATGCAATCTAGGTCTATGTGCATGCAATCATTCCTGATGGTGAATTATGCAATCTGGGTCTATGTTGTTTGCAGTCATTCACATTGATTTTTTATGCAGGTGTACAATGGAGAACTGTGGCATTTTTTTTTTCTCCAAATCAATGCATCTTACTTTGAAATTTTTGCATTCATTTTGATTTTTCTCTATAATTAACCACAACTAGGAAACACCCTTCTGAAGCATTATTGTCTAGTGATTACTTTAATAAAAATCTGAAAAATGGCTATAAAAATCCAAACCAAATTGTGACTAATCATTTTGATAGAATGGGTGAAGATTTATCTGTAAGTTATTAAAAGTTACGATCACAATACTAAATTGGTCTTATACTAATGATGTGTTCTATCCAATTTCAGTTGCTCAATTTTTTCAGCTGTATCATGGTGATTAAATTATCATCAACTTCCTATCACGTTTAATATCATGTCATATATGACATATCAAGTTTAATATCATGCCATATGTGTTATATCACTACTATTTATATCTCACAATTACTATGAAAGTGAAGTGGAGCCTTCTGCAGAAGGTACATGTTGATCAGGAGTCAGGGGTGGGACATATATTGAAGAATTAGAAAAACAAGTTGCCCTTGTGTAATGACTTCTCTAATATGGACTTCTGTTACTCTGATTCATAGCATAACATATCATGTCCTCAATTTTTGTATCATTGAATGATTTTGTCAATTTGATTAAAATATAGATTTCCAAAATATCAGAGATCCTGATGGCACCAATAAAAGTTCATGTTTTAGTGACATTTTGGAATTCAGTTCACCATGTCAGAATATGACCTCATATCAGTGTATGTCAGAATATGACCTCATATCAGTGTATGTCAGAATATGACCTCATATCAGTGTATGTCAGAATATGACCTCATATCAGTGTATGTCAGAAGATGACCTCATATAAGTGTATGTCAGATCTACTTAATGACAAGTCAACTGTATTCTGATTGATTATTTAGCCAAACTAGATAGTTACCAGTAAGTGATGGGAAAGTTTTAGGATACTTCATATTGATGTGGAACTTCCCTCTCACTGATGGACAGATAAGATGAATTCAATAAAATATGCAAATCAAATCACAAAAACAAAATCTGAAGTAAGAGGAACTGCACAGAGGACCTCTTTGTACTGTTGGTAACTTATTGTACTCTATTTGCTGCATAGACGATGCATATCCAGATGCAATGAGCATTAACTCAGATCTGCCATAACAAGATATGTGTGTGTGTGTGTGTGTGTGTGATTTGGATTTTTAATGTAGCTTTAATAATTTTTCAGTCATATTACTTTGATGTATGCAGTGTGGCAGTTTACAATGATGTCTAGTACTCGGGCATCATGCCACATACATCTACCATGATGTCCCACCCAGTCACATTATCCTGACACCAGTCCTAACACTAACCTCTTAATGCTGAGTGCCAAGCGAGGCAGCTGTTTGTACTATTTGTATAAGTCTTTGGTATGACTCAGCCAGGGATTGAACCTAGGACCTCCTGCATCCAATGCACATGCTCTAACCACTAGGCCATCAGAACAGTGCCATCACATGATGCATGTCCAGATGCAATGAGCATTGACTAAGAATCTGACATTACAAGTAGCATCAACAGACTAGTGTGTATGCTATTCTTTCTACTTATAAACTATTTATAACATAGACCCTGACCTTCTGTACATTATGTAATAACAGATGTGTTAGTGCTGTTCAAAGTATATATGTACAATTAAAACCAATTATTAGTTTCTGAAAAGACAATCCATGTTACATTTCCATCAAACGTAACAGTACAAAATATAAAAATCTACAAGGCAATTTACTTGTCTATTCAGAAACCTGATGTTTCTGCTAAAGCATGGTTATGTTTTTCTTATTATTTTTTATTTAATGCAATAAATTATATAAATTTTAACATTAAACTAAATACATGTTTTGTTTTGAATCAGTGGAAAGAACAAGTCTGGTATGCTGTAGGAATATGTTGAGGTCATTAGGTTGAGATAGATTCATACAACACTTCAACTGAGTTCTTTCCCCTGAGTTTGATATGACATAGCATGGCTTTACATATGCCATATCAACTTCCCTACAGATTGTGATCACATGCATATGTATCAATTTTACTTACCACCTTTTACCAAACCTATGTGTTTTATTAGACTAGAAAATCTGCTTTAATTTTGCTCCAAACAATATTTGACAGAGTATATGTATATCATAAGATAAACTTCAAGTTTGATCAAAATTGGTTCAGACCTTTTGGACTTGCTCTATTCATGTAAACCCTGTTTAAACAGGTAAATAATTGAGGCCCACATGGTAGTTTAGTTCCAAGAAACTAACTTAGTCACACTCTTTAAATAGTCATTATTATTATTATTATTATTATTATTATTATTATTATTATTATTATTATTATTATTATTATTATTATTATTATTGTTGTTGTTGTTGTTGTTGTTGTTGTTAGTAGTAGTAGCAGTAGTAGTAGTAGTAGTAGTATTGGTATTATTATTATTATTATTATTATTATTATTATTATTATTATTATTATTATCTCTCCTAAAGATTATTTCAAAATCTTGTTCCTGTCTTTATGGAAAACTGTAATGTCTATGCTTCTAATTCTTTGCAATAAAATTGAAGCCAGTAAGCATGGGCACAGACAATTCAATGAGATCAGGGAACAAATAGCTGCTAATGGCAATCAGGGAATAGATGAATACATTACTACTAACAGTTTCATGAAATAGCTGCTAATGGTAATCAGGGAATAGATGAATACATTACTACTAACAGTTTCATGAAATAGCTGCTAATGGTAATCAGGGAATAGATGAATACATTACTACTAACAGTTTCATGAAATAGCTGCTAATGGTAATCAGGGAATAGATGAATACATATTACTAACAGTTTCATGAAATAGCTGCTAATGGTAATCAGGGAATAGATGAATACATTACTACTAACAGTTTCATGAAATAGCTGCTAATGGTAATCAGGGAATAGATGAATACATATTACTAACAGTTTCATGAAATAGCTGCTAATGGTAATCAGGGAATAGATGAATACATATTACTAACAGTTTCATGAAATAGCTGCTAATGGTAATCAGGGAATAGATGAATACATATTACTAACAGTTTCATGAAATAGCTGCTAATGGCAATCAGGGAATAGATGAATACATTACTACTAACAGTTTCATGAAATAGCTGCTAATGACAATCAGGGAATAGATGAATACATTACTACTAACAGTTTCATGAAATAGCTGCTAATGGCAATCAGGGAATAGATGAATACATTACTACTAACAGTTTCATGAAATAGCTGCTAATGGTAATCAGGGAATAGATGAATACATTACTACTAACAGTTTCATGAAATAGCTGCTAATGGCAATCAGGGAATAGATGAACACATATTACTAAAGTTTGTACTATATATATATATATATATATATATATATATATATATATATATATATATATATATATATATATATATATATATATATATATATAGTACAAACTTTTGTAATATCTTTTTCTCCATCTTAGAAAAGCCAAATCTGTTCAAATATTATATCTTTACAAAATAAAGTTAACATTACAGAAGCATTTCAGAGATGTTCTCTTCCCATATTTAAAATGTAAGGAAAAAAAACAGATTTAGTATTATTGTTTTTTTTTAATTAATAGTTTACATACAAATGACTAGAATATGTGTTACTGCCAATTTTTCAGCCTCTAATAAAAGGTAATACCTGTACAGACACAATCTGACCCATATGGAGGAACATACGGTAAGTTTATAAGATTATGACATTCTTATTCCATCTGAAACATTTGGAAGCACCAAACACTGTAAGCTTCTCTCTACCTGCAGACTAGACAGGCAATTTGCATCATGGAAAATTATAAACTGCCCATAATAAGTGTGGTCTGATAGTGGGACAGACAGCTGATAGGCTGAAAAAGATCTGCTGATTCCAGATTCCACACTTCAAATCCAACAGATGGAATGGTAATAATGGACTAGTATTTATCAAATAATTCAAGCTCTTGGCAATTCAGACTCTCCAATCTTTGGATGCAAAGAAAAATGGTAAAGAAAAATAGAATTGGAATAAATGGCAGAACATAACATGGAGATTTATGCCAGAACCACCTGCAAGCTACATGAAAAGTGGCCAGTTATGATAAGAATACATGAACACATTCAAAAAATAAAATTCAGTCACACAAAAATGGAATGGCACAATGGAAAGAAATCCAAATGATATTCTGAATACAAAATTTAAGGAAGATATCAAGTCTGAGTAAGATTTTTATTACTGACGATGGTGCAGGATAGAGGCTAGACCATCCAAATTAAACCATGAAGTGCACATTTTACCCAGCATCGTGAGACCATCAAAATTAGTCCATGAAGTGCACATGTAATCCAATATCAGATGCCATTCAAATTAGTCCATTAAGTGTACATTAACCAACATCAGAAGCTATCCAAATTAGTCCATGAAGTGCACTAGTTTCCCAATATTAGAGGCCATCCAAATTAAGCTATGAAGTGTACATTTTACCCAACACCAGAACCATTCAAATTAGTCCATGAAGTACATGTTACCCAACATCATAGGCCATACAAATTCTATCAAGGTTAAAAATATTCCATTACATTAAGATTTTTTAGAAAGTGATTCATCTTTACAAGACACCATTGTTATTTTGACATAAACCTTTACAAGATACCATTATCATTATGACAGACACCTTTACAAGATACCATTATTATTTTGACATACACCTTTACAAGATATCATTATCATTATGACAGACACCTTTACAAGTCACCATTATCATTGTGACAAACCTTTACAAGACATCATTATTATTATTACACTTTTACAAGACACCATTATCATTATGACAAACAGTTTTACAAGACACCATTATTATTATGACAGACACCTTTACAATATACCATTATTATTGTGACAGACACCTTTACAAGACATCATTATTATTATTATGAAAGACACCTTTACAAGACACCATTATTATTGTGACAGACAGTTTTACAAGACACCATTATTATTATTATGACAGACACCTTTACAAGATACCATTATCATTATGACAGGCACCTTTACAAGATACCATTATTATTTTGACATACACCTTTACAAGATACCATTATCATTATGACAGACACCTTTACAAGTCACCATTATCATTGTGACAAACACCTTTACATTATAAGATACCATTATTATTATTACACTTTTACAAGACACCATTATCATTGTGACAGTTTTACAAGACACCATTATTATAATGACAAACACCTTTACAAGACACCATTATTATTATTACACTTTTACAAGACACCATTATCATTGTGACAGTTTTACAAGACACCATTATTATTATGACAGACACCTTTACAATATACCATTATTATTGTGACAGACACCTTTACAAGACACCATTATTATTATTATGACCGACACCTTTACAAGACACCATTATTATTATGACAGACACCTTTACAAGACACCATTATTATTATGACAGGTGTTGTTTGTTGATACTTAATTTATCTTTCTGAAATTTGAAAATCTTTATAAAAAATATACAGATCTACAAAATAATTATACATTCATGCCAATTAAGGTAGATGTAGTCTCTTTTATCCAAGATCTATTTAACAAGGAGCACATCATTAAAATGTATGGAATATATTTGACATACACTTTTACAAGATACCATTATCATTGTGTCAAACACTTTTATATGACACCATTATTATTTTCCCCCTGTACATCTTAAATGCATGGAATATACTTGTTTGCATGGAATAAATAACAAAACCATTTCAATGAATGGGTGAAAATACTGGAGGTTTTCACCCACTCAATGAAACATACCAGTTATTCTTTCAGAACAATAAAATTTTCTTTTTATTTATGCTCAAACATGTTGGCATAAGTTAAAAGTAGCTGTTTGCTGTTTACTATTGATGTTCTAATTTGCTTTTCATTTTTGCACAGAAAATATGACTAGTAACATAAATCTCAATCATACTTCAAGGTAAAAGAATACTTGGAAAACAAAATTAAAAACCAAATTTAATTTCTAAGTCTGATTCAAAAGTGGTTTTCTTGCATCTAGGCTATCACAATTAGTTTTCCTGGAAAATCTACTAATTCACAAACAAAGATAAAATAAATTTGACATTCCTTATGGCCATAAATTATATTTATATGTACAAAAATTACATAACACACCATGTACAACAAATCCTCTTACTTGCGCATGCATATTTTCTACCCCTCACACACACACACACACACACACACACACACACCATTCATAATCAAACACAAGCATACACTCACATACACCTCATCACTTTAGACTTCATCCTGCACTGTCATATGTAGATTTCATCTATGATATACATGTACATCAGTGTATGCTAATTGTATAACCCTTATTTGGTTTTATATACAATAGGCCATGTCATACTGGCATATTCTGTTTTCTCAGTTTAGTCAGAGTTATTTTGTGAACTCAACAGAATTTAATATAAACCATGGTACCAAGACCTATACTAATGAGTACATAGCCTCTGTTACTGTTGTATTTTGTAAGGGAAGGCAAAACGATATGTTGCAAGAAGACTCCTGGATATAACTCGTATTGATTTTATTTTGAATTACAAAATTAGTTGCTTTCAATTTATGATCTGTCTGGCCAATGCAGACTGGTTGCTGAGCTCCATTTATTCATAAAGCATGCTTTATGTATATTTTATTTAAAATCAAGGGTTACAGTCTGTATTAGGGAAGACAACTGTGAATAATTGATTTGACTTTGTATTGGAAAAACAAAGAAGTAGAATTTATGTTTTCATGAACAGTGTGAAGAAAGCAAGTCTAGAAACAAGAAAGAGCATCCAGAGAATAAACACTTCAAATTATTTGAATCAATCTTTGTTTCAAGTAGACAAGTTAAATTTGTAACCTTGCATTACATCTCAATGGTGAACTGATAATCTGTTTTTGATGATGCAAATGACAGGTAATTAATTTGTGGAGGCTGAGGCAAACATTCATTTACAATTAAACTTATATCAAGAACCTTCAATGAGGTATATATGTAAAGTAAGCATAAGATGAAACAAAACTTTTAACTGGCACAAATAGCAAATGTTGTGTAATTAAAACATAAACAATTCATGCACTTGATTTTCTGATACCTATGATGTGAACTGAAAGATTGCATGGTAAGATTCAGGTCATACAGTTAGCCATGAAACAATGAACACTAACATGTTAGATTTTGCACCAGTGGAACAATATCAAGAAATCAGGTAAGATAACAACCTTCTGTGTAATTAAGTAGCCAGTGGCCTGTATTTTTTTTTTTAAAAATACCTATGGGGTACAATGAGTACTTTTTCAAAGTTAGGAAGAATTATTTGATAATCTGAATATTAGGATCCAACATAACAGAGATCGCACAGGCACCAAAAAAAATTTAAGTTCTGGTGACCTTTGGAATTCTGAGTCAACCTATTTTTAAATAACCTATCAGATAATGCATTTCATTTCAGTTTTCAAAGCAATACCATAGTAACTATGTACTACAAAGATGTTTATCATTTGTATTAAAGCTGTGGTTTGATTGGTGAAACAAAAGGTTGACAGAAGTTGACTTCATAAGATCAGATCTACTTGCTGATAAGTTGATCTTAGTTTTAATCAGCTTGTTGTTGGCATTAAGTCAGTCTTCAAGACCCTTGATATATCAGAATATAAATAAAATTCAAGCAAAATTTTGGACCATCTCAGAGTAATTTCAAAAGTTCCATTTCTCACCGGATGATACATTTCATATGTTAAGAATGTTATTTCTGGTGATAATGCGAACAAAATGACCATACCCTGCAAAAGGTTTCTTTATATATTAGATGTCAGAGTTAACCTGTTGGTGTAATGTAACAATGGTCATCACATGATTGCTGCATCTTCCACACAGGGCCATTATTTCATTGTGTGAATCTTCCACACAGGGCCATTATTTCCTTGTGTGAATCTTCCACACAGGGCCATTATTTCATTGTGTGAATCTTCCACACAGGGTCATTATTTTATTGTGTGAATCTTCCACACAGGGCCATTATTTCATTGTGTGAATCTTCCACACAGGGTCATTATTTTATTGTGTAAATCTTCCACACAGGGTCATTATTTCATTGTGTGAATCTTCCACACAGGGTCATTATTTTATTGCGTGAATCTTCCACACAGGGTAATTATTTCATTGTGTGAATTTTCCACACAGGGCCATTATTTCATTGTGTGAATCTTCCACACAGGGTCATTATTTCATTGTGTGAATCTTCCACACAGGATCATTATTTCATTTTGTGAATCTTCCACTCAGGGTCATTATTTCATTGTGTGAATCTTCCACTTAGGTCATTACATGATTGTGTGCATATGTCACAGTGTTATAACATGCTTGTGCACTTATTCCATAGTGTTTTATATGACTGTAAACATCTTCCACACAGGGTTATTGTGTGTATGCATATTCCACACAGAGCTATTACATAATTGTATACATATCCCATGCAGAGTAAATTCATTATTGTGTGCATATTTCAACAGATCATTACATGATTGTATACAAATTCCACACAGTTATTACATAATTGTATACATATTCCACACAAGGTTCATTACATAATTGTATACATATTCCACCCAGTTATTACATAATTGTATACATATACCACACAAGGTCATTACATAATTGTATACATATTCCTCACAGTTATTACATAATTGTATAGATATTGCACACAAGGCCATTACATAATTGTGCACTACATATTCCACACTGGGCCAGTATATGATTATGTCTATTATCCACACTAGGTCATGACATGACTGTGCACATTACACACTGGGTTACTGCATGACTGCACATATTCCACATTTGGCCATTACATTATTGGGTGCATATTCCACCCTAGGTCATTACATGATTATGTGCATATTATACTCTGGGCCATTACATGATTATGTGCATATTATACTCTGGGCCATTACATGATTGTGTGCATATTATACTCTGGGTCATTACATGATTGTATTCAACCTGATCTACCACCAATTAATGGATATTAAAGTGATCCATTTGAAACAGGGAACATGTACGATCTAGGAATAAATCAGATCTCAGAGAATTTACTTGAATCTCACAAAATATTTTGTCCAATCTTATAACCTGAATGCATCTCTGGTACATACAGTCTTAGTAACGTTTAAATGAATGCCATTATGTATTAGGTTTAATAAGCTGTAACCTTCTCTTAATTGTTTTTTAATCTCAATTGTCAATTCAAGTTGTACATTATTAGTGTGCATTAGTTGTTTCTTTTATTTTCTTACAATTTTATTTGTCAATCATATTTAAGATTTTTTTGCAATGTTTAAATCCAGAATGAAAACAATGAATACAAAAATATTTGTGTTACTTTCTGGTTCACAATTTATGTAATAAATATATGTAGAATATTAAATACCCTTAATTATGTAATAAATATATGTAGAATATTAAATACCCTTAATTATGTAATAAATATATGTAGAATATTAAATACCCTTAATTATGTAATAAATATATGTAGAATATTAAATACTCTTTATTTTCTAAATAGGCATCTGCATCCACTGCACTTATCTATTCTGGGAGTTAAAGAATAGATGCTTACCATTATTCCATATTTACATCAATAGCTCTTTACAAACCATGTTTTGTGTATATTTATATCAATAGCTCTTTACAAACCATGTTTTGTGTATATTTACATCAATAGCTCTTTACAAACCATGTTTTGTGTATATTTACATCAATAGCTCTTTACAAACCATGTTTTGTGTATATTTACCTCAATAGCTCTTTACAAACCATGTTTTGTGTATATTTACATCAATAGCTCTTTACAAACCATGTTTTGTGTATATTTACATCAATAGCTCTTTACAAACCATGTTTTGTGTATATTTGTGTATATTTACATCAATAGCTCTTTACAAACCATGTTTTGTGTATATTTGTGTATATTTACATCAATAGCTCTTTACAAACCATGTTTTGTGTATATTTGTGTATATTTACATCAATAGCTCTTTACAAACCATGTTTTGTGTATATTTACATCAATAGCTCTTTACAAACCATGTTTTGTGTATATTTACATCAATAGCTCTTTACAAACCATGTTTTGTGAATATTTACTGTTTATTGTGAACTTCCATCAACTCTACACATAAACACCCAGCAAACAGTTGCAAACACATTTATGTCAATGAGATTGTTGTATATGAATTACTAATAATAATACATGGTTGTTGTTTTACCTGTTCCATCATTTGCCCTGTCAAAAGATCTTGGAAAGTTATTCTTCCTTTGTAGAAGTGCAGTTTTACACAAATATAAAAAATATTCAAAAATGTATGCCTGGTACTTTATACCTGAACAAGAGATGTGTCTCAGACAGATGCACCCCCCCCCCTCCTCAAAATTAGTTCAGAATGCATGTCAGAGAAGGTTGACAACTTGATTTTGATGGAGAAAGGTGAAAGTTGAATGTGAAAAATGTTTCCTTGACATTTTATCATGAAATTTGGTTGGAATCAATGAAGTTTCAAAAGTTTGATCAAAATCAGATTCGTGTTTTGCAGGATGAATGGGTGGCCCTGAAAAACCCAATATGCCCATCCATAAAATATTGCAGGGGCATAAACTCTCATTTGCATCTGAACCTTCATGTACAATCCCTGGACCTGACTCTAAAAACATTACCATTACTGATTCCACAATGCCAGCTGCAAAGTAACACCAAAATCTCATCATATCACCAATGCCAGCAGAAAAATAGTACCATGATCTCACCATACCACCAATGCAAGTAGACGAATAGTACCATGATCTCACCATACCACCAATGCCAGCAGAAAAATAGTACCATGATCTCACTATACCACCAATGCCAGTAGACAAATAGTACCATGATCTCACCATACCACCAATCCCAGTAGACAAATAGTACCATGATCTCACCATACCACCAATGCCAGCAGAAAAATAGTACCATAATCTCACCATACCACCAATGCCAGTAGACAAATAGTACCGTGATCTCACCATACCACCAATGCCAGTAGACAAATAGTACCATGATCTCACCATACCACCAATGCCAGTAGACAAATAGTACCATGATCTCACCATACCACCAATGCCAGTAGACAAATAGTACCATGATCTCACCATACCACCAATGCCAGTAGACAAATAATACCATGATCTCACCATACCACCAATGCCAGTAGACAAATAGTACCATGATCTCACCATACCACCAATGCCAGTAGACAAATAGTAACGTGATCTCACCATATGACCAATGCTGGTAGAAAAATAGTACCATGATCTCACCATACCACCAATGCTTGTAGACAAATAGTACTGTGATCTCACCATATGGCCAATGCCAGCAACAAAACATCAATCTTGTATCATACTAATACTTATGCAAAAACTCACCATAACATGACACAAAGTAAGAATAACATTTTATATCCATCTCAATGCTGTTAAAATCAGTTTCAAAACAGGGTACATTTTTGTAACAACATTTTAATTCCATCTCAATGCTATTAAAATCAGTTTCAAAACAGGGTACATTTTTGTAATATCATTTTAAATCCATCTCAATGCTGTTAAAATCAGTTTCAAAACAGGGTAAATTTTTGTAACATCAGAGAAAGCAAATGAAATCAGCCATGATGGGACATATTGATAAAATCCTTTTGCCATCTACACTTACTTGCAAGCTAAATCCAAGTGTAAACAACACAGACCCAAATCTGCCTTTGCATAATACACTGACAGATCTGTGTCTATGCAGCTTGTAAAGACTAATTAGCAGAACAAACATCATAGGCCCTGATCTGCCAGCATATTATGTGATGCCAGATCAGAGTCTGTGTTGTTTGCAGTTAAACACAACTTCTAAGCAAGCTTATGTAGTACAGCAACCCTACTTTTCTTCTTAGCTGCATTATCTATATTACAGCCATAACACAAAACAATTTTCTGAAATGCAGTCTCATTTTTAAGCTCTAACATCAAACTCATTCTGAACCTGCCTGTCTTTGTCTTTGTGTTATTTAAGGAAGAAATTCCTTTAGCAACTCAATTGATTCAACAGAAAAATCTGCATTAAGTCCACAGAATTCAGTCAATACTTGGTGCAAGGTGAGTGCATCTTGTGACAAACAACATATTCCAGGCTTGATGCTTTCCTGAATCAGGCTGTCAATGATTAAAACCAGGAAACATGTTTTAATCTGATAGTTTAAATTTAAAGAATGCTTGTAAAGTAGGTCAAATGCATGTGAACAAAACTGACAAAATGCATATTCAAGCATTCCAACTATTTCACATTTTGACATCATGATAACCTGATGTTAATCTGACCATCATACATCATAAGCATGCTGGGTACTTCAAGTATTTATGTACTGGATTTGCATGTCAGTCAGTTACAACAACTGTTTACATGTCAGTTAGTTACAACAACTGTTTACATGTCAGTCAGTTACAACAATTGTTTATATGCAAGTCAGCTACAACAATTGTTTACATGTTAGTGAGTTACGAAAATTGTTTACATGTCAATTAGTTACAACAATTGTTTATATGTCAATTAGTTACAACAATTGTTTACATGTCAGTCAGTTACAACAACTGTTTACATGTCAGTCAGTTACAACAATTGTTTATATGCAAGTCAGTTACAACAATTGTTTATATGCAAGTCAGTTACAACAACTGTTTACATGTCAGTCAGTTACAACAATTGTTTATATGTTAGTCAGTTACAACAATTGTTTATATGCAAGTCAGTTACAACAACTGTTTACATGTCAGTCAGTTACAACAATTGTTTATATGCAAGTCAGTTACAACAATTGTTTACATGTCAGTCAGTTACAACAATTGTTTATATGCAAGTCAGTTACAACAACTGTTTACATGTCAGTCAGTTACAACAATTGTTTATATGCAAGTCAGTTACAACAATTGTTTATATGTCAGTCAGTTACAACAATTGTTTATATGTCAATTAGTTACAACAACTGTTTACATGTCAGTCAGTTACAACAATTGTTTACATGTTAGTGAGTTACGAAAATTGTTTACATGTCAATTAGTTACAACAATTGTTTATATGTCAATTAGTTACAACAATTGTTTATATGCAAGTCAGTTACAACAACTGTTTACAAGTCAGTCAGTTACAACAACTGTTTACATGTCAGTCAGTTACAACAACTGTTTACATGTCAGTGAGTTACAAAAATTGTTTCTATGTCAAGCAGTTACAGCACTTGTTGATATGCCAGGCAGTTAAACAACTAAGTGTTTAAACAATTAGTTGTTCAAGACAAGAAAGCTGAAATAATTGTTATTACTTCACTGTATATTCAAAAACTCTACATATATATTAAAACCAGACAAGAAAAATGGCCTGGGTGTCATAGTGGTATAATAAGTATTACAATAGCTTAATTGGCACCAGAATATGTGGCCAGTCTAAAACACATGGCTGACTTAGTTGGATGTCAATATTAAGCTCTTTTCTTCTTTTGAATTGGACTAAATAATGAAGAACTAAATATGAATTCAAGTAAATATTACTGAATTTACTTTTGCAATGAGGAACTCAGAAAAAAAGGAAATTGCATTTCCTTTGTACTAACCTTGATGTATGATTGTGACCACATTAAAAGACAAAACTAAAACAGAAAAGTCAATAATTTTAGGAATGCAATAATGTAAAAAAGTGCATAGCCTTAGCTTGAGAAAGTATTAAGTTTCAAGAAAGAAAATGTTTGGAAAACTGATCCTTTTGTAGAGTGCAGAGAAGCATTTTCTTGTCAGGGAATAAAGGTGTTCCCAGATACCAGCAGACAGACTTATATTCCAATCTTGTTTCCTGCTAAGTTTATCACATGTAGATGTACATTACCCCACACAAATAATGTTCAGCAGTTTGATCTAATACCTCTGAAAGAGAGATAATTCTCCAAGCAAAGATAAAACTAAAGAGAGAAGATAGTTGCACCTCTATGTTGTTGGCTATTATTTCAAAAGTTTGTGATTTATTTCTTTTCTTAATTAGTATTCCAGAGGTTTTCTAGCTGTTATGTGCATGCACTCACTGGCAACTCCTTCAGCCTGCCCATAGAGTATTGTGAGCATGGTTTTACTCACATAATATCAATTAGCATGGTTTTACTCACATACATAATATCAGTGAGCATGGTTGCATAGTTTTACTCATATAGATCCACTGTGTGCATGGTTTTACTCACACAGTATCACTGTGTGCATGGTTTTACTCACATAGTATCACTGTGTGCATAGTTTTACTCACATATAATCACTGTGTGCATGGTTTTACTTGCATAGTATCACTGTGAGGATGGTTTTACTCACAGTATCACTGTGAGGATGGTTTTACTCATATAGAATTACTGTGTACATGGCTTTACTCACATAATATCAATGAGCATGGTTGCATAGTTTTACTCACATAGTATCACTGTGTGCATAGTTTTACTCATATAATCACTGTGTGCATAGTTTTACTCACATAGTATCACTGTGTGCATAGTTTTACTCACATAATATCACTGTGTGCATAGTTTTACTTGCATAGCATCACTGTAAGGATGGTTTTACTCACATAGAATCACTGTGTGCATAGTTTTACTTACACAGAATCACTGTGTGCATAGTTTTACTTACAAGAATCACTGTGTGCATAGTTTTACTTACAAGAATCACTGTGTGCATAGTTTTACTCACATAGTATAACTATAAGGATCGTTGTACTCAGATAGAATCACTGTGTGCATAGTTTTACTTACACAGAATCACTGTGTGCATAGTTTTACTTACAAGAATCACTGTGTGCATAGTTTTACTTACACAGAATCACTGTGTGCATAGTTTTACTTACAAGAATCACTGTGTGCATAGTTTTACTTACACAGAATCACTGTGTGCATAGTTTTACTTACAAGAATCACTGTGTGCATAGTTTTACTTACAAGAATCACTGTGTGCATGGTTTTACTCACATAGTATCACTGTGAGCATGGTTTTGCTAAATTTGATCTTCCATATCAATTATTTTGTCTCACTACCCTATACCACAGGAAACAAAAAGATAACCTTTATTGTCCCTAATATCCATGTCATCCAGTTTAATCAGTATAGATAAAAATTGCAAAATTCAAGTGATCTTAATTAAAATGCATGATGTTCACTTTTAGGGAGCCATTTCTCATTTAATCAGAATATTTCCAACCCTCTGTCATCATATGTTACAACAGCCAAAGGCAATTAGATTATTAAGTGATGTCCATCTTCTGGTTGATGAAAGCATGTTGGAAGAATGAACAGTATTTGAAATCTGTGCTCATAAATTAAACTTTTAATGCTAAATTTTCTGTAAACTTCTTTTACCCATGATAAACATGGATCTCCAAACTGGGTCAAAACATTCCTGTAATAGCAGTCAAAGGCCTTCCTTCGGAGCATCGTGTCCTAAAAGCAGTCAAAGGCATGTCTTTGGATCATCATGCCCTAAAATCCGTGAAAGGCCTGACTTTGGAGCATCCTACCCTAAAAGTAATGAAAGGCCTTCCTTTGGAGCATCATGCCCTAAAAGTAATGAAAGGCCTTCCTTTGGAGCATCATGCCCTAAAAGTAATGAAAGGCCTTCCTTTGGAGCATCATGCCCTAAAAGTAATGAAAGGCCTTCCTTTGGAGCATCATGCCCTAAAAGTAATGAAAGGCCTTCCTTTGGAGCATCATGCCCTAAAAGTAATGAAAGGCCTTCCTTTGGAGCATCATGCCCTAAAAGTAACGAAAGGCCTTCCTTTGGAGCATCATGCCCTAAAAGTAACGAAAGGCCTTCCTTTGGAGCATCATGCCCTAAAAGTAACGAAAGGCCTTCCTTTGGAGCATCATGCCCTAAAAGTAATGAAAGGCCTTCCTTTGGAGCATCATGCCCTAAAAGTAATGAAAGGCCTTCCTTTGGAGCATCATGCCCTAAAAGCAGGCCTTCAACTGCTTTAACAGGAATGTTTTATCACAACTGATGTTAAATCTGTATAAAATACATATAACCCACTTGTGTACAGGTAACACCCACTCAATATCACATTAATATTGCTGGTACTTCTGTGTGAAGCACATATGTAACTGATTTATATAGATGTAACTCCAACCCAATAACACAACTGTTATTAGATCTGTATGAGACACATATAACCCACTTGCATAGATGTAACTTACACTCAGTATTACTTTGATTTTATGTGTGTGAAACACGTGTAACATTTCTATAGATACAATGCCGACCCAATATTTTAAATTATATTGTATTTGTATGAAACAGATACAAGTGACTTGTGTGCATGTAACTCCCACCCAATCTCACAACTTATCTTATATTTGTTTGAGACAGATACATGTGACTTGTATAGATTTAACCCCAACCCAATGTGACAACTTATATTACAATTGTATCGGCAGATAGAAGTGACTTGTGTAGATGAAACTTGCACCTTATTTCACGATTAATATGACATCTGTATGACATGAAGGAGATTCTAAACTTGAGAGCACTGTATGATTACAAAGTTTGATTCTTCATTCAGTATGAGAGGAAATATGGTGTTGAAAATGGGATCTTATATTAACAATACAGGGATTTGTTTCTTGGTGTTGAAAATGGAATCTTATATTAACATTACAGGGACTTGTTTCTTGAGGAGAAACTAATTGAATATAAGCAGAAGTTGATGGTAGGCAATATACATGTTTGGACATGATATAAAAGTTTGCTCCCAGATTAAAAAATCAGCAGTTATAAACAATTGTTTTCAAAATGTTCCTTCATTTAGGTTATTTTAGAAAGAACCTTTTACAATGTACTTTAGGCTGTCTCAGGAACTCCATTTATTAATTCCCACCAGGTGACTCTTTAAGAGAGATTAGATTATATGAACAGTCAGCATATTAAAACAAATCAGAATTCCCTGTCCACAACCATCAAGTAAAGTAGCCTTTTTGTAGAAAAATATTAAATCAGAATTCCCCCTCCACAACCATCAAGTAAAGTAGCCTTTGTATAGAAAAATATTAAATTAGAATTCTCCCTCCACAACCATCAAGTAAAGTAGACTTTTTGTAGAAAAATATTAAATTAGAATTCCCCCTCCACAACCATCAAGTAAAACAGACTTTGCTAAGAAAAGATTAATTGGAATTTCCCCCTCCGCAACCATCAAGTAAACTTTATTAAGGAAAATTGAAAGTGGAATTCCCCCATTCAACTATCAAGTAGAACAGATTTTGTTAAGAAAAAAAATCTAATTGGAATTTCCCTCCATAACATGATGTAAAGCAGCAGTTGTTAAGAAAAAAAATTAATTTGGGATTCCCCCTCCACAACCGTCAAGTAAAGTAGCCTTTGTATAGAAAAAAATAAAATTTGAATTCCCCCTCCACAAGCATCAAGTAAAATAGACTTTGTTAAGAAAAAATAGATTGGAATTCCCTCTTCGCAACCATCAAGTAAAAATACTTTGTTAAGAAAAGACTAATTGGAATTCCCCCTCCAGAACCATCAAGTAAAAAGACTTTGTTAAGAAAAGACTAATTGGAATTCACCCTCCAGAACCATCAAGTAAACTGTTAACACATTAACCCTTGGAGGATTTTGCTGTTTTCGCATGAATTGCAAGTAGAAAACACATTTTGGGGACTATTTTTGATTACATCCTAATACATCGACTTCCATTAGACCAATGCCTAGTTGTGCTATAAAATGTTTTCCATTGGTTAGTTTGCAGGCACATGAGAAGAAGGTGAAAAAGTTGGATTTTTTTTTTTTTTTTTGCTTAATGGACACATAATTTTCGTATAGAGAGGACTCTTTATTAAAAATGTCCACCTTATCCTACTTTTTGCACAGGTACACCTGTCGGTGTGCACTTCAGACTGGTCTGCTGTAGATCTGAAGCCATGAAGTCTCAAATCTGGACACAAAATTGAAATCTGACCATGGGCGAATTTTGGGTGGAAAAAAAATGGTCCCAAAAATTAGGTTTTCCCCTCTGTATTTTGTAGTGCAACTAAAATGTCTAAATTATTTGGTATCATTGTAGAGCTAAATCTGTCTACCTTTCTATAATACTATCCACTTTAGTGCATCATGCATGACCTTGACGCTACAGCCCTTGGAAGTAGGTTACTACCTAGTGCCTCGTAAACTCGATGCTAGTTTTTAATGTGTTAAGAAAAACTCAAATGGAACTCCCCCATATGACCATCAATGAAAACAGACTTTGTTAAGACAAAAATCTAATTAGAATTCCCCATTTACTATCATGAAGTAAACAAGGCTTTTTTTTAAGAAAAAGCCAATTCCCCCTCCATAGCCATCAGGTAAAATAGACTGTGTTAAAAACAAATCTAAATAGAATTCCCTCCATAATATGATATCAAGTAGCATTTGTTAAGACAAAAATAAAATTGGAATTCCCCCTCCACACTTATCAAGCAAAATAGACTTTGTTAAGAAAAAAGATCTAATTGGAATTCCCTCTCCACCACCATCAAGTCAAATAGACTTTGTTAAGAAAAAATCTAATTAGAATTCCCCCTCCACCATGATCAAGTCAAATAGACTTTGTTAAGAAAATATCTAACTGGAATTAACCCTCCACTAACATCAAGTAAACTTTATTAAGGAAAAACTCAAATTGGAATTTCACCATACAACCATGAAGTTAAAGTAGACATTGTTAAGAACAAATCTAATTAAAATTCCCTTTCCATAACCATTAAGTAAATCCAAAAAACAAAAAACCTCTGCAACCGTCAAGCAAAACAGACATTGTTAAGAAAAAGTCTAATTGGAATTTCACCATTCACTACCATCAAGTAAAATAGATTTTGTTTTAAACAAATTAAATTAGAATTTCACCTCCACAGTAATCAAGTAAAATAGACTTTGTTAAGAAAAATTCTAATTGAAATTCTCCCTCCACTACCATCAAGTCAAATAGACTTTTTAAGAAAAATTCTAATTGGGATTCCCTCTCCACTACCATCAAGTCAAATAGACTTTGTTAAGAAATAAAATCTAAATGGAATTTCTTCACAATCTTTGTGTATTATGGATTTTTTTAAGTAAACTAAAATTTGCACTGCCCCACAATCATCAAGTAAAATCAAATAATTTTGAATGCAGAAGAAACACAGATTTATTTCAATTGAATCAAAATTTCATATGATTGAAATAAACACTGTATCAGATGTTAAAACTTTAGTCTATATTTGTTTGGCTTAAATTCATGTCAATGGCCACAGTTGGCTGTCAGGTTTTTCTCCTGGAGATTACTCAATGACATTCCTAAGATTTGTATCAATGTCAAACCTGACATTAGGCAGATTATCTCATCAACCTCTTAAAGAAAATCCGACCTCTGTGCAGGAAATACCATCCATAAATCTAAAACACCTTGGATAAATTCCTTATTAGGTCTATTAATAAAAGCTGCCTGACATATTCATTAAATATTTAAAACTATTATTGTGTTAACTCTCTCTCTCTCTTGTGATTGTGTTATTTAGTAGAATATTGTCGAGAAAATTGAGCATGCCAGAATTTGTTCATGACCTATGTCCTGGATGATTTTAAATGACTGCCGAAAAATCATATTCTCTGGCACAGTCATGCATTGTCTGTCATTCACAGTAACATTCAAATTAGTCATTCATATTTTATATGTTAATTCACCCTGGATACTAGTAGGTGAAAATGACACCACACAAATACCATTTTAATTTTCTTAGCATTATACTGCAATTGTAGATACAAGTAGGTACAAACAAAGAACCAAAAAACAGTTATGACCAGAAAATTATGCTACAAAAAAGAAACAACTCTTGCAGATTAAAATCCCCCACACAAAAAAAGTAGATGTCTGTAATATGATCTCAACTCTGTAAAATACTTTGGTACTTGGTTCCTAAAAAGCAAATAATTTTTATCCTCTGCCAGGTCACCAAAAGTATTCACTGATTAAATTTGACTTTGATCTATAGAACAGAAGTATTACTAGGCAAACAAAGAAAATACTAAGTTTCATGTTTCCATCTCGAAGGGAATTAAAACTGCAGAAAAGGGGGCAAAAAAAATTGGATCAATATCCTTGATGTTTAGACAAAACCTTGATGATGAAAAACATGAGGACATCAAAGAGAAAAAAAAGTGCATCATGATTCAAACTTGAATGTGAAACTGATTTTAAGATATCATTCATTTACTTTAAACATTTCACACATTATAGAGCAGACGGAAAAATGCTACTGATACTGTAGGTATCAGTCTGTTACTTTGACCATGAAGATAAGACCACCCTATGTGGTAGATGACAAATACAGCAAGTGTTATCATATTGTCTTCAATGGCTGTAATGAAATAAAATGGTTGTCTTCTTGTCATAGTTTTAATGCATTTTAAAGCACAAGATAGGTCATGTAGGGCAACCACAAACCCATAGGAAGCTACTGGCAAGCTTGATCAAATACCACATCAGCCATACCCAAGACAAGTAGTACATTGATACTTTTCATCATAGTGTGTAAGGATAGTAATTATCTGACAAGTAGAACATTGATACTTTTCATCATAATGTCTAAGACTAGTAATTATCTGACAAGTAGTACATTGATACTTTTCATCATAGTGTGTAAGGATAGTAATTATCTGACAAGTAGAACATTGATACTTTTCATCATAGTGTGTAAGGATAGTAATTATCTGACAAGTAGTACATTGATACTTTTCATCATAGTGTGTAAGGATAGTAATTATCTGACAAGTAGAACATTGATACTTTTCATCATAATGTCTAAGACTAGTAATTATCTGACAAGTAGTACATTGATACTTTTTGTCATAGTGTGTAAGGATAGTAATTATCTGACAAGTAGAACATTGATACTTTTCATCATAATGTCTAAGACTAGTAATTATCTGACAAGTAGTACATTGATACTTTTTATCATAGTGTGTAAGGATAGTAATTATCTGACCAGTAGTACATTGATACTTTTCATCATAATGTCTAAGACTAGTAATTATCTGACCAGTATAGTACATTGATACTTTTTGTCATAGTGTGTAAGGATAGTATTTATCTTATCACTAGTACATTTATACTTTTCATCATAATGTCTAAGACTAGTAATTATCTGACCAGTAGTACATTGATACTTTTCTCATAGTGTGTAAGGATAGTAGGCATGGAAAGTGTTTTAATCTGTTTCTATTCTGTTTTAGATTGCAGTGACATTTTTTAATAGTAAAATAAATGTCCCAACCTAAAACATTGGACATATGTATTTTTTGGAATGTGGGAACACTTTCATTCTCTTCTGTGTTCAGGGTGGGGAACAATATCAACACTTTAACTCCCATGCATATTTGAGACTGAGCACTAAAAGGGAAATCTTAAAAGATTAAATGCAGACTTGCTTGAAAAAGAAGATTAAAACTCCCTAATTCCATAACTGTGATCTTACAATGAATTAATGATTAAGCACACCTAGATTTAATTAGATTGTCTGATTTCATTCTAATGTAGGCATAAAGTGGATTTGCTTTCAGTAAGGTGTCAATATTGAACATGTTTAATTTTTTTTAAATTGTTTGCTGTAGAGTTTGTTTTTACATTTTTTAAAACTTTATTTAAGTAGTCTTAAACACCTAGAATATAAAAAGTATTTTTGGTTAAGATTAAATTTGCTGAAATTTATAGCAATAAGATTGGATACCATGGCAAAATTTTAAAAGTGATGACATTATGGTACTGAAGCTAGTTCAAATTCAAAATGTTACAAGGAGATTGAAAAGTGCATTCAGGACAAGGGTGCTGTGCATGTCCATTTAGTTTTATCTAGTTGGAGTTCTGAGTGGCAAAGGTGTTGGGAACACCCATTTATCTCTATCTAGTTGGAGTTATAAATGGCAAAGGTGTTGGGAACACCCATTTACCTTTATCTAGTTGGAGTTATGAATGGCAAAGATGTTGGGAACACCCATTTACCTCTATCTAGTTGGGAGTTCTGAGTGGAAAAAGTGTTGGGAACACCCATTTACCTCTGTCTAGTTGGGAGTTCTGAGTGGCGAAGGTGTTGGGAACACCCATTTACCTCTATCTAGTTGGGAGTTCTGAGTGGCAAAGGTGTTGGTAACACCCATTTACCTCTATCTAGTTGGAGTTATGAATGGCAAAGGTGTTGGAAACACCCATTTTCCTCTATCAAGTTGGAGTTCTGAGTGGAAAAAGTGTTGGGAACACCCATTTACCTCTATCTAGTTGGGAGTTCTGAGTGGAAAAAGTGTTGGGAACACCCATTTACCTCTATCTAGTTGGGAGTTCTGAGTGGCGAAGGTGTTGGGAACACCCATTTACCTCTATCTAGTTGGAGTTATGAATGGCAAAGATGTTGGGAACACCCATTTACATCTATCTAGTTGGAGTTATGAATGGCAAAGATGTTGGGAACACCCATTTACCTCTATCTAGTTGCAGTTATGAATGGCAAAGATGTTGGGAACACCCATTTACATCTATCTAGTTGGAGTTATGAATGGCAAAGGTGTTGGAAACACCCATTTTCCTCTATCAAGTTGGAGTTCTGAGTGGAAAAAGTGTTGGAAACACCCATTTACCTCTAGTTGGGAGTTCTGAGTGGAAAAAGTGTTGGGAACACCCATTTACCTCTATCTAGTTGGGAGTTCTGAGTGGCAAAGGTGTTGGGAACACCCATTTACCTCTATCTAGTTGGGAGTTCTGAGTGGCAAAGGTGTTGGGAACTCCCATTTACCTCTATCTAGTTGGAGTTATGAATGGCAAAGGTGTTGGGAACACCCATTTACATCTAATTGGAGTTATGAATGGCAAAGGTGTTGGGATCACCCATTTTCCTCTATCTATTTGGATTTCTGAGTGGAAAAGGTGTTGGAAACACCCATTTACCTCTATCTAGTTGGGAGGTCTGAGTGGCAAAGGTGTTGGGAACACCCATTTACCTCTATCTAGTTGGGAGTTCTGAGTGGAAAAGGTGTTGGGAACACCCATTTACCTCTATCTAGTTGGGAGTTCTGAGTGGCAAAGGTGTTGGGAACACCCATTTACCTCTATCTAGTTGGAGTTCTGTGTGGCAAAGGTGTTGGGAACACCTATTTTCCTCTAACTAGTTGGGGGTTTTGAGTGGCAAATTTGTTGAGAAGATCCATTTATCTCTATCTAGAGGGATCACTTTTGGGCAGGGTTTGATAAACATGCCACAAATCTAATGTCCGCGGACGATAGTGCATTTCTCACTGAGGACAAAGCCGAAGCAACAGAAATTCTGCAAGAAATCGCCGAGGAAGCCGCCAGATTTGGGTTAAAGATCAACACCGCCAAAACAGTTGTCATGACATTAGACAACACCCCAGTGACCGTCTGCCTTAATGGAGTCTATCATCAGCAGGTAGAGGAATTTAAATACCTGGGGTCCATAATCCGAAGCAGATCAATAGCGGCCTCCACTGACATCTTGCATCGCCTGGGACTGGCAACGTCTGCGTTTGGGTCACTAGCTTGGTGCATATGGAGAAAAAAGTCCCTCTCGGTGGTGACCAAAGTGCATCTATACTGCACTCTCATCCTCCCAATACTCCTATATGGAGCAGAGACGTGGGTCCTCCTAGACGCGGACCTCAAGAAGCTGGAGGTATTTCAAATGCACTGCCTCAGACGAATATGGGAGTAAACCTTCTGGACAGAATCCCAAACGTGGAAATCTGGGCTCGATGCTCTCACCAACCGACAGTGGAATCACTGATTAGACATGCTAGGCTTCGCTGGTTTGGCCATGTCTGCCGAATGGAAGAGAGGCATCTACCGTATCAAGCCCTGTGGCGCACCAGACCGGAAACCTAGAAGGTCTCAAGAAATGCACCTAAGAAAATTTGGATCCAATAAGTGGAAAAAAACCTGGCGAATTATGGCATCACCTCGGCACATGCCAGAGAAAATGCCACGTGGGACCGAAAATGGTGAAAAGAAATAATTGAATTTATCTGCACGGGCAATTTTCAAGCAGCACCCACAGTCTCCTATCAACTGCGACCACGCTGATTGGATGGAAACTACGGGATCAAATTGATTGATTAATTGATCACTATCTATTTGGTGTTCTGAGTGGCAAAGGTGTTGGGAACACCCATTTATCTCTATCTAGTTGGAGTTATGAATGGCAAAGGTGTTGTGAACACCCATTTACCTCTATCTAGTTGGAGTTATGAATGGCAAAGATGTTGGGAGCACCCATTTACATCTATCTAGTTGGAGTTATGAATGGAAAAGGTGTTGGAAACACCCATTTTCCTCTATCAAGTTGGAGTTCTGAGTGGAAAAGGTGTTGGGAACACCCATTTACCTCTATCTAGTTGGGAGTTCTGAGTAGCGAAGGTGTTGGGAACACCCATTTACCTCTATCTAGTTGGGAGTTCTGAGTGGCAAAGGTGTTGGGAACACCCATTTACCTCTATCTAGTTGGAGTTATGAATGGCAAAGGTGTTGGGAACACCCATTTACATCTATCTAATTGGAGTTATGAATGGCAAAGGTGTTGGGAACACCCATTTACCTCTATCTAGTTGGAGTTATGAATGGCAAAGATGTTGGGAACACCCATTTACATCTATCTAGTTGGAGTTATGAATGGCAAAGGTGTTGGGAACACCCATTTTCCTCTATCTATTTGGATTTCTGAGTGGAAAAGGTGTTGGGAACACCCATTTACCTCTATCTAGTTGGGAGGTCTGAGTGGCAAAGGTGTTGGGAACACCCATTTACCTCTATCTAGTTGGAGTTCTGTGTGGCAAAGGTGTTGGGAACACCTATTTTCCTCTAACTAGTTGGGGGTTTTGAGTGGCAAATTTGTTGAGAAGATCCATTTATCTCTATCTAGAGGGATCACTTTTGGGCAGGGTTCGATAAACATGCCACAGATCTAATGTCCGCGGACGATAGTGCATTTCTCACTGAGGACAAAGCCGAAGCAACAGAAATTCTGCAAGAAATCGCCGAGGAAGCCGCCAGATTTGGGTTAAAGATCAACACCGCCAAAACAGTTGTCATGACATTAGACAACACCCCAGTGACCGTCTGCCTTAATGGAGTCTATCTTCAGCAAGTAGAGGAATTTAAATACCTGGGGTCCATAATCCGAAGCAGATCAATAGCGGCCTCCACTGACATCTTGCATCGCCTGGGACTGGCAACGTCTGCGTTTGGGTCACTAGCTTGGTGCATATGGAGAAAAAAGTCCCTCTCGGTGGTGACCAAAGTGCGTCTATACCGCACTCTCATCCTCCCAATACTCCTATATGGAGCAGAGATGTGGGTCCTCCTAGACGCGGACCTCAAGAAGCTGGAGGTATTTCAAATGCACTGCCTCAGACGAATATGGGAGTAAACCTTCTGGACAGAATCCCAAACGTGGAAATCTGGGCTCGATGCTCTCACCAACCGACAGTGGAATCACTGATTAGACATGCTAGGCTTCGCTGGTTTGGCCATGTCTGCCGAATGGAAGAGAGGCGTCTACCGTATCAAGCCCTGTGGCGCACCAGACCGGAAACCTAGAAGGTCTCAAGAAATGCACCTAAGAAAATTTGGATTCAATAAGTGGAAAAAAACCTGGCGAATTATGGCATCACCTCGGCACATGCCAGAGAAAATGCCACGTGGGACCGAAAATGGTGAAAAGAAATAATTGAATTTATCTGCACGGGCAATTTTCAAGCAGCACCCACTGCGACCACGCTGATTGGATGGAAACTACGGGATCAAATTGATTGATTAATTGATCACTATCTATTTGGTGTTCTGAGTGGCAAAGGTGTTGGGAACACCCATTTATCTCTATCTAGTTGGAGTTATGAATGGCAAAGGTGTTGGGAACACCCATTTACCTCTATCTAGTTGGAGTTATGAATGGCAAAGATGTTGGGAGCACCCATTTACATCTATCTAGTTGGAGTTATGAATGGAAAAGGTGTTGGAAACACCCATTTTCCTCTATCAAGTTGGAGTTCTGAGTGGAAAAGGTGTTGGGAACACCCATTTACCTCTATCTAGTTGGGAGTTCTGAGTAGCGAAGGTGTTGGGAACACCCATTTACCTCTATCTAGTTGGGAGTTCTGAGTGGCAAAGGTGTTGGGAACACCCATTTACCTCTATCTAGTTGGAGTTATGAATGGCAAAGGTGTTGGGAACACCCATTTACATCTATCTAATTGGAGTTATGAATGGCAAAGGTGTTGGGAACACCCATTTACCTCTATCTAGTTGGAGTTATGAATGGCAAAGATGTTGGGAACACCCATTTACATCTATCTAGTTGGAGTTATGAATGGCAAAGGTGTTGGGAACACCCATTTTCCTCTATCTATTTGGATTTCTGAGTGGAAAAGGTGTTGGAAACACCCATTTACCTCTATCTAGTTGGGAGGTCTGAGTGACAAAGGTGTTGGGAACACCCATTTACCTCTATCTAGTTGGAGTTCTGTGTGGCAAAGGTGTTGGGAACACCTATTTTCCTCTAACTAGTTGGGGGTTTTGAGTGGCAAATTTGTTGAGAAGATCCATTTATCTCTATCTATTTGGTGTTCTGAGTGGCAAAGGTGTTGAGAACACCCATTTACCTCTATCTAATTGGAGTTCTGAGTGACAAAGGTGTTGGAAACAAATCTATATCTATCTAGTTGGTGTTTTGAGTGGCAAAGGTGCTGAAAACATCCATTTACCTCTATCTAGCTGGATCTCTGAGTGGAAAAGGTGTTGGGAACACCCATTTACCTCTATCTAATTGGAGTTCTGAGTGGCAAAGATGCTGTAAAGAAATTTATATCTATCTAGTTGGTGTTTTAAGTGGCAAAGGTGTTTGGAACACCCATTTACCTCTATCTAGTTGGAGTTCCGAGTGCCAAAGATGTTGGAAACAAATTTACATCTATCTAGTTGGGAGTTCTGAGTGCCAATGGTGTTGGGAACACCCATTTACCTCTATCTAGTTGGGATTTCTGAGTGGCAAAGGTGTTGAGAAGATCCATTTATCTCTAGTTGGTGTTCTGAGTGGCAAAGGTGTTGAGAACATCCACTTCCTTCTTTCTAATTGGACTTCTGAGTGGCAAAGGTGTTGGAAACAAATTTACATCTAGGGTATCTAGTTGTTTTGAGTGGCAAAGGTGCTGAGAACATCCATTTACCTCTATCTAGTTGGAGTTCTGTGTGGCAAAGGTGTCGGGAACACCCATTTACCTCTATCTAGTTGGGAGTTCTGAGTGGCAAAGGTGTTGGGAATACCTATTTGCCTCTATCTAGTTGGAGTTCTGTGTGGCAAAGGTGTTAGGAACACACATTTACCTATATCTAGTTGGAGTTCTGTGTGGCAAAGGTGTTGGGAACACCCATTTACCTTTATCTAGTTGGAGTTTTGTGCGGCAAAGGTGTTGGGAACACCCATTTACCTTTATCTAGTTGGAGTTTTGTGTGGCAAAGGTGTTGGGAACACCCATTTACCTTTATCTAGTTGGAGTTCTGTGTGGCAAAGGTGTTGGGAACAAATCTATATCTATCTAGTTGGTGTTTTGAGTGGCAAAGGTGCTGAAAACATCCATTTACCTCTATCTAGCTGGATCTCTGAGTGGAAAAGGTGTTGGGAACACCCATTTACCTCTATCTAATTGGAGTTCTGAGTGGCAAAGATGCTGTAAAGAAATTTATATCTATCTAGTTGGTGTTTTGAGTGGCAAAGGTGCTGAAAACATCCATTTACCTCTATCTAGCTGGATCTCTGAGTGGAAAAGGTGTTGGGAACACCCATTTACCTCTATCTAATTGGAGTTCTGAGTGGCAAAGATGCTGTAAAGAAATTTATATCTATCTAGTTGGTGTTTTGAGTGGCAAAGGTGCTGAAAACATCCATTTACCTCTATCTAGCTGGATCTCTGAGTGGAAAAGGTGTTGGGAACACCCATTTACCTTTATCTAGTTGGAGTTCTGAGTGACAAAGGTGTTGGAAACAAATCTATATCTATCTAGTTGGTGTTTTGAGTGGCAAAGGTGCTGAAAACATCCATTTACCTCTATCTAGCTGGATCTCTGAGTGGAAAAGGTGTTGGGAACACCCATTTACCTCTATCTAATTGGAGTTCTGAGTGGCAAAGATGCTGTAAAGAAATTTATATCTATCTAGTTGGTGTTTTAAGTGGCAAAGGTGTTTGGAACACCCATTTACCTCTATCTAGTTGGAGTTCCGAGTGCCAAAGATGTTGGAAACAAATTTACATCTATCTAGTTGGGAGTTCTGAGTGCCAATGGTGTTGGGAACACCCATTTACCTCTATCTAGTTGGGATTTCTGAGTGGCTAAGGTGTTGAGAAGATCCATTTATCTCTAGTTGGTGTTCTGAGTGGCAAAGGTGTTGAGAACATCCACTTCCTTCTTTCTAATTGGACTTCTGAGTGGCAAAGGTGTTGGAAACAAATTTACATCTAGGGTATCTAGTTGTTTTGAGTGGCAAAGGTGCTGAGAACATCCATTTACCTCTATCTAGTTGGAGTTCTGTGTGGCAAAGGTGTCGGGAACACCCATTTACCTCTATCTAGTTGGGAGTTCTGAGTGGCAAAGGTGTTGGGAATACCTATTTGCCTCTATCTAGTTGGAGTTCTGTGTGGCAAAGGTGTTAGGAACACACATTTACCTATATCTAGTTGGAGTTCTGTGTGGCAAAGGTGTTGGGAACACCCATTTACCTTTATCTAGTTGGAGTTTTGTGTGGCAAAGGTGTTGGGAACACCCATTTACCTTTATCTAGTTGGAGTTTTGTGTGGCAAAGGTGTTGGGAACACCCATTTACCTTTATCTAGTTGGAGTTCTGTGTGGCAAAGGTGTTGGGAACAAATCTATATCTATCTAGTTGGTGTTTTGAGTGGCAAAGGTGCTGAAAACATCCATTTACCTCTATCTAGCTGGATCTCTGAGTGGAAAAGGTGTTGGGAACACCCATTTACCTCTATCTAATTGGAGTTCTGAGTGGCAAAGATGCTGTAAAGAAATTTATATCTATCTAGTTGGTGTTTTGAGTGGCAAAGGTGCTGAAAACATCCATTTACCTCTATCTAGCTGGATCTCTGAGTGGAAAAGGTGTTGGGAACACCCATTTACCTCTATCTAATTGGAGTTCTGAGTGGCAAAGATGCTGTAAAGAAATTTATATCTATCTAGTTGGTGTTTTGAGTGGCAAAGGTGCTGAAAACATCCATTTACCTCTATCTAGCTGGATCTCTGAGTGGAAAAGGTGTTGGGAACACCCATTTACCTTTATCTAGTTGGAGTTCTGAGTGACAAAGGTGTTGGAAACAAATCTATATCTATCTAGTTGGTGTTTTGAGTGGCAAAGGTGCTGAAAACATCCATTTACCTCTATCTAGCTGGATCTCTGAGTGGAAAAGGTGTTGGGAACACCCATTTACCTCTATCTAATTGGAGTTCTGAGTGGCAAAGATGCTGTAAAGAAATTTATATCTATCTAGTTGGTGTTTTAAGTGGCAAAGGTGTTTGGAACACCCATTTACCTCTATCTAGTTGGAGTTCCGAGTGCCAAAGATGCTGGAAACAAATTTACATCTATCTAGTTGGGAGTTCTGAGTGCCAATGGTGTTGGGAACACCCATTTACCTCTATCTAGTTGGGATTTCTGAGTGGCAAAGGTGTTGAGAAGATCCATTTATCTCTAGTTGGTGTTCTGAGTGGCAAAGGTGTTGAGAACATCCACTTCCTTCTTTCTAATTGGACTTCTGAGTGGCAAAGGTGTTGGAAACAAATTTACATCTAGGGTATCTAGTTGTTTTGAGTGGCAAAGGTGCTGAGAACATCCATTTACCTCTATCTAGTTGGAGTTCTGTGTGGCAAAGGTGTCGGGAACACCCATTTACCTCTATCTAGTTGGGAGTTCTGAGTGGCAAAGGTGTTGGGAATACCTATTTGCCTCTATCTAGTTGGAGTTCTGTGTGGCAAAGGTGTTAGGAACACACATTTACCTATATCTAGTTGGAGTTCTGTGTGGCAAAGGTGTTGGGAACACCCATTTACCTTTATCTAGTTGGAGTTTTGTGCGGCAAAGGTGTTGGGAACACCCATTTACCTTTATCTAGTTGGAGTTCTGTGTGGCAAAGGTGTTGGGAACACCCATTTACCTCTATCTATTTGGTGTTTTGTGTGGCAAAGGTGTTGGGAACACCCATTTACCTCTATCTAGTTGGAGTTCTGTGTGGCAAAGGTGTTAGGAACAAATTTACATCTATGTAGTTAGAGTTTTGAGTGGCAAAGGTGACAGCCATGTAAGAAATCATTAAAAAAATATGATTAACGTTTGCATAAATATTTATTTTTGAAAATGTCTATTGTAAGCCATGGCATAGTTAGAAAGGTAAATGTCAGAATCACACACAAGGCAGATGTGCTGAAAGGACTAAAGAATGTACAGTTATCTTTCATTTCACATTTTTGTTTTGGAGATTAAGGGGAAAATTAAGACATGCAATTTCCATATGATTATTCTAGTGTAGTAAATGATTTGTTTATTGTGATTCATTAAACATCATTTTATTTAATTAGGAGTCATTGAAAATTTTAATATTGGGAATCATTAAATAAAAATAATATTGGGAGTCACTAAAAATTTAATATTGGGAGTCATTAAACATTTTAATATTGTGGGAGTCATTAAGCATTTTAATATTGGGAGTCATTAAACATCATTTTAATATTGGGAGTCATTAAAAATCATTTTAATATTGGGAGTTAGTAAAAAATCATTTTAATATCAGAAAATAATAAAAATCGAAAAATATCGTAATTACAAATACATATGATAAACATCATTAAACAATTTTCAATCAAAATGAGCATTATGACAAAGAATATCCTACCTGGAGACAGAATGCTGTACAGGGAATGTCTGTCTCTGAAATCAAGACATACAAAATCTATGTGTGGAACATAACTGACTCTTGTAATATCTACACAAAATGTGTAAATGTGTCACCTTTATTATAGCTTCTCCAATCTTTGAAAAGAGTGGGGAAAAACACATGACTGCATATGTCTGTTAAAGTGAATTAAATTTAAGTATTTTAACAATTATATTTCAAAGTCAAGTGAGCATAAACAGAAGCAAAAATACTAATGACTATCTCATTTACATTTTACCATTTGAATGGTTACCTTGTTATTATGAATCTATCAGGAGTTTTGATAAAGAGACAAAATTATTGTAGATATTTGCTTATGAATCCAAAACTGCACAGGCCCTGATCTCCTGTTACATAATGTGCTAGTAGATCTGTGTCATTACAGTTTGTTAGAAGAAATCAGTAGAACACAAAAAGCCAGTCCCAGACCTGTGTCTAGGCATTTTATAATAAGAAATCAATATAACACTAAACAGTCCAAGATCTGTCTATGCAGTTTGTTAGAAGATATCACTTGAACACAAAAGTAGTGCCAGATCTGTGTATATACTGTTTGTTACAAGAAATCAGGTGAACTAAAAAAACAGTCCCAGATCTCTGCCTATAATAATAATAATAATAATAATAATAATAATAATAATAATAATGAGGACTTTGTATAGCGCCTAATCTTTCGAAGCTCTAAGCGCTTTACACCACCAATAATGATATGACTACACTACAGAACAACAAATGATAAAAACAATGAAATCGGAAAACATAAAAACATGCTGAAAACATATAAGCTACAAAACATGATTAGGTCGCTAAGTTTGTCCCTGCAGTCAAAACAGGTGAGTCTTAAGAGCACTCTTAAAAGGGACCACTGTGTCTTTGTATCTAATTTCAATGGGCAATTCGTTCCACGTCGCTGGGCCCTGGTATGCAAATGAACATTGTCCATATGACTTTGTTTTCACCTTGGGAACAATGAGTATACGATTATCAGAAGAAGAGCGTAAGGATCTAGCTGGTGTATACACATGGGTGAGGTTGGATAGGTATGTTGGACTGGAGTCTGTCATTGAAGCATAGCACAGAGAACAAATTTTGTGTTTGATTCTGTATCGAATCGATAGCCAGTGTAGGGTACAGAGTAGTGGTGAGGTGTGCTCTGATCGAGGTACTCTAAAGATGATCCGTGCAGCTGTGTTTTTAACTTTTTGAAGTTTCTGGAGTAAATATTGTAATGAACCAGACAGAATTGAGTTACAATAGTCCAGTCTTGAAAATACTAATGAACACACAAGTGTTTTAGTGGCATCAACTGAAAGATATTTGCAAATGGAACTGATGCGTCTCAATTCAAGATATGCAGCCTTGCATATGTTCATGACATGTTGATGCAATGTGAGAGTACTGTCCAGAGTAACACCTAGGTTCCGTACTGACTGTGAGAATTTAATGTTGGTGTTGCTGATATTTATTGTCTGAGGTAAAGGATGTGAATGAGAAAGTCTTTGTGTTGTGATCAGAATAGCCTCAGTTTTATCATCATTCATCTGCAGCTTGTTACATGTCATCCATGATTTCACATCAGAAATGCACTTCTCTACTCCATGGATGGTAGCATCAACTTCAGTTGGGTGGCTAGACTTGTATATTTGGGTGTCATCAGCATACAAATGGTGCAACACTGGGTGATGATCTATGACACATGAGAGCGACTGAGTATACAGAATGAAGAGAACAGGTCCAAGAACAGATCCCTGTGGAACACAACAACATATGTCAACTGGGCTGGAGTGTATTCCATTTGCAGATATAATTTGTGTCCTGTTCACTAAGTAGGACTTGAACCACTGTAAGGCTATATTCTGAATGCCAAATACATGCAGTTTGCAGTTTGTTAGAACAAGTCAATAGAACACAAGAAAACAGTGCCAGATCTGCTTATGCAGTTTGTTAGAAGAAATCAATTTAACACAAAAAACAGTCCCAGATCTGTGTATATACAGTTTGTTAGAAGATATCAATAAAATACAAAAAAACAGTGCCAGATCTGTCTATGCAGTTTGTTAGAAGAAATAAATAGAACACAAAATACAGTTCCAGATCTGTGTATATACCATTTGTTAGAAGAAATCAATTGAACACAAAAAACAGTGCCAGATCTTTATCTATGCCCTGATGTGCTTGCTGGATGTTTGCAATCTGATGTATCTATGCCCCGTTGTGCTTGCTGGATGTTTGCAATCTGACTCGACTTATAAGTGAGTACTCCTGGTATTCTAATATTGGCGCAAAATTTTGATTCAGTGACCTTTTGGATGCATACTACAGCAATGATTTATCCTGACTTCAAATACCAGACCAGTGTCTGTATTTCTTTTTTCTTCCAAATGGGATTGTTTAAAATTACTTGTATATATTATAATTATATTAATCTAAAACTACACTTAAAATCTATTAAGCAATATTATGAAATCAGAACAACATTAATGATAAACTGTTATACACCACAGTGTATTTTCATCTTAATGTAGTATGATAACATTATTTTATGAATAAGCTACTAAAAAACCAATATCAAATTAAGGGTATTCCTTCTCTAAATCTCTTTTTAATGAAAATTACAGTTTTAGCTTATTTTTATCCTTTTCTTAATTTTATATTCCAAAAATAATTCTGATATTTTCAAAAATGTGATAACAAGCCATCCCTCCAAACCCTTTTTATCTAAAAAAATTCTGATATTTTCAAAATGTGATAACCAGTCAACCCTGCAAACCCTTTATTATCTAAACATAATTCTGATATTTTCAAAATGTGATAACCAGTCAACCCTCTGAACCCTTTATTATCTAAGCAGAATCCAACTTGAAATGTAATTTTGGCACCAGTAATTTAAAAATACAAACTGATTAAGAAAATGTTTTTAGCAGAGCTTAAAAGAGCAGGGAAAAGAGAAATACAAATAAGGATCAAATCAGTATTGATTTGTAAAGTATATGTAACAATATCTGACATGAAATAAAGATATAAAGTTATGGAACAAATTTCTCTCAAAATCTCCCTTTATGACGATAACTCATACCAATCAGAGAAAGTTTACTAGAAATTTGTGGTGGAATGTGAATAAAGGCTTATCCTTGTTTGAAAGATAGGCAAATATTTAAGGATTTCATGGATACATTTTTTATGCTTGTTATTAAATTTAACAACAAAATGCTTCTGAAAAATCAAAATTCCATATTTTTCCAAATCAGTGGTTCTTGGTCATATCATTTTGCTGTAATGGTGGATGTAAGCAGTGAACAGGTGTCAGTACATAAGCCTTGTTCTAGAGTTTGTTCAAAACTTCTTCTATTTTGGTAAAACCTTGATAATAAATAACTGAATTAGTTCAAGGAATAGCATATTCTCACATATATTATCAGAATTCTTTCAACTATCAAAGTTTCAAATTACCTCCTGTTTTAAGTGTTGGATACTGAACACACTGTTATGAATGGAGAAAAAGGTTAGATTTAACAGATGAGTGCAGACTGATCTGCACACCTGCTTTAATCCTGCTAAAAACTAATGATTAATGTCACATTTATTTTCCCGTTTTATTTTGTCAGTCATAAATGTACTATCTGTTGTTGCAAAATCTTGGGGGTGGGGGTTTCCTTAAAAGTCATTGAAAGGTGTCATTGCTGGAAAAGGTCTTTTATCAAATAGTGTCAGTTAACCAGAAAAGAGCTAATGAGAATTCAAAGGTTGCTGGAAAGTTGTTACCTAATACATATGTAAACAATCTTCAAATGATTATTACCCTTAAACATATAAACACTTAAAAATACAATTCTTTTGTCATTGTTCAATTTTTTCAAAAACACATTTTAAAATAAATTTGATGTTTATTTAAATATTTTTAACTTTTAGGAATTTGCCACTGCTTGATAACTTCAATTCTCAAAAATCAAGGCTCATAAAAATGTAATCTCTTTTGTAAAGTGTGTGTGCTTGTCCCAGTTCATTATCATTCTCTAATAAATACATGCACAAAATGAAAATCTGTTCTTAATACCATAAATTATGAGTTACCATAACAATGAAAATTTGTGATTTTCTTTTAACTATATACATCTCAAGCATGCAAAGTTTTGAATTAAAGTGGCATAACTCAAGGATTAGATTATCCCCCTTTCTTTAAAGACTAACTTAAATCCTTTTGTTCTTTACTAACATAGCTATGAAAAATGCTATGACAGAATGCACACATATTTGCTAAGTTTCTCCTCATTAAATAAATAATGGTTACAACTACTAACTCACTGAGAAAGAAAAATCGAAGGAGCGAATGAAGCTGGTTGTTCAGTCTTGTGCAATGCCCCAACAGTCTACCACTACAGGACTGATGATGATGACAACTACCAAACCAACTATATTCAACATAATTCATATCACAACTCCCAAAAAGCTTTCCACTCACACACCTCTTAAAAATAATGGAGCATAGTCTTTGTACACAATGCTCAATCGACCTGCTGCAAAGTCACTTTTCCAGAATATATATTTTATTTTGTTTTTATGATATCTTGACTATTGAACTTTGGACTTGACTTCTCAAGTTAGTTTATAGTTGTCCTTATATATACATCTCCATTGTTCAATCATTCTTCCAGTTAAGAAAAAAATAAATTCTACCAGCAAAAAAAAAAATATTTATTGATCCTTTATTTTCCCTTAAAAGATATTTCAAATATGGTTGGAATGCACTGAGTAGCTAAAAGGAAATGTTTCAAGTTTCAAATATGACTTAACTAAATTATAGAAGTTATACATGTAATTATTATACATAATCATTCAATATATCAACTGCTGATAGAAATTTAAAAATTCCTAAAGCTAAAAGCTATGTTCTAGAAGAGTTTTCAATAAAGCATTAGTCTGGAGTTGTTTCCAAAGGAAATCAAACAGACTCAGTTCACTGATACAAGGGAAATCAAACAGACTCTGTTGATTGATGCATTCCAAGGGAAATCAAACAGACTCAGTTCACTGATGCATTCCAAGGGAAATCAAACAGACTCAGTTCACTGATGCATTCCAAGGGAAATCAAACAGACTCAGTTCACTGATGCATTCCAAGGGAAATCAAACAGACTCAGTTCACTGATGCATTACAAAGGAAATCAAACAGACTCAGTTCACTGATGCATTCCAAGGTAAATCAGACTCAGTTCACTGATGCATTCCAAGGGAAATCAGACTCAGTTCACTGTTGCATTCCAAGGGAAATCAGACTCAGTTCACTGACACATTACAAGGGAAATCAAACAGACTCTGTTCACTGATGCATTACAAGGGAAATCAGACTCTGTTCACTGATGCATTACAAGGGAAATCAAACAGACTCTGTTCACTGATGCATTACAAAGGAAATCAAACAGACTGTTGATTGATGCATTATAAAACAATATATATTTAATTAAAGAGACATTGCAAGAAAGAGAGAAAGGAAAACAGAGGGAACAAGATATAAAGGATGAATGTAAAAGGAAGAGAATATGACAGGCAGGAAGTGAGAAAGGAAGACAGAGGGGATGAGAAAGAGAACAAAAACAAGAAGAAGACAGAAAAAATAGGAAAAGAAAGAAAGACAAATATGAAGATAGATGAAGAAAGAGAGGAGAGAAAGGAAGTGAAGATGAAAGAGAGGAAGACAGGGGATGATAGAGGTGGATGAGAGAGAATGAAAGAGGAAGACTGTGTGTGTGTGTGTGTGTGTGTGTGTGTGTGTGTGTGTGTGTGTGTGTGATTTTCAACATAGCTTTTTTTTAAAAATCAGTCATATTGCTACATTGTGACAGTTTATAGTGATGTCTAGCACTGGGACATCATGCCACAGACATGTAGCATCATGTCCAACCCAATCACATTATCCTAACACCCAGCCAACTAGTCCTAACACAAACCTCTTGATGCTGAGCACCAAGCACCATTTTTATAAATCTTTTGTATGGCTCAGCCAGGGATGGAAATCATGACCTCCCACAAAAGAGAGAGAGAGAGAGAGAGAGAGAGAGAGAGAGAGAGAGAGAGAGAGAGAGATCAATGGGTTTGAAGGCAATCAATGTATTTAAGTATTTAAATGCAATTATATTCAAGCATACATTCTAATATGAAAGAATCCCTTTACGCCTAATTACAAACTGACTGTGTCAATTAATTAACCATATACTACATGAAAGTAGTTCTTCTAATTAAATCAAATCATTACCGGAATTAATGATGGACAATTGATCTTGCTAGCAATATAACAAGATAATAATTAGCTTGACAAGATGTATTACATTGCTTATTGCTTTCAGGGCAATAGACACAAGCTCTGAATAATATACTGTATTATGTTTATGATATTTTATGGTCAAATTAGAGAATGTCAATACAGTTATAATAATGAATATATCTAAATTGATTGCATTTATGACCAAAACCAGATCTATCAATTTTGCTAATTTGTACATTTTTTTCCAAATCCTTAGCCATCCCCTCCTTTCATAATGGATACGGTTATGCTGCTAGCAATATGGACATTTTCTGCTGATATTACAGTTCTACTTTTTTCAGATTGTTCAAATTATTTGCAACACTTACTGATTAAATTTTTTAAGGGATGAGTATTTAACAAATGACCTAATTTACCCAAGAATATAGTCACAAAAAATGTTGATAACGTATTAAAATACTTTCAGTTGCACCTTGCATTACTTTCTGTTCATTTCTTAGATGTTTAGATGTAAATAATAGATGATCTCAGGCAAATCTGTACAGGAAATCATTTGGGTGATATTCACATAGCTGCTTATACACAAGACAGTGGTCTTTGTAAAGTCATTCATGTAGATATTTTAATAGGATACACATTATTAAGAATACCAAACTGTTTGTTAGTTGTAGGACCATTTTCAGCAGTTTGCAGGGACACTAATTCAAGATGGCAAACCTTGCAAGCTGCTGTGATCAATACCAAGATTCTACACTACATAAGACAAGGTACCTGTGTCTTCAAAATTAAAAACAGCTGGTTGGAGCAAAGACTCTACCTTCCTAAAATATTATCATAAATTTATCACATTTGACATGACATTCAGTGAAAAACTCTTTAAATGAGCTCCAATCCAATGCTATTAAATTCATTATATGCATTTGGATGTTCATTTGAATTTGCATAATAAATTCTCATCATGATTGACAATGTGTGGCGATTCTCCTTTTTTACCTACTATACTTGTGTCATAGGATACATTCTAAATATCTAATGGGGTCCCTTAGGGTATGAAATTAAATTACATTTTTTTGGAGTTTGATGACAATTTAATTGAACCTGTTTTACTCTTCACACGGACTCCCACCCACCCTCCCTGTCTCTCATCTTGTATCCTGTGTCCTCTTGAAAGACTGACCAGTCATATGACCAATGTGTAAGTGTGTGTGATCCCTAAGGGTACTACAGGTTCTATGAATTTATCATCAAACTTGGTAATTATCATTTTGCAATTTTGTTATCCAAAGTTGTTGTTAATTGGCATATGACATTTTTCAGTCTGTAGCCAAGATCAGACAAAAATAGGGTAATGGGCAAGTTGACAAACAATGCTGCATTGCAATAAACCAATCTTAAAATATGTGAAATAAAAACTATTTGATATAAAATACTTTTCAAGTTCCATCGATTCTCATCATAAAATCTCTCTCAAAAGAATACAGCTGAATAATTGAATATCTGATGAAGTGCTAACACGTAACTGCAGTTATAATGGTTTTGTTTTCCTATAATCTTGTAAATATTAGCCAAACAAGAGGACACTACGAGGCAACTATGCTGTGTACAAGTGTTCATAATTGCCACAACTACTTTTAAAAAGTGCTGTCTCATAAGTTTGTATTCATAATTTGTCACTTTACTGGCAGAAGGTCATGATATATATCAGAAGGTCATGATATATATATATATATATATATATATATATATATATATATATATATATATATATATATACTATCATCCACATTGGCCATGCCCACATTTTTCCAAATATTTATTTCAATTAATTTATCTTCCCAAATTCCAGACAGATTTTAATTCACTTCATTTATCATATGTTCAGTTTACCAAGTTGATTCTACTGTATGGAATAATGAATCTAATGTACACTTACCATTTACAATTGATTCTGTATTCAGTTGATATATCGCCTGCCTATTTCATACAAACATTAGGCTGAATAGTCTCACAAGAATTCTTGCTACAATACTGCAGTATAAGGTTACTGTGGATTTGTCAGTTATTTAAACCACAGACTGATGACACTTTCCTCTCTCTCTCTCTCTCTCTCTCTCTCTCTCTCTCTCTCTCTCTCTCTCTCTCTCTCTCTCTCTCTCTCAGTGTCTGTCTGTCTGTCTCTCTCACTCTCTCTCTCCCCATTTGCATAATCTCTCTTGTGCTCTCATATATACAGTACACAGAGCACAATATAATGCTAGATATGGATATATATATATATATATATATATATATATATATATATATATATATATATATATATATATATATATATATATATATATATATATTTATACATACATAAATATATAAAACACAGAGCACAATATAATGCTAGATCTTTTTGCAGATTTTTGACAGTATTGCAGTCAGGACTAAATAAATGGGAGGAATGTGTAGCATGTGATCATGTTTGGTCTTTATGTAAAAATAGTAAATATTTGTGACCAAGACTTGTTTGGATAATATTAGCCAAGTAACCAAATCAAACAGTATTGTGTTGCCTTAAAAACAGTTGACTCAGAATGTCTTCACAGTAATTACAGTACTCCCTTGTGTCTTAAAAGCAATTCCAGTTCTCCATGCCTTTATAGCAATTACAGTACTCCTTCATTTCTTTCTAAGAATTACAGTTCTCCATGACTTTTTAGCAATTACAGTACTCCTTTATGTCTTTCTAAGAATTACAGTTTTCCATGTCTTACAGTAATTACAGTACCCCTTCATATTTGTATGATAATTACAGTACTCCATGTCTTTATAGCAGTTATAGGACTCCATGTCTTTACAGGATTTATAGTACTCATTTGTCTTTATAGTAATTACTGTAATCTCTCATGTCTTTAAAGTAATTTTAATACTCCATGTCTTCATAGCATTTCCAGTACTCCTTCATATCTTTATAGGAATTACAGTACTCTCTGTTTTTGGATTAACTACACTACTCAATCACAATGCTACTAGTTAGACAGGTAGCTCATGGCTGTCTAGAAAATTGATCATCTACTGTGACAGCAAAAACAGGTAATTGTACCAATTACCATAATAAAGAGAGGTAATTGTAAATATTACCATACTAAAGAGAGGTAATTGTAAATATTACCATAGTAAAGAGAGGTAATTGTAAATATTACCATAATAAAGAGAGGTAATTGTAAATATTACCATAATAAAGAGAGGTAATTGTACCCATTACCATACTAAAGAGAGGTAATTGTAAATATTACCATACTAAAGAGAGGTAATTGTAAATATTACCATAATAAAGAGAGGTAATTGTAAATATTACAATACTAAAAGAGAGGTAATTGTAAATATTACCATAGTAAAGAGAGGTAATTGTAAATATTAAAATAGTAAAGAGAGGTAATTGCAAATATTATCATAGTAAAGACAGGTAATTGTACCCATTACCATAATAGAGACAGGTAATTGTACCCATTACCATAGTAAAGACAGGTTATTGTACATATTACCATAGTAAGATAGGTAATTGTACCCATTACCATAGTAAAAACAGATAATTGTACTCATTACAATAGTAAAGACAAATAATTGTACCCATCATCATAGTAAAGAAAGGTATATGTACATATTACCATAGTAAGATAATTGTACCCATTACCAAAGTAAATACAGGTAATTGTACCCATTATCATGATAACGACAGGAAATTGTAACTGTTAGTATAGTAAAGACAGGCAAATTGTACCGGTAATTGTTAGCATAGTAAAGACTGGCAAATTGTAACTGTTAGCATAGTAAAGACAGGCAAATTATAACTGTTAGCATAGTAAAGACCGGCAAATTGTAACTGTTAGCATAGTAAAGACAGGCAAATTGTAACTGTTAGCATAGTAAAGACAGGCAAATTGTAACTGTTAGCATAGTAAAGACTGGCAAATTGTAACTGTTAGCATAGTAAAGACAGGCAAATTGTAACTGTTAGCATAGTAAAGAACAGCAAATTGTAACTGTTAGCATAGTAAAGACAGGCAAATTGTAACTGTTAGCATAGTAAAGACCGGCAAATTGTAACTGTTAGCATAGTAAAGACTGGCAAATTGTAACTGTTAGCATAGTAAAGACAGGCAAATTGCACCCATTAGTAAAGTAAAGACATAAATTATTAGTGCTTTTAAACCATGTCTATTCCTTAGTAGGATATGGTCATTCCTCAATTGAATAAATAATAAAAACATTACCCATAATAAGAGCATAATCTGAAAAATCTAGAAAGCCTATAAAGGACAGATAAATAATTTCAATAATATGCAGTTATGTATACTTAATTTATTTTGTGTGATAAAGATCCATGACTGAGGATAGAGTCTAGGTGTAGACCTCTTTTGTCTTGTTCGCAAATTATGAATACATTTTTTTTTTATCTGAATTCAAGTATATTTTATAAAGAAATTTAGATTGTTCTGACCCATAACCTTGGTCATTTTTTTGTAAAGCCTTAGACTTTTAAATAATGTATGTTTTGGGACTTTTATCATAGTTTTAACAATTTTAGTAATATCACTAGGTCTGTAGTGTGGCAGTTTATAGTAATATCTAGCACTGAGGCATCGTGCCACAGATATGAAGCATCATGTCCCATCCAGTCACATTATCCTGACACCAAGCCAACCAATCCTAACACTAAACTTAATGCTGAGCAACAAGCAAGGCAGCTAGCTGATAGTACCAGTATTTATAAGTCTTTGGTATGATTTGGCTGGGGCTCAAACCTGTGACCTCCCACATCTGAGGCAGTTCTGATAAACAAAATTAGTCATTGTTTTTTTAATCAAGACTATTGTTACATCAACATAGTCAAGACTATTGGTATATCAGCATAGTCAAGACTATTGGTATATCAGCATAGTCAAGACTATTGGTATATCAGCATAGTCAAGACTATTGGTACATCAACATAGTCAAGATTATTGGTACATCAACATAGTCAAGACTATTGGTACATCAACATAGTCAAGACTATTGATATATCAGCATAGTCAAGACTATTGGTACATCAACATAGTCAAGATTATTGGTATATCAGCATAGTCAAGACTATTGGTACATCAGCATAGTCAAGAATATTGGTACATCAGCATAGTCAAGACTATTGGTATATCAGCATAGTGAAAACTATTGGTACATCAGCATAGTTAAGACTATTGGTATATCAGCATAGTCAAGAATATTTTGTATATCAGCATAGTCAAGACTATTGGTACATCAGCATAGTCAAGACTATTGGTACATCAGCATAGTCAAGAATATTGGTACATAAGCACATTTCATGACTATTTGTACATCAACACATTTCATGACTATTTGTATATCAGCACATTTCAAGACTATTTGTATATCAGCACATGTCATGACTATTTGTATATCAGCACATTTCAAGACTATTTGTACATCAGCACATTTCAAGACTATTTGTATATCAGCACATTTCATGACTATTTGTACATCAGCACATTTCATGACTATTTGTATATCAGCACATTTCAAGACTATTTGTACATCAGCACATTTCATGACTATTTGTACATCAGCACATTTCAAGACCTTGAATTCATTTGGAACACTCTAAACTTTTGGACCTGTGATTGAACTTTTAGGATTATTTGTGATTTAAATTAAAACTACGGTAAGTTTCATTTAAACGTTCACTTCGTATTCTAAGGAAATAAATTATTTTCTTTACTTTTACTAAACTTGATGGTTTTTATTTACCCTGTTTTAATACCATAAGTTATATCAGTGTCTAATCTTTTCTATTAATGACTGGATAATGGAGATGTCATAATCTCTTTTGTTCAATGATTGCACTTTTCAGTATATAAAATATCAAAGATAACATGACCTTGATCATGTTGACCTTCAAATCAGCATCACCTCTCATTCCTGCATACAGTACATGTATAACATCATGTTTTGTTTTATCATATGCAATGTCCCTGGTGACTAGAAAGTGTCATCTTAGAGCCATTAGACAAGAAAAGCACCACCTAAAAGATTGTTAGACAATCTTCAACAGGAACAAGCACATGGACAAAGATACTGAGTTGTAGCCAACTAACTAGTAATTATATTTCCTTAATTTTGTTATGTGTATAATAAACAGTAACATAGAAAAAAAATCAAAACAAGCTTTGTAAAATTTAAAAAATAATTTATTTCCCTGGAATAGGATTGTAAAAATGGAAGTGAACTTTTAGTTTTAAGAGTCAAATCTAAAAGTAATCCATGAATTAAATTACAAAAGTCCTAGTAATTAAAATTTATAATAAATTCAAGTCCGAGACCTGTTGGAAAATCAAAGATGGAAGACGATGATGTATGCTGAAGTCTGGACTGTGCTTATCTACAGTTCCTTGTAGAAACACAATATTTAACACTCCGGCATTGGAAATCCAAATAAAATTTTGATAAACTGTCTTGGTCCAAGAATTCTGTATGAACACATCAAATATTTCCAGAGATACGAATTAATCCTTTAAATGCCAAATGAACTGAAGAAATGTTCACATGAATTCAGAAACTGGCTACAACAAAAGAAAATGATTTAACATCAGTTGTAAAAGTCCAAAACTGAAAATACTGCACCAAAAGAAAGATTATATCATATTCTAATACACAGTTTCGAAACAACTCCTAACATGACCCTGATGAGAACCAATCATTTTACTTTAAGAATAAAAAGTTATTTATTTCTTAATTCACTAATCCCATCTTGACCTTTACAATAACCAATCATTTTAAAATATAAACAAAACCTGTTTACCTGGCAGCCACTAACCCTGAATCATGGTCAGGATCTAGGTCAACATTACTTGTTTACAAAAGAATAATTCATGTCAACCGATTTTCTGAAAATATATCATCTCTAGTGAATACATTTATGTAATAATAACATGTAAATTACACTGTAATGAAAAATAAAATTTATTTCAAACTGTCAAACAATTATATATATATATATATATATATATATATATATATATATATATATATATATATATATATATATATATATATATATATATATATATATATATATATATATATGGGTAAATATTTATTTGAAAATAAAAACTGCTCTGATAAGAACACCCAATCTTTTCAAAAAATTACAATGTATGTCCTATGCCCCCCCCCCCCCCATCATTATACTTATTACTGTACATAAGTTTATTCAGGCAGGTTTATATAGGTGGATAAGTCATTGTTTTACTTAAGTTCAGCTGATTTCCCAATAACAATGGGAATATGCACAAGTAGTTTTAATCCTACCTATAATTAACTATATTAAATTAGATATACATAACAATTTCCAGGTAGATAGGATAATCAAACAGAATGTATGTACATTAAAAATAAAAAAATAAAAAATGATCTGTAATGTTCCCATAACAGTCCCATTCCCGGTCTTATCACCCATATGGGTAAATATTTATTTGAAATAAAAACTCCTGATAAGAACCCATCCAATCCTTTGAAAAAAAATTATAATGCATGTCCAATACCCCATTCCATTATTATAATTAATTTGGGAAAAATACTGTAAATAAGTCTATTCATGTATGTTTTTATTCCCATGGTGGGTAAGTCATTGTTTTAATCAAGTTCAGATGATTTCCCAATAACAATGGGAATATGCACAAGCAGTTTTATCCTACCTATAATTAAAGATACTGGTAGGTACTGTGTATATACAAGTCAAATTCAAAAGCAAAGTACACAGAACCAGATATACCATTGCATAATGTGCCAGCAGATCTAGGTCTGAACAGTTTGTTATTTGTAATCAGTAGAACAAACAACATAACCTCTGACCTGCTGCTGGTTTATTGTGTAATGGCAGATCTGGTTCTATGTTGTTTTGGACTTGACTTATAAGTGAGTATATATGGCATTAATGACTAAAGCTCTCATTACATGCTCATGCAAATCTTAATTAATTTGAAAGCTTTTGTGGATGAATAACATGACTAATACAGGTGTGCTTGCATACCATAGTGCATGAAAATAATTAAAACGTGACATAAATTATTTTGCAGGTGTTTCATTAGATTCAATCAACTCAGTATTAACTGATCAATAACTTTGAAATTAGCTAATTTCATTTGCAAACTAAAAAAATATCCATGATACAGTCAAAAAAACAATAGGAAAGAGATGAGAGAAGGATAAAGAATGACACTGATTCTAATTGACTTATATATATATATGTAGCATGATGTCCCACCCAGTCACATTATCCTGACACCAGGCCGACCAGTCCTAACACTAACCTCTTAATGCTGAGCATCAAGCGAGACAGCTGTTAGTACCATTTTTGTAAGCCTTTGGTATGACTCAGCCGTGGATGGAAGCCACAACCCCCCGCTTCCGTGGCAGACGCTCTAACCACTAGGCCACCGGAATGGTTTATACATGTATGTAGATAATTTTTAATTCGTACTCTATGGAGATTTGAACCCAGGTTCGTAGCTAAACAGCCCTCATGTGAATATGTCTGCCATGTACAAGTGCATATAACATTGATTAAAGAGCACCATTTTTTGGAGATGTGTGCTTGTCATGAGGGAATATGGGCTTGTGTGTGCAGGCAAGGTGATCTATACATTTTACATACGGACATGGGTTAGAATCTCCATAGAGTTTGAATTCAACATTATCTAACCTGTATGACAGTAAATTAGAATCATGTATGGTCTTATCAATATATAAATCTACGTGTCAAATTTTGGTTGAAATCTGAAAATCTGTATGTCACACTCCACGGTAAAATAATGCTTGTACATAACACATATAAAAGATATCATGGAATGCTAAAATTCAAACTCTATGTCTCATCAATATAAATATAATGCTAAATTTGATTGAAATTCAAACGTCCTTGATAATGTTATTCTGATGAAACAAAATTGAAGTGCATGGTAAATTAGGACTCTACTAAATGATATTATACATAATGGAAATTCATCTCATGTAAGGTTTCATTAATATGAAACTGTATGCCAAATATGGTTCAAAATAAAAACAACCCTTGATAAAGAAATCCTATAAAAACCAATATCAGAAAAATAGACAACTGGGGATATAACACATGCACATTCTGTTATGGGACACTGGCAATCAAACTGAGTCAAGATTTTATCTCTATACTGCAGCATTATCATATTAGCAAAAGTCTAACAAAGTTATGTTACAAAATCAAAGTAAAAAGCATGGGCAATCAAGGGCAATTACTCCTGTCATAATGTGTCATCATCTGGATGACATGAAGCAATTCTTAGCAAAGCAATGTTGTGGAAACAAAAGTTAGGAAGATGGACAATCAGGTGACACAACTACAGTATGTGATGTCACTGAATGCTGCATATCAAACTCACTTAAGGTTTTTGAAGTAGAAAGAACCATTGCAATTGGGTTTTAAATGCAATAAATCTTATTCTGTGGACAACAATATTATGTAATCAGGCAATCAGGGGCTGTAACTCCTGCATATTATAAATGATGTATATCTTACAAAAACCAAATTATTTGGATGGATGGACAGCTAGCTGGGCAGACAGGATTGATGTTGGATTCTGAGTCATCCCCTAGCAAATAAAACCTTACTTGACCAAAGTTGTAAATGGGCAATATTTGCCACATTTCAACATAAATTAATTATAGACCTTTCTGACGTGTCAATAAACCTATCTTATGAACCAGTCACAGTACCCCAGTACTGGATCAAAGGGTCAGATTCAATATCTGTGCACTTCAGCTTGAGTCTTCTGCCTGGTGTGCCCTTGGGAAAGGCAATTAAATTCCATGATATAGCATGATATAGCCAATAATGTGTTTAAAGTACCAGTAAACCCTAGCTTTAATAATTAATAATGTTGCATTTTGTGGGTATTGTCCCACAATCTACACTAAAATACAGAAAGTATATAGTCATTTCAAGTGAAAATATGTGAGAAAGCACTTACTCAAAATTAGCAGCATCTTTTTAACAAGTGTGCAAAATAAAACTGTTTCTATCTAAATTAGCATGGATCAAGATTAGAGCAAATTCTGAAAGAGTCAATGAGCATGGATCAAGATTAGAGCAAATTATGAAAGAGTCAATGAGCATGGATCAAGATTAGAGCAAATTATGAAAGAGTCAATGAGCATGGATCAAGATTAGAGCAAATTCTGAAAGAGTCAATGAGCATGGATCAAGATTAGAGCAAATTCTGAAAGAGTCAATGAGCAATGGGTGCTTTTGAATGATACAGCTTGCTAAAAATGTATACAGGGCCTTAAACAGAGGAGACTCATGGTTACAAAAAGGGTGCAATCATTAATAATGGATAATGTCTCTTTCACAAAAAATGATGTAAAATGTTGGCAATCAAATTCATGCAATAGTTCAATAATATAAAACTATTGCTGCAAATAAATTAAACCCAGCATGGGATAAAAGGTCACAACTAAACCAATATTAAGGAATTAAACCACATCTTGGTAAAAATACATAATAACTCCACCAATATTGTGATATAGAAAACTGCAAGTAAAACTTATCTGAGGTATACAAATTTTAGAAGAAATCAACAAACTCTTGTCACAATTATGTTACAGAAAAACCAAAGTTTTAAAGGATGGGTAGTCAGGGGCCATAAATCCTCTCAATGCTGCAGTCAATAATGAAACTCAAACGTATTCACAGTCTCCTCCAAAAATAACACCTGAATGCTAGATTTAGTTTAAATTCTAATTCATAATAAAATTAACCTTCCAGATATAAAGATTATATCAGGGGCAATAACTCCTCTAAATGAGGAAGTGTAATGCTGGAAATAAAACCCATTAAATGTTTCATCAATGTAATACAGTAGAACCTGTCTTGAAAGACCACCCCTTCTGCCAACAAATAATGGTCTCTCAAGACAGGTGGTCTCTCATAACAGGTCATAACACTACATAATCACTATGTGCAAGGAGAATCTTGTCTCTCAAAACAGGTGGTCACTCATAGCAGTGGTCTTTTAAGACAGGTTTCACTGTACACATGCATTTACAGGGTTTAATGACACATCAGCATAATAATGACTATAATGTGCCAATTAAAGTTAAAGTTCTAAACACTGATTGCTATCAAAATTTCAATGATTTCTCTAAATTTCACACCAGGTATGTTTTACAAAGTTATTTATTTGATTTCTATAACATTATATATGGATTCTGCTGCCAAACCAGACAATAAAGCCATTCCAACTTTAGAAAGAAAAATTTATCCTATTTGTTGAAGGAAACTTTGATATATCTCTTGTTTTATCATCCAAAACATTAGATAGGACCATTAAATTTTAATCCACATTCAAACATAGGGCATACAATTTTTTACATTTTCTTTCCAAATGGCATTTCTAGTACACCACAATTAATGATATGTAAGAAAATTTTTATCAATGAAAATATCACTTACACTGAGTGGAAGCAATACTTTAATAAAAAAAATAAAAATTAAATAATATTTTGTCAATTGAAATTTGTGTTATAGTTTGAACTTTTAGTTCCTTTTAAGTGTAATCATCATAAATGCAAGGTGTTCTCTTGTATTAAATGTAAGATCTGTCAATCTACTGTAACAGCTATGCAAGCGTTTCTATGAGAACCTAAGTGCTGACCATGTTTAGATAACTGACTTGTGGAAGTATTTGTTGTATTGTTGCACTGAATTAAAAACTGGTCTCCTTTGTATTATCACATTAAATATATCTTTTGGATGAAATAAAGGAGGTGAAAGAAAAGAAAAGTTAAAAGGCATGAAAATCCTACAAACTTAAATTCTAGCTGCCCCAGTCTTATGTTGGGTGAACTCACTTCATTACATCAATTGAAATAAGTTATAAATGTTATAAATGTTATAAATGTAACATAAAGTACCTTAAATTAACTGACTCTTTCATAACCGAAAAAAATAGCAAGGCAGCCAAGCAAAATCAATATTTCATAAAATAAACAGCTTGATTTCCCAGATACAGACTACTGAGGGCAAGCGAGTTTTAGAGAATCCTTGAACAGGCACTTATAGATATCCTTAAGGATGATAAGAAGTTTCATTATTACTTCCAATGAAATCACAACATCAATATTGTACTAATTGAACCATACAAAATTGAGTTTCAATGTAGATGTTTGTCTCACGAAATAAATAAACTATGGGAACCAGACTCATCAAGAAAGCAAAAAGCAGTGATGTAATACACAGATTTTTCACGTACACATCATGGTTGTTAAAACCAGTTAAAATGATCTTTCACAAGTTGAACATTTCATTAGAGAAAGCGCATTATTAAAATTCAATTATCAGTCACTAAACAGCCCAGTTCCCTTACACATCCACCCATGATTCTCTTGATTTCAATTTTTGGAAGTCACTCAGTAACTCATGCCCTCACTTAAAGCGTGGTCTATGTTTGTGGATCCCGTTGCACTCGAGTTATCGAGGGAGAGATGTATATAGAATTGGATGGATACATGTATTTCAGTAGTATACAAAGACATCATATATAGAAATTGATGGATACATGTATTCCAGTTATACCAAAGATATTATATATAGAATTTGAAGGATATATGTATTCCAGTAGTATACCAAAGATATCGTATATAGAATTTGATAGATATACGTATTCCAGTTATACCAAAGACATCATATATAGAATTTGATGGATACATGCATTTCAGTAGTATACCAGAAAGTGAGCTTAATTCATCTGAGATAAAGTAGTGGTTTGTTTTCTAAACATGCAAGCTTTCTGACAGAGAAATTTTATATATCCCCAGACAAAGACTAAGTCCCTGAATTTATCAAGCCTCTTTAAGTAAGATTTACGAGCTGATATAAAAAACTGAGCCATAGTCAAGTTTAGATCTCACATGAATCTTGAACCATAATCAAGATGGATCTAACTTTAGTCCTGATCCATACACAATTGAGCCAGTCAAGTTAGATCTTTCTCAAGTCCTGATCCATACACAACTGAAATAGTCAAGTTAGATCTTTATCAAGTCCTGATCCATACACAACTGAAATAGTCAAGTTAGATCTTTCTCAAGTCCTGATCCATACACAACTGAGCCAGTCAAGTTAGATCTTTCTCAAGTCCTGATCCATACACAACTGAAATAATCAAGTTAGATCTTTCTCAAGTCCTGATCAATACACAACTGAAATAGTCAAGTTAGATCTTTCTCAAGTCCTGATCCATACACAACTGAAATAGTCAAGTTAGATCTTTCTCAAGTCCTGATCCATACACAACTGAAATAATCAAGTTAGATCTTTCTCAAGTCCTTATCCATACACAACTGAAATAGTCAAGTTAGATCTTACTTAAGTCCTGATCCATACACAACTGAAACAGTCAAGTTAGATCTTACTCAAGTCCTGATCCATACACAACTGAAATAATCAAGTTAGATCTTTCTCAAGTCCTTATCCATACACAACTGAAATAGTCAAGTTAGATCTTTCTCAAGTCCTTATCCATACACAACTGAAACAGTCAAGTTAGATCTTACTTGAGTCCTGATCCATACACAACTGAAACAGTCAATTTAGATCTTACTCAAATCCTGATGCATACACAACTGAAACAGTCAAGTTAGATCTTTCTCAAGTCCTGATGCATACACAACTGAAACAGTCAAGTTAGATCTTACTTGAGTCCTGATCCATACACAACTGACACAGTCAAGTTTAGATGTATCTAAAGACCTTTACAATAAGAGCAAGATCTGCTCCACAATCTGCTTTTGCCACAACTTGCTATTAAACACAGGGCTTTGATTTTTGTCACTGATGTGTTTATTACACTGGCAGATCTGGTTCTGTGTTAAGAGTAATCAGTAAAACAGAGACTCTGATCTTCATGCATATCATGATCTTTCAGTTTAACTGAAGCCCTAAAATGTTAGTACCCTCCTCCACAACAAGAATATGAGACTTGTGTCAAGGAAGATTGTATGGGTCATTATGAATTCTGTGTAACAAGAATATGAGACTTGTGTCAAGGAAGATTGTATGGGTCATTATGAATTCTGTGTAACAAGAATATGAGACTTGTGTCAAGGAAGATTGTATAGGTCATTATGAATTCTGTGTAACAAGAATATGAGACTTGTGTCAAGGAGGATTGTATGGGTCATTATGAATTCTGTGTAACAAGAATATGAGACTTGTGTCAAGGAAGATTGTATGGGTCATTATGAATTCTGTGTAACAAGAATATGAGACTTGTGTCAAGGAGGATTGTATGGGTCATTATGAATACTGTGTAATAAGAATATGAGACTTGTGTCAAGGAAGATTGTATGGGTCATTATGAATTCTGTGTAACAAGAATATGAGACTTGTGTCAAGGAGGATTGTATGGGTCATTATGAATACTGTGTAATAAGAATATGAGACTTGTGTCAAGGAAGATTGTATGGGTCATTATGAATTCTGTGTAACAAGAATATGAGACTTGTGTCAAGGAGGATTGTATGGGTCATTATGAATTCTGTGTAATAAGAATATGAGACTTGTGTCAAGGAAGATTGTATGGGTCATTATGAATTCTGTGTAATAAGAATATGAGACTTGTGTCAAGGAGGATTGTATGGGTCATTATGAATTCTGTGTAATAAGAATATGAGACTTGTGTCAAGGAAGATTGTATGGGTCATTATGAATTCTGTGTAATAAGAATATGAGACTTGTGTCAAGGAGGATTGTATGGGTCATTATGAATTCTGTGTAACAAGAATATGAGACTTGTGTCAAGGAAGATTGTATGGGTCATTATGAATTCTGTGTAATAAGAATATGAGACTTGTGTCAAGGAGGATTGTATGGGTCATTATGAATTCTGTGTAATAAGAATATGAGACTTGTGTCAAGGAGGATTGTATGGGTCATTATGAATTCTGTGTAATAAGAATATGAGACTTGTGTCAAGGAAGATTGTATGGGTCATTATGAATTCTGTGTAATAAGTAAATATGTATAACTAAGAGTTTTAGAGTTTAAACCATTTTCTTCTGACCTTGTCTAAACTCTAATTAAGCAAATCTCAAGTAGACATTGAATAATGTACATAAACATTGAAATGGTATGGCTATGTCACTACAGCCAACAGTCTATCCACAACAGTACTGCAGGGTGGTGTCCAAGGTGGAAGAAGGAGAGTTAGACAGAGAAAAAAGTGGAGTGACAACATCATAGCATGGACCAGGAAGAGTTTTGCGGAGACACAGACATTAGCACATGATCGAGACAAGTGGAGGGAACTGGTCAGATGTTCAGCAGCACAGTGCCTCAATGACCACACTAGGTCAAGAGACTGATGATGATGATGATGATGATGATAAACGTTGAACACAACAAACTTTGCCATAATAAGTAATCTGTTCCTAGATTAAGGCATTTCACTATGTTGTTAATTCTGATGCTAAAAATAATGATAAAGATAGGTAGACAGGCTCTTAGACCTACAGTACATACCATATATACTCATTTGTAAGACAAGTCCAACTGCTTAGACTCAGATCTGCTGTTGAATAATGCACAAGCAGATTGGGTCTGTGCAGTTTGTTAGGAGTAATTAGTAAAGTGAACAACATAGACCCTGATCTGCAGATGCTATATGACATGGGAAATCTGGATCTTTGTTGTTTGCAGTTTGACTCGACTTACACGTGAGTATGTATGGTACTGTATGTATATGATCTTTATCAAGGATTCGCTATTTAATGTCTGAAGTATAAAACTGCATGCCACATTTGGTTAAAATCCAACAAATGCTGTTCCAATTAAGTGTCTGCTGAGCATCAGTCACTTTCAATAAAGTAGTAGACCACTGTATTATAAAAATCTCTGATGAGTCATGTTATGTCAACTTCCAAATGCTTCAGGCTAATGAAATTACAAGTATTCGAGGCAAACATTTAAAAAATCAGCTGGCAAATAAATTATAAGTTGATCAGGAATCAATTATACAAAAATTATGATCAATCATGAAGTTGTATGCAATACCCAATACTAAATCCAGGAATCCTTAATAAAGTTCTGATAATAATGAAGTTAGGAGGATGGACAATCTGTGTCAAAATGTCAATTAAATTGTATGACATTAAACGCTACCTCATGTAAATCATTCAACATTAAAAGTAACTGCATTTAAATTATACAGCAGTAAAATCAGCCTCATTTAAATAACAGGACATTGAAAGCAACCTCATTTACATCACACAGCACTAAAAGCAACCTCATTTAAATCATAGGACATTTAAGAGCAACCTCATTCAAACCACACAGCATTAAAAGCAGCCTCATTTAAATCATAGGACATTAAAATTAACCTCACTGAAATCAAAGGGCATTAAAAGCAACCTCATTCAAATCAAAGGACATTAAATACAACCAACCTCAATTAAATCAAAGGACATTAAATGCAACCTCATTGAAACATAGGACATTAAAAGAAATGTCATCAAAATCATAGAACATTAAAGCAATCTCCATTAAATCCTAGGACATTAAAAGCATCCTCATTAAAGTCCTAGGACATTAAAAGCTAAATCATTGAAGTCCTAGGACATTAAAAGCAACAACATTTAAATCATAGGATATTAAAAGTAACCTCATGGAAATCATAGGACATTAAATGATGCATCATTTTAGGTCTCATAAGTATACAAATACATGCTCAATTCCACATAAATCAAACAATATTTGTTATACTGTAGAGAATGAAGTATGCAGAATGGAAACAGACACAGGCAATACAGTTTTATATTTTTTTACACAGAACATTGAAACATAACATGAAATGATGACACAGAACACTGAAACAACATGAAATGATGACACAGAACTTTGAAACATAAAATGAAATGATGACACAGAACACTGAAACAACATGAAATGATGACAAAGAACACTGAAACATACAAAAAGTATCATGTTTCATTTTGTTAAATTCAACAATTCCTTATTGCAGAAACCAACGTTAGGGAGACTTGTAATCTGGACTATAAATCCTCTCAATGAGGAAATATAATACTAAAATTCAACTTCTGCAAGGTCTCCTCAGTATAAAGAGGCATACTACATTTTGCTGAAATTCAGTTATTCCCAGTCAAATTAGCTTGTGCAACCAAATTGCTGACAGACAGATGAACTAACAACCATGATCACTAAATGACAGGCAGAGATTTTGAAGAGAGGGGTCATAAAGAGCAGATGTATACAGAAATTACAGATTGAAACACAAGAATATAAATAGTTTAAAATATCCATATATATAAAGTGTGTGTGTGTGTGTGTGTGTGTGTGTGTGTGTGTGTGTGTGTGTGTGTGTGTATTTTATATTTTTCATATGAAGACTTCAATAATTTATTCCATAAGCCTTTACTAATTTAGTTCATATGAAGAGTTCAATATTTTAGTTCATATAACTTCAATAATGTAGTCCATTTGAAGACTTCAATAATTGATTTCATATGAAAACTTCTATAATTAAGTTCATATGAAGACTTCTTTAATTTAGTTCATATGAAAGCTTCTTTAATTTAGTTACTATGAAGAAGACTTCAATAATTTAGTTGACATGAAGATGTCAATAATTGAGTTCATATGAAGACTTCAGTTATTTAGTTTAAACAATAACTTTAATAAGTTAGTTTATTTAAAGATTTCAATAAGATTGTTCATATGAAGACTTGATAATGATAATAATAATAATAAAGACTTTATTTAGAGAAGGTAACTCAATTAGTTACAGAACTAATCTACCTTGAGGCCTTCTATCTGTTATGTACAATATATACAATACATACATGATGTGAAGAATCTGGTTTGACACTAGATAATTAAGGAATTTTAAATTTCAAAGTATCAAGCCTGGAACACATGCACAGGCATCTGTAAAAACATAAACATATAAAAATTATATTTTTCATATGAAGACCTCTATAATTTGGTTCATAAGACTTCAATAATTTAGTTCATATGAAGACTTCAATTATTTAGTTCATATGAAGACTTGAATAATTTAGTTCATATGAAGACTTGAATAATTTAGTTCATTTGAAGATTTCAATGGCTTAGTTCATATGAAGACGTCAATAATTTAGTTCATATGAAGACTTTAATAATTTAGTTCATATAAAGACTTGAATAATTTAGTTCATTTGAAGACTTCAATAATTTAGTTCATTTGAAGACTAATAATTTAGTTCATTTGAAGACTTCTACTATATAAAGTTTATTTGAAGACTTTAATAATTTAGTTCATAAGACTTTAATAGTTTATATGAAGTATTTTGTTTCACACAACTGCCTCTGCTCTATGAAATAAAGTTTATGTTATTATAGAGTCAAAACTGAAACTGCCACATACATTTTTTTGTTTTAATGTCATGGCTTCATATACAGATACATACAAAATTTAGACATTTAGAAGTTCTCTCTTAGTAAAAAAGTGTTAGCTTTTCATATTCATTGAATATAAATATCTACATCTTAGTTGACTATTATAGCTATTTTTCAAACTTACTTCATAATATGTATCAATACAATTGTTACAAAGTCACTTTCTTCACATAAATCCATATACACATAAACCTGTAAGTATACAAGTGATTTTCTACACATTCATATGTACACAAAATGACTTTCTACACATTCATATGTACACAAAGTGACTTTCTACACATTCATATGTACACAGTGACTTTCTACATATTCATATGTACACAAAGTGATTTTCTACACATTCATATGTACACAAAGTGACTTTCTACACATTCATATGTACACAAAGTGACTTTCTACACATTCATATGTACACAAAGTGACTTTCTACACATTCATATGTACACAAAGTGACTTTCTACACATTCATATGTATACAAAGTGACTTTCTACACATTCATATGTACACAGTGACTTTCTACACATTCATATGTACACAAAGTGACTTTCTACACATTCATATGTACACAAAGTGACTTTATACACATAAATCAATACATACCCAAATAACTTTTGACACATAAATATGGACTGCTTGGTAACCCACATGGTTAGAGTAGCCACATCAGAGGTGGGAGGTCATGGGTTCAAAGCCCAGCTTAGTCATATCAAAGAACTATATACATGTAAAATTATACTAATATATGCCTAACTAGGTGCCCAGCATTATGTAGTTAGTGTTAGAACTGGTCAGTCCGGTGTCAGGATAATGTAACTGGGTGGAATATGTGGCATGATGGCCTGGTACAAGACATCACTATAAATTGCCACCATGCAGACATCATAGTAATATGACTGAAAAATTGTTAAAGCTACAATGAAAATCTTAATCACACCCTCATGCCTAAATCTATATATACATAAAGTGACTTTCTAAACATAAATCCAAATGTATTTTCAAGTGATGTTCTATGTATAAATCCATATATACACTAGAGACTTTTTACAGATGAATCCCTATATACCAAGTGACTTTCTAGATATAAATCTTTATGTACACAAAATGACTTTTTACAGAAAAATCCATATGTACACAAAATGACTTTCTACACATAAATCCATATGTACACAAAATGACTTTCTACACATAAATCAATATGTACACAAAATGACTTTCTACACATAAATCCATATGTACACAAAATGACTTTCTACACATAAATCAATATGTACACAAAATGACTTTCTACACATAAATCAATATGTACACAAAATGACTTTCTACACATAATCAATTTGTACACAAAATGACTTTCTACACATAAATCAATATGTACACAAAATGACTTTCTACACATAAGTCCCTATGTACCCAAATGACTTTCTACACATAAATCCATAGGTACACAAAATGATTTTCTTCACATAAATCCATATGTACCCAAGTGACTTTTTACATATAAATCCATATGTAGACAAAATTACTTTCTTCACAGAAATCAATATGTACACAAAATGATTTTCTTCACATAAATCCAAATGTACATTAAATTACTTTCTACACATAAATCCCTATGTACCTAATTGATATTTTACACATAAATCCATATGTAAGCAAAATGACTTTCTACACATAAATCCGAATGTACACAAAATGACTTTCTAAAATAAATCCATATGTAATCAAGTGACTTTCTACACATAAATCCATATGTACACAAAATGACTTTCTACACATAAATCCATATGTACACAAAATGACTTTCTAAAATAAATCCATATGTAATCAAGTGACTTTCTACACATAAATCCATATGTACACAAAATGACTTTCTACACATAAATCCATATGTACACAAAATGACTTTCTATGCATTAATTCATGTAGACAATAGTGACTTTCTACACATAAAGAATTAGTTACTGGTAATAATAATAGTCTTCAATTTCATCTTCCAAGATGGATCAATGCTTCTACCATGTCTGTAAACTATAATGTATAATGATGACAAGGTAGTAAGAATTGTATCTTGAAATCTTTGTGAAACTATGATATTTATTTAAATGTTTGGATTATAGATAGTTGGAACAAATTACAATGTCAACCATTTTGAATCATAATTTCTAGCAGTATCAGCCATAAGTCAACATTGAAATTGCAAAATGTGATAATATATAGCAACAGAATTGAAAAGGATTCTAGAATTTGTCACTTATCTCCTCGCAAGCTGACTAGAGGTAAATCTTTATTGAAACACAAACAACCCTGAAATATCAGTAGAATAACAAAATTAAATGTTGATTCAGAGAACTCTTCTCTAAATGACAGGGATAAATGAGACTCTGGTTACAACCCCTAATGAATATTATTATGTATTGACTTGAAACCATTGTATTCCTGTGTGTGAAAGCCTAGATTTTGTTTTATGACAGTTGTTCCTATTTTATTTGTCATAGCCTCCATCAAATACTGGATTAGTTTGCTTATCAATCTGCCAACGCATTTTATTTCACAGAATGGTTAATGTTTTCTTAGTTCACCTCAATAAACAGACAGTACAGATACACCATATGACATCATCTCTTAGTATATATTGATCAGTATTTATTAAACTTTGGAACTATTTGCAGTGGCCAGAAAAATTGCATTTGGAAATGAATTTTAGGTCTATAAACAAAACCAATGTAAAATATATTTCATCTTTATGCTGACCAATACAAAAATTATTCCCCATTAATTCATAGTTTAAATTCATGTAATAAAACTTTTAAAAAAGCAAAATTTTACTTCTGGTTTTCTCTGCCAAGGTGAAAACATTCATGGACTCAGAGAGCGAATATGACTGAATTATTTTAGCATAACTCATCCATACTGACATATACAATATCTTTATACCAGTATACAACACATCCATACTGACATATGCAATTCATATATACCAGTAAACAACTCATCCATACTGACATATGCAATACATATATACCAGTAAACAACTCATCCATACTGACATATGCAATACATATATACCAGTAAACAACACATCCATACTGACATATGCAATACATATATACCAGTAAACAACTCATCCATACTGACATATGCAATACATATATACCAGTAAACAATACATCCATACTGACATATGCAATACATATATACCAGTAAACAACACATCCATACTGACATATGCAATACATATATACCAGTAAACAACTCATCCATACTGACATATGCAATACATATATACCAGTAAACAACACATCCATACTGACATATGCAATACATGTATACCAGTAAACAACTCATCCATACTGACATATGCAATACATATATACCAGTAAACAACACATCCATACTGACATATGCAATAAATGTATACCAGTAAACAACTCATCCATACTGACATATGCAATACATATATACCAGTAAACAACACATCCATACTGACATATGCAATACATATATACCAGTAAACAACACATCCATACTGACATATGCAATACATATATACCAGTAAACAACACATCCATACTGACATATGCAATACATATATACCAGTAAACAACACATCCATACTGACATATGCAATACATATATACCAGTAAACAACACATCCATACTGACATATGCAATACATATATACCAGTAAATAACTCATCCATACTGACATATGCAATACATATATTCCAGTAAACAACACATCCATACTGACATATGCAATACATATATACCAGTAAACAACTCATCCATACTGACATATACAATACATATATACCAGTAAACAACTCATCCATACTGACATAAAATACATATATACCAGTCAACAACACATGCATACTGACATATGCAGTATCTTTATAGTTAGACAGGTGGACTAATTCTTTAAGTATAAAACTAGTGTATTACAATGCAAGTGTAGACAGTTGAACAACTTATTTATGTATACAACTTGTGTATAATAATTTAAGGGTAGACTTGTGAACTAATTCTTTAGTATAGAAAGAATGTATTACAATTAAAGGGTAGCAGGTGGACTAATTATTTGCATATAAAAGTAGTGAATAATATTATAGTTATAATTATAAGGGTAGACAGGTGGATTCATTATTTAGGTATAAAACTAGTGTATTACAATTTATGGGTAGACAGGTGAGCTACTTATTTAGGTATAAAACTAGTGTATTACATAGCAAGGATAAATAGGTGGACTAATTCTTTAAGTGAAAAAGAGTGTATTACAATGCAATAGTTAACAGGTGGACTAATTCTGTATGTATGAAAATAGTGTATTATAATTCAAGGGTAGACAGGTGGACTAATTCTTTAGTAATAAAGGTGTGTATTATAAATCAAGGGTAGACAGGTGGACTAAATTTTAAGTATAATGGATATATTTTATTATTCATGGATAGACATATGAACTACTTCTTAAAGTATTAAAAGAGAGTTAAAAGAGAGTTTTACAATGCAAAGTTGACAGGGGACTAATTCTTTAAGTATCAAAGGAGTGTATTACAATTCAAGGGTAGACAGGTGGACTAATTCTTGGGTATTTGACTTGGATTATTCGCACCATAGTTACTAATGAGGAACAACAAGAGAAACAGACAAAACAACAAGAGTTAGTCTAGTGCTAAGTCAAACAAGCCATACTCTTTGATATTTCAAGTATGTTCTCTGCTGTTTTGATCAACACTCCAGAATGCATTTGATAAAGACAAACATGCCATAAATTCTCTCAAGACATTTGCAAGTACTATCCTTATGGGCAATAGTGGCTACACAAGATAACAAAGATTCATATTTGCTTGGTGTTCGTGTTGTCAATTCATACACAAACCACTTTCAGCCAAGCACAGGAATCTGAATTTAGATACAAAATCATAATTTTGAGATAGTCATTATCCAGGATCGGCAGTAGATTTGGACAGATTATTGTAACAAGAAAAACAAACACATTAAAGACTACTTCAGCACATTGATAAGAATTATAAAGAATGGTGATAAAGAAATTGAGTGTCAAGTGACATACCTGCTCTGTAAGATCCTAGAGGGCATTCTGCTCAGACTGTTACATGTTCTTCATGTCATATTAAATCTCTCAATGGAAATATTCATTTAACCAAACAAAATACATTCTGTGCAGGGCATTCCATTTTAATTAAATTTTTTTTATTCTTTTCAATTCTGCTTAGATGCTTTCTTTATCAAGCATTTATTGTATTATTGGATATTGAATGTTACAATTCGCATCTTCATTTTTCTCTTGTAGATTAAAAGTCCTATACATTCCACTATTATACATTCCAGTGTTTGACCTAAGCATTGCCCTACCCTTCATTCTAGTATTTGACCATAGCAATGACCTACCCTACATTTCAGTGTTTGACCATAACAATACCCTTTCCTACATTCCAGTGTTTAACCATAACAATAACCTACCCTACATTCCAGTGTTTGACCATAACAATAACCTACCCTACATTTCAGTGTTTGACCATAACAATAACCTACCCTACATTTCAGTGTTTGACCATAACAATAACCTACCCTACATTCCAGTGTTTGACCATAACAATACCCTTTCCTACATTTCAGTGTTTGACCATAATAACCTACCCTACATTCCAGTGTTTGACCATAACAATACCCTTTCCTACATTTCAGTGTTTGGCCATAATAACCTACCCTACATTCCAGTGTTTGACCATAGCAATAACCTACCCTACATTCCAGTGTTTGACCATAACAATAACCTACCCTACATTCCAGTGTTTGACCATAACAATAACCTACCCTACATTCCAGTGTTTGACCATAACAATAACCTACCCTACATTTCAGTGTTTGACCATAACAATACCCTACCTTCCATTCCAGTGTTTGACCAAAGTAATGACAACCAACATTCCTGTGTTTGACCAAAGTAATGACATACCCAACATTCCCATGTTTGACCATTACACATTCCAATGTTTGACCAAAGTAATGACCTAACAAATATTTTGGTTTTGACCATATTTGATATTTAGTAAAGCTCAACAGGCATAAAAGATGTATAACCAAAGACTGTTGCTTTTGTTATGTGTTTTTTCAAGAATGAAGATGGAACAAAGACCAAAGTTATGAGAGTCCTTCTTTAGTGAAGCATTTTCTTTTATTTTGTAAATGCTGAACATAGTCTTTGTCCAGTATTACAATATCACATCTTACTTGTAACAAATCATGGTTACAATTCTTCTTGGTCATTTTACCTTATCTTCAGTTGGATTATAAAGACTAAACATGGTCTTCTAAAGTTTTTTTGAGCTGGGTATTTCTGATTAAATATTAGCTTTTAAAAAGATAATACACTTTTTTCATCCTATGTGATTTTGCATTCAAATAAATTTCATTGTATGTTTGCATGCTCTTTATTATATTTTCATGATCATAATGCATAAGTACTACTAGGGCATCAAGGAGCTCTTAAAATTACCTCAAATCTCTTTAAATTACCTCAGAACTCTTTAAATTACCTCAAATCTCTTTAATTTGCCTCAGATCTCTTTAAATTACCTCAAATCTCTTTAAATTACCTCAAATCTCTTTAAATTACCTTAGATCTCTTTAAATTATCTCAAATCTCTTTAAATTACCTCAGATATCTTTAAATTACCTAAAGTACCAGGAATCTCTTTAAATTACCTCAAATCTCTTTTAATTACCTCAAATCTGTTTAAGTTACCTCGGATCTCTTTAAATTACCTCAAATCTCTTTAAATTACCTCAGATCTCTTTAAATTACCTGAGATCTCTTTAAATTACCTCAAATCTTCTTAAAGTAAAAGGAAGCTCTTTAAATTACCTCAAATCTCTTTAAATTACCTCAGATCCCTTTAAATTACCTAAAATCTCTTTAAATTACCTCAAATCTTTATAAAGTACCAGGAAGCTCTTTAAATTACCTCAAATCTCTTTAAATTACCTCAGATCTCTTTAAATTACCTCAAATCTCTTTAAATTACTTCAAATCTCTTTAAATTACCTCAGATCTCTTTAAATTACCTCAAATCTCTTTAAATTACCTCAGATCATCTCTAAATTACTTCAGATCTCTTTAAATTACCTCAAATCTCTTTAAATCAACAAGAAACTCTTTAGATTACTATTTAAATCTTTAATTACCATGTAAATCTTTAGATTAGCATGAAAATCTTAGATTAGCATGAAAATCTTTAGATTAAGATGTGAATCTTTAGATCAATAAGAAATCTTTAGATTACCATGAAAAGCTTTAGATTAGTATGAAAACCTTTTGATTACCATGAAAAGCTTTAGATTAGCATGAAAATCTTTAGATTACCATGTAAATCTTAGATTAACATGACCATGAAAAGCTTTAGATTAGCATGAAAATCTTTAAATTACCATGTAAATCTTAGATTAACATGACCATGAAAGCTTTAGATTATCATGAAAACCTTTAGATTACCATATAAATCTTAGATTACCATGTAAATCTTAGATTACTGTGAAAATCTTTAGATTACTGTGAAAATCTTTAGAATAACTTGAAAATCTTTAGATTTGCATGAAAATCTTAGATTACCATGAAAATCTTTAGATTAGCATTACAATCTTTAGATCAGCATGAAAAGCTTAGATTACCATGAAAATTTTAGATTACCATGTCAATCTTTAGAAAAGCTTAAAAATCTTTAAATTAACTTGAAAATCTTCTTTAGATTAGCACGAAAATCTTAGTTTACCATGAAAATCCTACATTACCATGAAAATCTTTAGATTAGCATGAAAATCTTAGATTACCATGAACTTATTTAGATTACCATGAAAATCTTTAGATTACAATGTAAATCTTTAGAATAACTTTAAAATCTTTACATTACCATGAAAATCTTTGATTACCATGTAAATCTTTAGAATAACTTGAAAATCTTTAGATTAGCATGAAAATCTTTAGATTAACATGAAAATCTTTAGAATAATTTGAAAATATTTACATTATCTTTAGATTACCATAAAAAACTTTAGATCACCATGTAAATCTTTAGATTACCATGAAAATCTTTATATTACCATGTAAATCTTTAGAATAACTTGAGAATCTTTACATTAGCATGAAAATCTTTAGATTAGCATAACAATCTTTAGATTACCATGAAAATCTTTAGATTCAGATAAAAAATTTAGATTAGCATGAAAATCTTTAGAATAACTTGAAAATCTTTACATTACCATGAAAATCTTTAGATTATCATGTAAATCTTTAGATTACCATGTAAATCTTTAGATTAGCATGAAAATCTTTAGATTAACTTGAAAATCTTTACATTACCAAGAAAATCTTTAGTTAGATTAAGATAAAAATCTTTAGATTACCATGTAAATCTTTAGATTTAGATGAAGATCTTTAGATTACCATGAAAATCTTTAGAATAACTTGAAAATTTTTAGATTACCATGAAAATCTTTAGAATAGCATGAAAATCTTAGATTACCTTGAAAATCTTAAGATTAGGATGAAAATCTTTAGATTACCATGAAAAATCTAATATAATTTTCAAATCAATGCAAATATTTGTTTTCTAAATTACTTTTTGTCTAACTCAGCTTAATGTGGCTTGGTTTGGATTAATTGTTTTAAACTTTGCTAAAATTGAAAAAATTGCTGTAATGCCTGGAATTCTAATAAAGTCATTAATACAGGATACCAATAAGCATGAAAAATTTAATTTGTCTACATTATTTTTTTGATGATGCTGTAATCTTCAGAATGGACTGAGAGACACAATCACATTTAGATGACCCTACTGACCATAGCAAGCATTATATAAACTTCTTACTTTCAGTGCCAAAAATGAAAAAAAAATCAAATTTCAATGATTTCCAAAACTTTAATTTAGCTATCAACTTCATCTTTCAAATGTGGCCTAGAGGTTAGAGCATCTGTCTCAGAAGCAGGAGGTCATGGGTGCGAAGCCTGACTGAATCATACCAAAAAGTACTAACAGCTGCCACGCTAGGTGCTCATGATTAAGAGGTTAAAGTTAGGATTGGTTGGCCTGGTGTAAGGATAATGTGGATGGGTAATCATGTTACATGTCTGCAGCAGTGCTGGACATCATTAAAAACTGCCTTACTGCAGATATCGTAGCAATATGACTGAAACATTGCTAAAGCTATGTTAAAAATCCTAATCACACACACACACACACACACACACACACACACACACACACACACACACACACATCTTTCCAATAAAAGTTGTTCTTGATACACAATTAGGTTCCAGTAGAGCAAGTAAACACATTATATTGTTTCTTGATCTGGTTGTTTGATAGCTGATTCATTCAACACCTGTATTTTAATGGCACCTTGAACCTTTGAATAATCTCTGCCTATGAGCAGTATTTAACACCTTTATCATAAACTTTTAAAGAATGACTGTATCATTTTCTTAAATAAGGGTTAGTGATTTATGGGTGGGTGGGAGGGAACACTTTTTGAAGGCCCCCCCTCCAATATCTTTAAAAATATTCTTGCTCTGACTCAAATGAAAATCCCAGGTCGCACGACTCCCATCAAACAAATGAAATTGTTGGACCCATACACTGTCATCAGAATTCTCTTTAAATTTCATGAACAAAAATGAGGAACAATTACAGTCTAGTTTTATTAAAACAGACTCATTAATCCAAATGCTAGATGAACTAGGATTAGAAAACAACTGACAATAAATGGTTGTAATTCTGTAATGGAATAAATGCATTAGTTGGATAAACCTTTTAATTCAGACTATTGAAAGAACACTGCAATGATCTTTCTGGTATTTAATAAAAGGTCTACTTAAGGAAATATTTAGTGTAACACAAAAAAAATTCTGCATTTGTGGTTCTCAAGTTGTCAAAGGCACATAAAAGGTGGTGCTTTTTATCATCCATTAGGTCAGTACTGTTAGCAAGTGATTACATGACCTCTTCACTGTCTAGTCTAGTACAATCTTTATACTTCAAGGGATTCTAAATAGCTTATGTTCCCTTGAGTGCCTGGTCTTATTTTACCATGAGATCAGAACTGTTGTCTACATAGAAATCAGGAGTTGCTAATTTTTGTCACTCCACATTTATTATGAAATATATGCACCATGGCACTGACTATGGCATTGTATAAAAGCCCTGACTTTTTTCTGATCTAAATAGTGAACTAAACAATGAAAGATAACTGACCTCAGCCTGGATTAGGTGGAAACCCCAGATGCAAATGTAACATAAGCAACAGACAAGTTTTATAGCAAGTCAAACATGATCCATAATCTGACTTGATATGGTTTGGAAACTAACATACACCAATATACATGGTAAGCATTACTAATATGTATGGTATGTATTAGCAACATACATGGTAAGCTTTACTAACTAATATGTATGGTATATATTACCAATATACATGGTAAATATTACTAATATACATAGTAAGTATTATCAATATACATGGTATATATTACTAACATACATGGTAAATATTACTAATATGTATGGTATATATTACCAATATACATGGTAATTATTACTAATATACATGGTAAGTATTACTAATATGTATGGTATGTATTAGCAATATACATGGTAATTATTACTAATATACATGGTAAGTATTTACTAATATGCATGGGAATTACTACTAATATACATGGTAAGTATTATTTCACTAATGCACATGGTAAGTATTACCAACACACATGGTAAGTATTACTAATATAAATATAAGTATTACTAATATACATGATAAGTATTACTAGTGCACATGGTTAACATTATTGTACTAATGTACATGGGCAATATTAATAATATACATATAAGTATTACTAATGTACATGATAAGTACTACAAATATTCATTGTAAGTATTTTTAAAATACATGGTAAGTATTACTAATATATATGGAAAGTATTACTAATATACATGGTAAGTATTACTAATATACATGGTAAGTATTACTAATATACAGGGGAATATTACTAATATACATGGGAAGTATTACTAATATACATGGTAAGTATTACTAATATACATGGTAAGTATTACTAATATACATGGTAAGTATTACTAATATACATGGGAAGTATTACTAATATACATGGGAAGTATTACTAATATGGATGATAAGAATTACAAATTCCAGTAGTCATAAATGAGTGAAAACATTATAATCCTTATTAGTCAACTACTATGACTGATATATATATATATAGAGAGAGAGAGATAGATAGATAGATAGATAGATAGATAGATAGATAGATAGATAGATAGATAGATAGATAGATAGATATATAGATAGATAGATATATATATAGAGAGACAGATAGATAGATAGATAGATAGATAGATAGATAGATAGATAGATAGATAGATAGATAGATAGAGAGATAGAGAGATAGATAGATAGATAGATAGATAGATAGATAGATAGATATGTTCCATTTACTGGGACCTTGACTTATGAAGATTAAAAGTCCTAATTTTGTTATACAGTACACCCTATGCTACAGGGATACTAAATTATGACAAGTTTCATTCCTCTGCATCTAAAATTATGAAGAAATTTGTCACTTCCATTCAGCTGTATCCATCATTCTGAAGATAGGATACCAACTGTGGTATACTAACAATGTATCTGAAAATGGTTTACAATTATAGCATAGGCACACTAAATAAGTACCATGTGTGTCTTATACAAGTGTACCAATTATAGCATAGACACACTAAATAAGTACCATGTGTGTATTATACAATTGTATCAATTATATCATAGACATACTAAATAAGTACCATGTGTGTATTATACAATTGTACCAATTATAGCATAAACATAAAAAATAAGTACCATGTTTGTCTTATACAAGTGTACCAATTATAGCATTGACACACTAAATAAGTACCATGTGTGTCTTATACAAGTGTACCAATTATATAGCATAGACACACTAAATAAGTACCATGTGTGTCTTATACAATTGTACCAATTATAGCATAGACATACTAAATAAGTACCATGTGTGTATTATACAATTGTACCAATTATAGCATAAACATAAAAAATAAGTACCATGTTTGTCTTATACAAGTGTACCAATTATAGCATAGACACACTAAATAAGTACCATGTGTGTCTTATACAAGTGTACCAATTATAGCATAGACACACTAAATAAGTAACATGTGTGTATTATACAATTGTACCAATTATAGCATAAACATAAAAAAAAGTACCATGTGTGTCTTATACAAGTGTACCAATTATAGCATAGACACACTAAATAAGTAACATGTGTGTCTTATACAAGTGTACCAATTATAGCATAGACACACTAAATAAGTACCATATGTGTCTTATACAATTGTACCAATTATAGCATAGACATACTAAATAAGTACCATGTGTGTATTATACAATTGTATCAATTATATCATAGACATACTAAATAAGTACCATGTGTGTATTATACAATTGTACCAATTATAGCATAAACATAAAAAATAAGTACCATGTTTGTCTTATACAAGTGTACCAATTATAGCATTGACACACTAAATAAGTACCATGTGTGTCTTATACAAGTGTACCAATTATAGCATAGACACACTAAATAAGTACCATGTGTGTCTTATACAATTGTACCAATTATAGCATAGACATACTAAATAAGTACCATGTGTGTATTATACAATTGTACCAATTATAGCATAAACATAAAAAATAAGTACCATGTGTGTCTTATACAAGTGTACCAATTATAGCATAGACACACTAAATAAGTACCATGTGTGTCTTATACAAGTGTACCAATTATAGCATAGACACACTAAATAAGTACCATGTGTGTATTATACAATTGTACCAATTATAGCATAAACATAAAAAATAAGTACCATGTGTGTCTTATACAAGTGTACCAATTATAGCATAGACACACTAAATAAGTAACATGTGTGTCTTATACAAGTGTACCAATTATAGCATAGACACACTAAATAAGTACCATGTGTGTCTTATACAAGTGTACCAATTATAGCATAGACATACTAAATAAGTACCATGTGTGTATTATACAATTGTATCAATTATATCATATACACACTAAATAAGTACCATGTGTGTCTTATACAAGTGTACCAATTATAGCATAGACATACTAAATAAGTACCATGTGTGTATTATACAAGTGTACCAATTATAGCATAGACATACTAAATAAGTACCATGTGTGTATTATACAAGTGTACCAATTATAGCATAGACATACTAAATAAGTACCATGTGTGTATTATACAAGTGTACCAATTATAGCATAGACATACTAAATAAGTACCATGTGTGTATTATACAAGTGTACCAATTATAGCACAGATACACTAAACTAAGAACTGACATGTTGATCTGTAACACTGCCCTTACAAATAGGACCCAAGCTGTGGTAGAAAACAGATCCTGTATATACCATGAAAAACTATACATTGTTTATTCAGCTATTTACTTCATAAATAGAAAATTAAAGTATGACAGACTAATGGACAGATGGATAAAAATGCTGATTGTATGTGATACAATGTCTTGCACAACGACAATGTAATTAGTAATTACAAAGATCATCTATATGATAAGTTTTTAATACTGTATATTGTAAACATTAATTATGTAGAAAATAATTTCAGGCTAAAGCAAGCCTGACATTCACAATGTTGGCCCCTGTGACAGAAAATAAGACATTAAACAAAAAGCTTTATTTTCTATGATATAAAGTAACATAAGAGGCAAAACAAGTGTCCGTCGAAAGGTCTGCAGCTGGTCAGAAGTAATTTCCATGAATCCAATACAAGTTTGTTTCATTTTTGTAACTGCTGGGTGTGAAAATGATCTTTGATATTTTCGAGTGATAACAAGATTTTTATGATGGCCACCTGGACAACCATATTGGATGTAACATCAGCACTTTTGCATTTAGGACTAACTAGATATCATAAGAAGTCTTTTATTGAAAACAAAATGTTGATATGACCATCATTCAAGGAGTATTAATAAAAAAGATGGCTGACATGGTAGCCATATTTGATTCAAGATTAGCACCATCTTCATTTTGGATCAACTAAATAGATATCATTTAAAGAAATGTTTGCTAAAGTCCTCATGTCAATAAAACCAGCCATTCAGGATATGAGCAATAAGGATGTCAGATCACCACCAGTTTCATTTGTGACCAAGAAAATTACATAAGAATTATCTTATCCATTCAGGAGGTGTGAAGTGATAACATAATTTTCAACTTTATATCATAAATATAAATATGATGGTCCAACCAGGAGGAGTAGCAAAAACCAAAATGTTTAGATAGCCACAATAGTGGTCATTAGAGGTGTCCAAGCAACACCATTTTTGTAAGGCAAAGCTAGACCTTGGGATGAGTGTGTGTGTTTTAAGATTAAGCTAATCCTCAAAGAAATTTAGAAGGAATAGCAATAAGAAACTTGTGCTAATGAGCAGAAAGACTATGAATGACGGACAACATGCCATCTCTTCTGGTCAATGATCTGTAGATTTTCAGCATATAATATTTTTATTCTTTTCTTCCTTTAAAATATTGGTCTTAAAATAGGATAACAATTTTTTTCCTTTTTTTTCTCCCTTCAAATCATTGTTCTTAAAGAATATTTTGTTCTTTTCTAACCTTCAAATCACTTTTCTTAAATAGCATAGGATATTTTGTTTTTTTTCTTCCCTTTAAATCATTGTTCATAAAATAGCATAGAATATTTTTTTCTTTTCTTCCCTTCAAATCATTGTTCTTAAAAAGGCATAGAATATTTTGTTCTTTTCTTCCCTTTAAATCATTGTTCATAAAATAGCATAGAATATTTTTTTCTTTTCTTCCCTTCAAATCATTGTTCTTAAAAAAGCATAGAATATTTTGGTCTTTTCTTCCTTTCAAATCATTGTTCTTAAATTATGCTTCAGAACCTATCATTATTTACCCTCAGAAACCAGAATTTATTCTGTGAAAGTAAACAAATTGTACTACTGTTGGGGTCATGACCCCTGTGTCAACTAGAAGAGGTAATACTAATCTTCCTTTTGGAGATGGGTAACAGCAGGCAGCTTTGATATTTGTCTGCCTTTTCATTACAATGTTACTAGACAGCCAATGGTACTGAACACTTTGCCCAGACATTATGATGACATGTTTTTCTGATATCTGGGATATTAACGTGGTGCTCACCAGTTTTGTATTTTTCACATTGGTTAGAATTTTAAAAAAAAAGAATTTCCCTGAGTGTCCTCACTGGTTATACTGGCTTATTAAAAAAAACCTTTTATATCTTAGATATAATTCAAAGAAACCATGATCCTCTCTATTTTGGTGTATGATTGATGGGTGTAATATGGGTTATACAATATACAGCTTGGCCTTACTTCAAATGTGTAGCTCTCAAAAAACTGCTAGCTCTGCTTGGTCATTTCCACTTCCTGGACTTCAGAGGTAAATTGTTAAAAAAAAGAGCAGATAACTTATTTTTTTAAAATATATTTGGTAATTCATTCATTGCACTCTCAAAAGCTGTAATTTTTAGACTTGAAAAATTAATTTTCCCTATTGTAATAACTGCTAAAGATAGTGTACTTTAGACTAATTCAGGCTGACCTTTTTAGCACAAGGAAGCAGTTATTTTAGTTAACTGTGTGCTTGGATCATTTACAATTTCTACAAGTACAATGTCCAATGAAATTCCTGCCACAGTACATAAAAGTAACATAGCAAATGTAAATAACTTCAACTTATACCCATCACTTTCTCAGATCTTTGTAATATCTGTAGAGTGCCCTCTGATGAGTTGTCAGATTAAAGATTCCACAAGACTGTGAATGTGGAAAGGCCATCTAGCATGAATAGAGAGAGAAATAATCTTAAAATCAGAAACTAACCAAAATCAGAGATCATAGTGATCAACATAGGCAAATTTCATGATTCCAAGTATAACATTATAGATACAGGGTGCAAAAATAAACCAAAGCTAAATACAAAAACATAATTAAGAACATATGTATAAATTGAATTCCTTTAACCCCATATCCTTAGGATATGATTGCAATGATTTCCATTTGAAACTGATACCTAGGACCTAACCATAGCCCCATCCCCAGGGGATACATGCAGTGATATCCATCCAAAATGATTGCCTAGGACCTAACCATTAGCCCCATCCCCAGGGGATACATGCAGTGATATCCATCCAAAATGATTGCCTAGGACCTAACCATAGCCCCATCCCTAGGGGATACATGCAGTGATATCCATCCAAAATGATTGCCTAGGACCTAACCATAGCCCCATCCCTAGGGGATACATGCAGTGATATCCATCCAAAATGATTGCCTAGGACCTAACCATTAGCCCCATTCCCAGGGGATACATGCAGTGATATCCATCCAAAATGATTGCCTAGGACCTAACCATAGCCCCATCCCCAGGGGATACATGCAATGATATCCATCCAAAATGATTGCCTAGGATATAAGTTTTTGAAGGAAGAATGGTTGAAATGCAATGGGACTGCATATATGTTATATGGTTGAAATGAAGTGTGACTGCATATATTGTTACACATTTTGAGATGCAGTGCGACTGCTTATATGTTTATTGGTGAAAACATTCATGCTGATAAATCAGCGGTGAGCAACAAATAGCTATTGTAAAATAAAATAGGTCATCACAACCAGAATTGATGTGTATAAGCATAAGTGACATGTATCTTCTGTTTAGGTGAAATGTAAAGACAAACCATCAAGACAACAAATCAGAAATCAGGTCTGTAAATACTTTAACCTACTTTTGACAGTACATGTAGTTAATAGTAGCACCCTCCCAGGACACCATACTATGTCATAAAACTATAAGACTGGTCAGCAGTTACATGGAATTTAACACAATGGATATAATGCATTCCAATGTATCTGCCCTCTTACAAGAGTTTCTGAGGCACTGTACACAACTATGACAGCTCAAAAGATCTGTGAACTACACAATGTTTGAAACTCATCCTTGCATATTATTCCTAATTATAGCTCCTAACATTCAAAAAAAAAAATTCTACAAAAGTGGTCATTGAGAGGAACCCCTCCTTCAGCACTCTAGTCTACTTCAAGAACTAAAAATAGCCACAAGCTACACATATCTACTAAATTAAAGCAAATAAGTACCAAATCAAAACTAATTAAGAGGACACTTTGTATTCCTCAATAAAGTCTCATTAATAGCAATTAACAATCGCCCATTTACATTGAACATTAAACCCCTAAGAAAGGGGCCCCGAGTGGTTGTGTGGTCTAAAGCGCTCTCCGTTTTGGATCACTGCCATCTCACCTCTGTCTGTGTGGGTTTGAGTCTCAAATTTCAGCCAATGTGGGTATGTGAGAAAGCATGCCAGTAGCTTCTCATGAGTTGGTGTTTCTTTCCAGGGTTTTCCTGGGTTCTTCCTCCACCATTAATATTGGCTGCCATTTATAGCCTATCTTGTGCTGGAAAATGGTGTTAAACCCTACAACAACTATAACAACAAAGCCCTAAGATTATTTCCCATCTTATGATATTAATGCATACCTGTCAATGTTAAACATTTCTTGTACTCGTGTGTATTAGGTCTTGCCTGAAATATTTCCAACTTTAACAGAGCATTTTTTGTGACTAGATTTAACCTGAGCATACATGATGTTCCTTGCAGATATTGCAGTTCAATTCTAAAGCAAAAGTCTATGTGTCTGTTATATCAAAGTGTGCATAATACCCCAAAAATGTGTGCAAAAAGAACAATGGTCCAATTTCATGTGACAAGTGACTGTGTGTGTGTGTGTGTGTGTGTGTGTGTGTGTGTGTGTGTGGTGTGTGTGTGTGTGTGTGTGTGTGTGTGTGTGTGCATTTTATTTGTTTGGGTTATTTAGACTGAGGGTGTTTGGAAATCATGGAAACTCCTGCTGATGCGACCACATAATGTATTACTGTGTAATTATATTTAGAACTAAATACACTGAAATGATATTACTGAAATGTAATAGTGTAATTCCATTTAAAATATTGTGTACTGCAGTGGAATTACTGAACTGTAATTTAGTTCAATTCCATTTTAGAACTGTATACATGTATATTTAATGGTATTATAGTGGAACCTGCCTTGAAAGACCACCCCTTCTGCCAAAACATAATGGTCTCTCATAACAGGTGGTCTCTCATAACAGGTCATAACACTATAATCAATAAATCTGTACATGGAGAACCTGGTCTTTCAAGACATGTGGTCTCTCATAGCAGTGGTCTCTCAATACAGATTTTATTGTAATGTAATGTATTGTAATGTAATTCCATTTGGCTACTGTATTATCAATTGGGCAGGGCAGTTTATTCCATCTAATTAGCAATAAATTACACAATTAAATTTGTATGACATGAAACACCAAACCAATTTTTTTTTAAATCTTTCAAAAAAATCTAAATTCAAATAATAAAATATTTGTTATTTCAGAGAGTTTTGTTTAAGTCAGGAAAACAAGCTTCAAAGATAAGAGGAACACATCTTAAATAATGTATAGCTTACAATGGTGTCCTCTCAAATACCTCAGTTCAGCATACTTTTTATATATCATGGCAACCAGCTAGCAGTTCTAGTTTAAATTGCAATTTTGCATGTTGAACATGCAGATAATGCTAGTTTCAATGCATTTTCAGACATCAGTGGGCTTTCATGGGATTAAGACATGCAATATAACAATTTAAGCAAATCTAAAATCTGAAAATCCTGGATTAAAATAAAACCCATTTAATTCTTCAAAGAAGAGCATCCCACACCAATAATCTCAATATCTGAGGTCATTGTTCTATCAGGGAAAGAAAAAGAGTACTGTGAACTGTACACACACCTGCCCTGTGCTTAATATTTCTCTATGTAGATAACTGAAATGTTTTGTATGGAATTCAATTTTCTTTTTTCTGTTGCAATGACATTAAACTTTGATGGTTTGACCCCAACCTCGAAGGAATTTTCCTTTATTTCAAGTGTTAGCCATCTACAAAGTTTGGTTTAGGTCTTTTGGAATTTTCCTTTATTTCAAGTGTTAGTCATCTACAAAGTTTGGTTTGGGTCTTTTGGAATTTTCTTTTATTTCATGTGTTAGCCATCTACAGAGTTTGGTTTGGGTCTTTTGGAATTTCCCTTGATTTCAAGTGTTAGCCATCAACAAAGTTTGGTTTAGGTCTTTTGGAATTTTCCTTTATTTCAAGTGTTAGCCATCTACAAAGTTTGGTTTAGGTCTTTCGGAATTTTCCTTTATTTCAAGTGTTAGCCATCTACAAAGTTTAGTTTCGGTCTTTCAGAATTTTCTTTTATTTTAAGTTTTAGCCATCTACAAAGTTTGGTTTGGGTCTTTTGGAATTTTCCTTTATTTCAAGTGTTAGTCATCTACAAAGTTTGGTTTGGGTCTTTTGGAATTTTCCTTTATTTCAAGTGTTAGCCATCTACAGAGTTTGGTTTGGGTCATTTGGAATTTTTCTTTATTTCAAGTGTTAGCCATCTACAGAGTTTGATTTGGGTCTTTTGGAATTTTCCTTTATTTCAAGTGCTAGCCATCAACAAAGTTTGGTTTGGGTCTTTTGCTTTTCAGACACACTGACCTCAATCATATGCAGCTTGCACTTTTAAAGAAAACTGGTATTTCCCAAAAAGTCATGACAAATCAGATGCTGATAATTATGAAAGAAATCTCTTAAAATGATTAATCTGCATCATATGAGGGCCATTTGAATTTATCACTAATAAGAACTTGTACTTTATTTTTCATGCCCAAGGCTGCATGAAGGCATCTAGGAATTCACCACCTGAATATCATCTTGGGTCACATTACTCCACATTAAGCACATGTGAAACAATTTAAAAGATATCATGGTTAATGTCTAATGAATCTTTTTATCATTCTGTTTGTTCAATGTTTGTTTGTTTGATTAGGACTTTTAGGGTAGCTTTAACAATTTTTCAGTCATATCGCTACAATGTCTGCAGTGATGCAGTTTACAGTGATGTTTAGCACTGGGGCATCATGCTGCAGACAAGTAACATGATGTCCCACCCAGTCACATTATCCTGACACCATGCTGACCAGTCCTAACACTAGCCTCTTAATGCTGAGCGCCAAGCGAGTCAGCCATTAGTACCATCTGTGGCAAGCAATGAACCAAATCGGTCTTTCAAAACACCAAATATCATGGACATTTGATCTAGTAATCTCTTCATACCTCCCATTTTGTTAATGTAGGCAACAACTACAATATTATCCATGAAGATCCTAATGTGTAAGCGATATTTGTGTCCACAAAGAGACTTTAATATCAGGAAGCAGGCCTGCAATTCTTAAACATTGATGTATCTCACTTTCTCAGTATTACTCCAGCAACCACCAGTTTTAACATCGTCTGTCTCATTTAATCCTCCACATCCTATTAGAGAACAGTCACTTTTAATAATAAAAATGTCTGGGTTATCTCTGCAAAAAGTCTTAAAACTGATTTTTCACATTTTGGATCCACCATTTAATTGTATCTTGAGCATGGCTAGAAATAGAAATCAATGCATCATGAGTGCCCTTATGCATTTTCAGTAGTCTGTCTTTGAGAAAAGCAACATCAGCTGGAATAGAGTAATATGCATCTTTCAGATCAATGGAAGCAAAATAAGAATCTTTGTGAACCATGGTCAGTGCTGTTTTTAATGTCCATTTTAAAATGGTAATGTACCACATGTGCAATGAAAGCATGCTTGTTACGAATAACCCGCATGCTCCGATCACTCTTTTCTCTCGTGAAAATGCTAGACAAGTACTTTACACAGGTAAAGTTTATTCTCTCCAATACTCTGTTTTTCAGCAGTTTATCAATTTCAGTTGTAATTACAGTGGATTCTTTGTCAGAGAATTTTCTGTGTTTTGGAACACACATTTGGACTGGGCTGCTATCGAGTTTGAATCATAACATTTCAGATTAGATAAAAATCCTCACATCAGACATTATGTTCTGCCATGTTTTAGCACACCAACTAACTTTACCAGCAAAAAACTTTTCTGGTGTATTATATAAAACTGGGAAAGAAACTGTGCTCTCATGAATGAGAAAACTGCTTAGAGTTTTTGTGGAAGATGCAATACTGCCTCTGTTCACAAATCTTGACAGGGTTGTAAGGTCTCCTCTTTTTGAGATTATGTGGTCCCCGTTGGTATGGTTGCCATTGATAGGGCTGGGACTTGTCCCCCATCTTGAATAAAACAAGACTTGGGTCCAGCTTGAGCACCAAAAATATCTCAGCTAGCAAAGAAGAGAAATGGGTTCAAACTTCCATCTGAACAAGAGATGTCAAATGTTGATAAATAAGGCATGAAGCTCACTCAGTTTTCTCACAGATGTCAAATAGCACTATTCTTGAAGGAAGCCTCACTTAATGCTTCAAATGGGTTTCATTAAAGACCACAAAACACGAAACAGATTCACTTGGGCATCAAAGAGTGGATGACAGGTTTCTGTCACCCACAGAAAGATATCAGCAGGCATTTTGTAGAACTTGTGACAGGAGTTGGAACATTGGATGATGTATGCAAACAGACTATCCCACCAGAAACTAAACACATCCACTGCCTATTCCCTCTTGTCTACGACTGGAGAAATATAAAAGAGAAGTCAGTTGTTTAGCCAGGTCACAAACAAATCCAGTAGAGGATTTCTCCATGATGTTTTAAAAGACTCTATTACAGAGAGTAGACACCATTCCATGGTGACTAATTTGCCTGTGTTGGACAGTCTGCTAATATATTTTTCTAGTTCCAAATGTGGCAAACTTGGAGTGTGATGTTTTCCAACATACCTAGCAGATGAGGTTCCAGACCTCCTCACAAAGAAAATGGCCATGTATGCCTAATTGACATTGGAAATGCACTATGATGAATGTTTTGTTGGAGGAGACCTTGATGTATCTACCCCCAACTCTGCTTATGCACCCTTGCAGGACTATAAAATACAACCTTCATTTCTAGATTACCAATTGAAAAAAGCACTAAAACTAGAACCTGATGCATCCGCAAACTGATAAGTGGGGTTTGGGTGCATGTGTGTTGATCACAGTTATGAACCTGTCTTGATTTATCCACAAATGCAGGTCTTGATAAAAATGAAGTCCTAATATAATCATAAAAGAGTACTAGACATAGATGAGTAGTGGAGTGCAAAGCAGCAGAGAATCCAAGTCCAAAGGGCTGTCCCCACCTCACTGGAAGGAGAATTAGTGAACTTCCTCCATTGGAGTCTTAAAAGGACATGCCAATGATCAAGGAGGGTGTATAAATTTCAGGTTACATATTGGGCAGGGGATACATTTCTTTAAAGAACTTAGCACAGGGCCTCTGATGGCAATTCACATTTCCATGCTTCTACATGATTATGATAGGCCAGGAGAAGTGGTAAAGTATCTGTGCTAATGATCCTTTAGATCTTGGGAAGCCACAATAGGAATGAGTCACTAAAAGAGGGTCTTGGCTTCCAAAGAAGCAGCATAGAGAATGTCTTATCTATGACTGAGTAAGACCTTAGAGGACCCCAAAACAGCATCATAATGGATATACAGAAGACCTGCCAAACAAAGTCATAGACACAGAAAAAGCATGTTCAGAGGTTTTGTAGCTGGGTTTAGCAAGGCTTCCTTTAGCATATGTAATAAAGTAACTGAGAACATGTTCGCACAAGGAACAGATCTCCTGCTCTTCAGCCATCATAAGAAACAAAGTAGGTTTAATATAAGGTGACATCAAATGAGCTTCTTGCACATTGAATTCATTATGAGTCGACAAGACAGACATTACTTTAGTTTTGTCTAGTGTGTTATACACAAAGAAAAGGGTGGACCTGACTATGTTCATTAGGAGTGGAAATGACACAAAAAGGGTGGACCTCACTATGTTCATTAGGAGTGGAAATAACACAGAAAAGGGTGGACCTCACTATGTTAATTAGGATTTGAAATGACACAGAAAAGGGTGGACCTCACTATGTTCATTAGGAGTGGAAATAACACAGAAAAGGGTGGACCTCACTATGTTCATTAGGAGTGGAAATAACACAGAAAAGGGTGGACCTCACTATGTTAATTAGGATTTGAAATGACACAGAAAAGGGTGGACCTCACTATGTTCATTAGGAGTGGAAATAACACAGGAAAGGGTGGACCTCACTATGTTAATTAGGATTTGAAATGACACAGAAAAGGGTGGACCTCACTATGTTAATTAGGATTTGAAATGACACAGAAAAGGGTGGACCTATGTTTATTAGGATTTGAAATGACACCAGAGTACTCACAGCCTGTAACTCCACTTAATGAGTAATGGCTCTCTGTGTACTAGGAACTCCAAGAAGAAGACAAGAATGCTGGTCTTTCCTGCTATAGTTTATATAACAAAATACCTTCACCATTCCTATATGATGCCAATTGATGAGAGGATGATGGCAGTTCATGAGTTGCAGCATCTTCTTTAGTCCATGTACAGAATTCAAAAGTATAAAGAACCATTTCATTTCAGGTGTTGAACCCCATACCCAATAGGAATTCATAGGGATAAAAGCAAAGAGAAGAACATTTCCTTTATCCTTTATAGGTATGTCTGGAATCAGCAATATCCAAGATTTTGGCTGACCATAGTGTAAAAATGGACTCATGATAGGAACTAAGGTCAAATAGATTTCAGGTCACTTAGCAAATCCTGGCCATCTCACCTGTGTCCATGAGCTGGTCAGTTTATTACCTCTGTATATGACTTTAATAAATGTTTGCATAAAATGTTAACATCATTGACAAAAATGCTTGAGTAGATGAGACTGGCAAAAAATTAACTCCTTGCATATATATCAGTGTGTAATCTTGAGACATACAGTATAATTATTATGAAGTTTCAACTGAATGAGGCGATTGGCTTTGAAGATGTTTGCCTTATAACAACACAAAATATTAACATTATTTACAATACTGAAACATGATTTATGCTTAAATAGGCAAGACATGAATTCCTACTATCTCTTTATAAAGTTTGACCTTTGATAATATTATACTAGAATATATTAAATAAATCTTATACCAGAGTATAATAAATAAAAATTATACCAGAGTATAATAATAAAAATTATACCAGAGTATAATAAATAAATCTTATACCAGAGTATAATAGATAAAAATTATACCAGAGTATAATAAATAAATCTTATACCAGAGTATAATAAATAAATCTTATACCAGAGCAATAGATCTAGAATATGTGTTATGTTAACAAAATTCAACTCTAACCTTTAACACTGTTTACAAATCACAATAATGACCCTAACTTTCTGTTTAAACAAGTGAGACAAGAAAGTCTAGAGCAACTAGCATATATATATAATGTAAATTTTAGACCATGGTAAATCAACTGAAACAAGTAGAAAACAGATTGCAGAATACAGTATTTTTAGGCTGAGCTTGGTCATCATGCATTGCATGTAATTAGCAGAAATACATACAGTTTTATTTTCAGAAAATTGTAATTTGATTATCTGTACATCCACTGCAAATGGAGTAAATGTAACCCAATGTAAATGGTGTAACCTTACACAAAATTTAACTGGAGTAACTGCACAACCAATGTAACTGGAGTAACTGCACACCCAATGTAACTGGAGTAATGCACTGCCAATTTAACTGGAGTAACTGTACACGCAATGTAATTGGACTAACTGTACACCCAATTTAATTTGGTTCAGTATACATCAAAACAAACACATAAACTAACATTCAACAATATTTCAGTCAGATTAACTATGATTATCATCAGATCCAGGTGGAAAACACCTGAACAGAAGCTCATGAATGATGATAGATAGCACACATAGAAAAATCTTCAGGAAGAAAGCCTGGGAAAATTTGCTGAGAAAAACAGTCTAGCTTCTCTCCCACAGACAGATAATCTAACTCAGGGAAATTTAATATACTTTACTATACATACAAATGTGCATAAGGTACTGGTTATAACTTGCTTCCATCACATGACTGTTTTCATTAATCCACCCATCAGACTATCCTCCCTGATATATATATATATATATATATATGTATATATATATATATATATATATATATATATATATATATATATATATATATATATATATATATATATATATATATATATATATATAGACAAAATGCTCAAGTCCAATGACAGCTAAATGATATTGAAATGTTTTAGGATGTTTGTGATTTTGTTTTTCATCTGAGAATTGTTCTGTGATAAATCTCTTAAATGGCTTTAGTAATCAGTATCTTAGCTTCAGTGTACAAAGGTATTCAAGAAAATGCAGACCCTTGTCTATGTTGTCATAAACTGTGTTTAATTTATCTACTCATCAGTCTGTGTTTGTCATAAACTTTCTTTCATCTTGTATACAATGAAAGTAAAGTTGAAAACAAGCATACCAACCAGCCATGGTCATGTAACACTACCTACATACATACATGGAGTTTTGAATCCAAGGCCTAACCTAACTGTGTACAAATAATCTACCAGGCCATGCCTATACTGTATAACAAAAGAAAACTATTTAGTATTGCAGAATTCACTTTTACAATTTGTATTGCTGACAAGAGCAATAATACTACCACAAACATGGGAAGGACAAAACAAAAATGATAATTCCATTTTCATTAGTAACAAAGAACTAGACCTATCAGTATTTACTTTTGATCAAGATTGATTGATAGCTTTTGATGCTTCTGAACACCTATGATGTCTTATCTGCAAAGACCAGAGGAATAAACAATACTGTACAGAAACAAGACCATATCGCTGCACTGCACAAGCATTACGGAGACGAGCAAAATTTAACATTGGACTGAGCAAAAATTGACAATTCAGCTGCACTGGGATGCCTGAGTAGCTGCGTGTGCAGCTTAGAGGGAACATTGTACTAGACCTACAAAAAAAAAGGCAGTACAGAAACGAAAATATACAACACCTACAAAAAAAAGTACACACAGAAACAAGACCATACAGAAAAAAGATCATACAGAAACAAGATCATACAGAACCCAAACAATAATAATAATAATAATAATAAAGACTTTATTTAGAGAAGCTAACTCAATTAGTTACAGAACTAATCTACCCTGAGGCCTTCTGTCTGTTATGTACAATATATACAATACATACAACATGATGTGAAGAGTCTGGCTTGATGCTAAATAATTAAGGAATTTTAAATTTCAAAGTATCAAGCCTGGAACACATGCACAGGCATCTGTAAAAACAAACATATAAGAAACATAAAATATCATTCTGCGTTGAAACATTCAGCTTTGAAAATGATGCAAAATTACAGACAAGCAGGCAGTATTTTTTTTTGGTACTAGCACTGTTCAATTTTCTAAAGATTTCATCCATTTAAGACATTGATTATGAAACGAAGAAATGCTAGGAGCCTGCCTTATGTTGCAGGGAATGTTGTTCCATACTACTGGACCAGTATATTGAAAACTTTTCTTAAACAATTCCTTCTTTGGCCTTGGTATAATGTAATTTTTTCTTCTTATGGACCTTAAATTTGGAGTACCATCAGCATCTCTTTGGTGAAAGATATTGCTTAGATAGACAGGAATGGATTTTCTGGATACTTTATACATCAATTTGGATTTTCTAAGAAATATTCTTTCATGAATTGTTAAAACCTTTATATTATTCATTGCATCTTGAAAATTGTCTATACATTGATCTAGAATTAAGTGGCAAGCCCTCTTTTGGAGCCTTATAAGTGTTGTTATGTTTGAATTAGAGGTATTACCCCAAATTACATTACAGTAGCCAAGATATGGCTGAATATAACTTTTATAAAAGATGACCCTATACTGAAGAGGAATGTATGTTTTGATTTTCCTCAGTAGCCAAAGATAAGAATTGACCTTTTTTGAAACGTGTTTAATGTGAATAGACCAAGTACGATTGTTATCTATGAATACACCAAGAATTCTATCTTGAGAGGTCATATTAAGGCTCACATTGTCAAAAAAAACATAAAGTTTGTCGCTATCTAGTCTTGCTCATTTTTGTTGTGTTGTAACGAGTAGGGCTTTCGTTTTTTCTGTATTTATGATCATACTGTTTTCCTTTCACCATACTTGAAGTCTGTTGAGAGCATCTTGTAAGTTATTTTCAAGTACCGTTTTGGTTTTACCAATCTCAGACAGTGTAGTATCATCTGCATAGAGGTCAGTGGAAGAAATTGAAGTTCCAATCTTAAGAGGTAAATTGTTGATAAATAGAATGAATAACAGAGGTCCAAGGATAGAGCCTTGTGGTACTCCACAATTATTACTTTTACTTTCAGAAAGTTGACCATTTAAAGATACTTTTTGCACTCTATCGGGTAAGAAGTAAACCAGTTTAGAGAGTTTTCACTACATTGATAAATCTTTAGTTTTTCAAGTAAAATTTCATGATCTACAAGATCAAAAGCTTTACGAAAATCAACTATAATAGTGCCTACCATTTCTCCTTAATCTAACGCTTTCAGCCATTTATCAATCAAAGATACATGTGCAGTTTCACAGGAGTGATTCTGTCGAAAGCCAGACTGATTATCATGAATAAGATCATAAGTGTTTAAATAGTTGAAAAAAAATCATGTACATGTTTTTCTAGTAATTTGGAGAGACAAGGAAGGATAGAGATGGGTCTGTAGTTATTTACATCGTCTTTTGTTCCTGCTTTATGCAATGGTATAACCTTGGTAGTTTTCCATGTTTGTGGAAATTTATTAGACCTAATACTTTCATTACAAATAAAAGCTATACTCTCTACAATTGCAGGTGCAGCCACTTTTATAGCCTTGGTCCAATCATATCAGGTCCTGTAGCTTTACAAACATCAATTGTTTTAATATATTTCAACACAAATTCTGGACTCATTTAAGGAATTTCAAATTTTATATTGTTTTGTAGTTTTTTAGCACAAAAATGTTTGAGTTCCAGATGATCAGATGAAGTTCTGGGTTCTTTAAATTTTTCAGCAATTTGAACAAAAAAGTTGTTAAAAATATCTGAGATGTCCTTTGGATTATCAGTATAAATGCCCTCATGATTGAGGGATAAAATTTCAGCTTTACGCTTACATTTGCTTGCACCAAAACCTGTCAACACTTTCCAGATAGCTTTCCGGTTATTTTGGTTTTCATCCAGCACTTTTTTGTAGTGCACTTGTTTGGCTTGATGTATCATTTTGTGAACTTTATTCCTCCAAACTCTATATTCAGTTTGATTTCCTACTGATTTTAGTTGGTCTCTTTGCTTTATTGCTTCTAAAATTTCTGGGGAGATCCAGCCTGGCTGATGGTCTTTCTTTATCCTGTGTGTTTTTAAAGGGGCATGCTTGTTCACTATACTGATGAACAGATCTGTCCAAGTATCTAAAACATCATCAATATCCTCAAAGATTTGGACTGTATTCCATGGAATCTGTTCTAGATCTTCTAGGAATTTAAAAGTATTAAAGTTTTGAAAGGACCTATAAGTAATGGATTGAATGATATTGGTTTTTGTTGATTTGCCATTGACTTTACGTGTTAGAAAAATTGGAAAGTGATCATTTATGCCAATCTTTGGAACCATTACTTCCAAAACATTTTCTTTTTTATTGGTACAAATATGATCTATAAGTGCTTTAGAGACAGATGTTACTCTGGTGGGTTCATTTACTAGTTGCTCCATACCTAATGAATTAATAAATTTAATCCAATTCACTTTTATTTGATCATTGAGAAGGTCTCTATTTATATCACTTAGAATGTAAAATTCTTTCTCTTCATTTGAAATTTTATCTACCGGTACTTGAAGTTCAAAATATTCACACCAATCAGTATGTAATGATGGGGATCTATAGACAAAACCTGCTAAATAGGGCTTTGCTTTTTCTGGAGTGATCTGTAGCCAAATGGATTATATTTCTGGTATTTCTAGGTCTTCCTGTCTTTTACAAATAGTACCGGTACAAGGAGCCCACCACCGCCTGCTTTCCTATCCTTACAATAAGGTTTTTCATAGCCATTAATATATAAGAAATTTTCACCCTGATTTTTTGTTAACATTGTCTCCGAGAGTCCAAATAAATGGATATTATTATTTGGAGAGGTTAACAGTAACTTCACTTGATAAATCTTTCCTCGAAAACCCTGAATATTTAAATGACCTATGTGTAAACCTTTGCTAGAAACACCTAAATGCATGAGACTAATATCAATGCTATTAGAGGCACTCAAGGAGACATTGAAAGTATTAAAACTATGTTCACAGTGATCATCATTACAACTATCATTACTGTATATAAAATTAGTTTTTCTACAACTGCATTTTCTACTTTTATAATCATTGTAAAAATCTGAACTATCGTTCCTGTTGGAATATGTATAAGAAGCTTGTAAGGTTCCACATTCAGAACATGCATCAACAAGGGGATCAAATCTGTTTTGACAAGGGATGTCCAGTGTATATGACAGTCCTTGATAGATAGATTGGTCCTCCTGTTGAATAGAGTCTTCCTGTGGAATTGAGATGGCCTCATTGCTCTTTTCCTATTCCATAAATCTAGTGTGAGTTTTGGCTCTGTGTCCAAAGCTACCACCACGCTGATGGCATTGTATTGGCTGTCTGTGCCTGCATTCCTGTGCTGAATGTTTGATCTCACCACAGTAATCACATCCCATAGTGTACTGCCTGTATTGATATGGCTGACCATATTGTCTGATGTTGTTTTGACCTACATTGGGTTTATGGTGATGGATGAAGTTTGTAATGTGACTGTAAGACCAGACTACATGAATAACTGCATTTATGTTTTTTGCCAGCTTTTCCACCCCTTTGGTAGACAGGTGGATCTTATCTCTTTTTCCAAATAGATGTTGCATCACTTGTCCATCTTCATCCAGGAAACTCATGTAATTGTCAACAATATCACACTTCCATTCACTTGCCAGCCTTCGGATGACCTCATTGATATCTAACACATATACAATCTCCCCTGGGGGTCATTTCACACAATGCAACCTGACAGCTTTGATTTTGCTTATGAATGTAATTAAGTAATTGGTCAATATAGTTCTTCAAATAGTTCTAGATCAGTCCCTTCATTGGCATTGTTCCCTCCAATATAGAGTACTTTTTTAGTAAACATGGAGAGATCAAATATTTTTATATCTTCCAGTATTGTCTGTATTTTGGCACCTGAAATGGCATGCTTTCTAACACAGTGCCTCAGTCCTCTGTTGTTAATTCCATGTAAAATGGAACTACCAATAAGGAGGATGTTATCTTTGCTGATAGAAGGCAAAGTAGTATGTTTACTTTGTATTGATATTGGTTTGTATGGTGCTTTATTACTTCTGGCTGAATCAGTGTCAGAGTTGGAAAACTGCTTTGGGTTTTCTTTTGGCAATACTTCAGGTGTCTGTACACTTTTACTAAGAGACATAGGTTTAGGACCAATGGTTTTTTGAGGAGTCTGAGTCTCTTAAGTAAATTTAAATAAAACTGTCAGGTAAGACCATATCACGTGACCTATAAAATTGTCAGATAAGACCATATTACATGACCTATACATTTGTAAGGTAAGACCATACTACATGACCTATACAATTGTCGGGTAAGACCATTTCACATGACCTATAAAATTGTCGAGTAAGATCATACTACATGACCTATACAATTGTCAGGTAAGACCATATCACACGACCTATACAATTGTCAGGTAAGACCATACTACATGACCTATACAGTTGTCAGGTAAGACAATACTGTATGACCTATACAATTGTCAGGTAAGACTATACTACATGACCTATACAATTGTCAGGTAAGACCATACTACATGACCTATACAGTTGTCAGGTAAGACAATACTGTATGACCTATACAATTGTCAGGTAAGACTATACTACATGACATATACAATTGTCAGGTAAGACCATATCACAAGACCTATACAATTGTCATGTAAGACTATTCCACATGACCTATATAATTATCAGGTAAGACCACATTACATGACCTATACAATTGTCAGGTAAGACAATACAGGTTGACCTATACAATTGTCAGGTAAGACTATTCCACATGACCTAGTAAGTTGTCAGGTGAGACCATATCACATGACTTATACAATTGTCAGGTAAGACAATACAGGATGACCTATACAATTGTCAGGTAAGACTATACTACATGATCTAGTAAGTTGTCAGGTGAGACCATATCACATGACCTATACAATTGTCAGGTAAGACAATACTGTATGACCTATACAATTGTCAGGTAAGACTATACTACATGATCTAGTAAGTTGTCAGGTAAGACCACATTACATGACCTATACAATTGTCAGGTAAGACCATATCACATGACCTATACAATTATCAGGTAAGACCATATCACATGACCTATACAATTGTCAGGTAAGACCATACTACACTGACCTATTATTATGAATCTAGGCTTTTACAAAAAGTAACGGGGAAAAGTAAAGACAACAAGCTTTGCAAATTTAACAAATAATTTATTTCACTAGAATATCAAGTGAAAAATGAGAAAAAAGAACTTAAGGAATTACATTCCAAATATAATCCAAGAATACAAAATAGATGTGCTAGTAATAAAAATACCTGAATGAAACTGAGTTTGAATCCCAATGAAATCCAAAATGAAAGATGATGACATTATTAATAGTCAGCGAATTGCTGCAGTGTCAACAGTCTCTTTTATAATCGCAGCAAATATTATTCCAGTTTTGAATTCAGTATAAATTTTGACAAATGCCCTTGAAATTTTGACAAATGCCCTTGAAATTTTGACAAATGCCCTTGTCATAAACTTAAAGTACAAGTATTTCCAGTGAAACAAAATCACATGAATTCAAAATAATTTGAAGAAAATAAAATAATTAGTCCAAACTGGACAACAACATAAACAACCTGATGTCTCAAGTTTTAAGGTGTGACTGACTAACTGACTATTCTTTCTCAAAATATTAGTACCCAATAAAAAATCTAAGATGCAAAACAGATGCCCAGATGGGGGTTGACCTTCTAGAAACATGATAAATATCACTTAATCCAGGTATGGCATTGACTTAAATTAATAATTCTTACCTTGAGAAAAAAAAAGAAACAAATTAAAAACATGTTGTTCACTAAAACTGTCACTGGTTCTGAATCAAGGTCAGAAACTTGATACAGTGTTTCTATTCTTAGGTGTTTACCAATGTAAATTTTAATGAATCAGGTCAAACAGAACTGAGTTTAATTCTAAACAAAATCAAATCCAATAAACAATATTACATTACAATAACATGTAATGGAATAAAATAATTAAAAACATCAAACAAACAATTAAATCAAATATACATAACACTCTACTCCCATAAATGAAAAAGGAAGATTTATAAAATAAAGCTTCTTCTTACCATAAGATAATTATACATGAAGTTTATAATAATAAAAAACAAGAAATGTTATGAATGATACAAAGTGTAAATGAAATAATATTTCTATAAACGTGAAAGTGCATCTGCTATTAAATTATCTTTTCCCTTGATGTGCCTGATGTCAGTATTATTTTCCCGTAACAACAAATAATCTTTGATTTTTATTTTTCATCTTGCTGATGAAAATTAAGAGGCTGTGAACCCAATAATCAGAGAAAGAGCTAAACTAATTTAAACTTCAAAATGTTGTAATGCCAATATCAAAGCCAAACATTTGTTTTTAATTGTTGAATAATTTCTCTAGTGCTTATTTAATTTCTTAGAAAAATAGTGCACTGGATGATCAACACCATTTTTATCTTCTTGAATCAATACTGCTCCAGATCCAACATCACTTGCATCAACAGTTTAAATGACTGTCTGAAATTTGGAGCTTTAAGAACTGGTGCACTCTTAAGTATGGCCTTTAACTTATCAAAAGCCTCCTGATATTTTTCAGAGCAATGAAACTTGGTTTTCTTGCTCAATAAATTTTTCGGGGTTCAAAAGTTGGAACATACTTTCCAATAGTATCCAGCTATATGCAAAAATCGCATCAGCTGCTTTTTACTGATAGGCACAGGGAATTCAGAGATAGCTTGGACCTTAGCATCTATACATTTAACCTGTCCATGTCCCACGATATGTCCTAGAAATGTTACACAAGCATGGCAGAACTCACTTTTGGATAAATTGTCAAACTTGCATCAGTGAGTCTGTCATAGAATTTCCGAATTGTTGCTAAATGTTCTTTCCAGATGTAATTGTAGATGATGACATCATTGATGTAAGCAGAACAATTATCTAGACCAGAAGTTGTTGTTGTAGTTGTAGGGTTTAACACCATTTTTCAGCACAAGATAGGCTATCCATGGCGGCCAGTATTAATGGTGGAGGAAGAACCTGGGAAAACCCCGGAAAGAACCACTGACCAACGAGAAGCTACTGGCAAGCTTTCTCACATACCCATATTGGCCAAATCTGAGACTTGAACCCATGCAGATAGAAGTGAGATGGCAGTGACCCGTAACGGAGAGCTTTTTAGACAACTCTGCCACTTGGGGCCCTTTATAGACCAGAAGTAATCATATTCATTAAACACTGAAAAGTACTTGGTGAATATTTTATCCCAAATGGCATCACTCCATCAGTGAAATGTGTTAAAGTCCTTTCAGAAGGTCAAATTTGGTGACATACTTGGAATTTCAAGTTTTATCAATGCAGTCATTGAATATTGGAAATAGATATTAATCTGTTTTAGTCACTCTGTTCACCTTCCTATAATCAGTGCACATTTGGCAAGTTTTATCTGATCTAGGAAGAAGTATACATGTTGAACTCCAGTTACTTTTACTGGGTTCTTTGAAACAATTCTCCAGCAAATGTTTAATTTCTTTTTTCAAGTACATGTATTCCTGTTTGACAGGGTTCATCCTCTATGGGTGATATTTCAAAGGTTTAGAATTTTCACTTTCAACGTCATGAATATTTTTATTTGTTATTGTAGGAACATCTGGAAAAAAGTGCTCATATTCAAATATGCATTTTTATCATACTCTAATTTCATTTTTGACTGGGTAGAGGGCAAATTAGTTCATGCTGTCTCCCAAGCCTTTGACAACTTATACTTAAAACTGGAAATATAATCAAGAAGATTCATTTCAGTATATTGATTAGACAGAAGTTTCTCTTTTAACAACATCAATGGTCCACATACAGTAAGTCCAAAAATTAGTTCAAAGGTACTAAAACTTCTTGAACTGATTCTCTAACAGCAAACAGTAATAAATTTATGTCTTCTTCCAATCATTACCCATATCTAAACAATATGACTGAATCATATTTTTCAAAGTTTGATGAAATCTTTTGTCATGGGGGTGAGGGTGATGATGATTAATTATGATTAATTATTATTATTATTATTATTATTTATTATTTATTGCCCACTGTCACGGGGTTGTATAAATATAATAATAATAAATACTATAATCAACCCTTTTCTTTTGGTACTCATTATCTAAGAGATGACCGCCCTCAATATAATTACCCTGCTTTGAGTAAAGATGAGTGGTGAACTTATAGATGCAAATAGATATAGTGATCTGAGCAGATATATTGAACAAACAAATATGAGCCCCCGTAAATATAAACAAAACAATTTAATCAATTACATAAACAATTGTGAACATTCCTTTCATTAGGTATACACTCTGCTTTAGAAATAAAACCTTCACTGAATTACAAGAAAACTCAAATAGATTTAATTAAATTGAAGTCAACGCCTTGTACGATTATATAACCCAGTAGTCCTCAGTCTCCATTTCCTCTGTTGTTTAGAATTTTGGCTCTCAGAAATGATACTTTCTACCATCCGTCTCAGGACACACTATGAACATGTTAGAATTTCAGCATGATGGAGGATTTCTTCCCTCTAGTTTCTTTTTCTCAGTATATGTCTCAAGGTATGTAACATCAATACGTTTAAAAAGCTATTTTCTCCCTTTTACAAAGAAAATAAACAACCACGCTAAATTTCTCATTATAATTGATAGAGGTTAGAACTTTCATTATCCTGGCTCAGAAATCAGATATTTCTATCAGTGATAAATAGATGATAAGGCTATTAATCGACCCCATATGTCCTCAAATGACCGTAGTTACTTTAATTGCTAATAAATGGAATGCATTCCAGCCTTACAGTCAATACACACCAACTCTGAATCATACATGAAATCTAAATTCAGTGAATTCACATGGATTCTTGTACATATTACTAATATAATGCATTAAATTCTTAGAACCTTATTATTATGCAAACAAGATGACAAATTAAACAATTAATCAAACTTATCTAAGAATTAATGTAAGATTTCATATGCATAACTCAGCCTAGTGTTTATGCTAACATGACAACAGAGTAAACAATTTGTCAACTTATCTAAGAATATGCATAACTCAACATTGCTATAATTCAAAAGCACATTATTATACAAATGTATTGAATAAAATCATGCAAAACCTGTAGACTAAAGCAAACATTATATAAATCACATCAACAAATTACATGGAATTGTGACACTATACCTTTGTGGTTTCATCACCCAACCAGTTTTTGGCAGCTTGCCTGGACCACAATTTTTAGAAATGAATTTCTTTCAAATTCCTATCGGAGTCTTCACTGGTTATCTTACTCTCTGTCCATGTGCAAGAAAAGTTTTGACTGATTATCATTTCAATAAGGTGATATTATATCCTATGAAATTTTGTGTGAAAACACACCCCTTATTTAACATGACCAATCAGAATCAAATGTCTTTGCCGCCCTTTCTTCCAGAGTTGCTAAAGTCAGAAAAGCTTAACATGGTAGTTTTTGTAACAGAATTTCTGCGGTTTCTCAATTTTCACAACTTTCCCATGAAAATGAAGTTTACCATGTCTCTAACAGTCAGTCTGGCTGCTGAATAAACAATGGTTCTAATTATAACAACAGTCGCACTGTAAAGGAACATTACTGTACCCGTCAGGATAGCGATATGATACACACGTGTCTCCATAAATCTAACTAACAGTTCTCTGGTCTCAACTAATTCATTCTTGAAAGATCGCCAGAAATTTGCCCCTTCACATCTTTATAAAGCTCTTTGGCTCACAGGGTGATAGGCAGAATATTTGAATTGTTGGATGCCTAATTTATACATAACATGCTGGAAAATTCCAGATATAACATTTGACCCTTGATCAGATTGGACAGATTTGGAAAGGTCAAATTTTGTAAAAAGATTTATCAAGGCCTATCCTATTCTCTTAGATTTAATATTCCTCAAAGGAATTGCCTCTGGGAATCTTGCTGATGCACACATAATAGTCAACATGTATTGGTTACCTGACTTGGTCTTAGATATGATACCAACACAACCTACCATTATATGGCTAAATAATAATAATAATAATAATAATAATAATAATAATAATAATAATAATAATAATAATAAGGGCTTTGTATAGTGCCTAATCTTTAAAAGCTCTAAGTGCTTTACAACATCTACAATGAAATGAATACCAAAATCAAAAATAAACACCATGAAATTTAAAAACAAAAAATGCTGAAAATATTTAAGGTAGGAAACAATTTTAGGTCTTTAAGTTTGTTCTTGCAGTCAAAAAAGGTGAGTTTTAAGAAGAAATATCATGAACATCCATGTACTTCTAATAGATAATGGAATTTAGTATTTTAATACTGAACATGCTAAAATAAGCACTAATTATTGCTATCTTCATACAATGTGCATTTGTTATACTCTCATTAAGAGGGCCTCAAGGGAGAATAGTCCTTGACTAATGAGTCACCCTCTATAATAAAGCATTATTATTATTATTATCATTATTATTATTATTATTATTATTATTATTATTATTATTATTATTAATCCAAATGAACTGCCAAAAGAGTTTCAGACTAAGTATTTTCTGTCTGTTTGATTTTGGAACTACAATTTGATAGTTCACTGACCACTCATCACCAGCAGGTATCCCATGATGTCTCCATTTTCTCACAAGAAATCCATTTTTAATGAAATAACAGACACATACTTTGTTTCACTAATGGCTCTTTGAAAAAAAAACAGGAAATTTCATGATCTTTTTTTTGTTTGATGACAAGTGATTGTCATTCGTCACCCTGATAAGAAAAGAAAATAAGTAGTTAAACAAGGATCACTGTGATCAATACCATTTAGCTGATCCAAACAAGGATCACTGTGATCAATACCATTTGGCTGATCCAAACAAGGAGTGAAAGTGACCTCATGAAATGCCTGACCAATTCATGTATCAGCTAAAGGAATACCTTCCTTATCAACATCAATATCAAGAGCCATAACTCTAGTAACTCCACAAGCTGGGTATAAGTCAGGGAAGTCTTTTTCAATAGGATTGACTTTCTAATCCAAAAAAGGGATGGGATTGGCTGAATCACCCAAGAGTGATATAGAACCCTTCAACATGAATGGTTCATAATGCTCTATAATAAAATCAGATGGGTTTATTAGACCCAACATATGTATTGTTTTCAATACATGACCATAACCTTGACCTCTTACACATAAGAACATTAGGAATAGGTCTGTCTTTATTCTGATGCTTATTTTTCAATTTGTAGCAATCAGAAATAATGTGTCCTTCTTTCTTACAATAGGTACACATAAGATGAGATTAGAAATTTTACTCAAACTTATTAGAAGCTTGATTTCTAAAAGTTGTGCCAGATTTAAGTTTAAAGGGCTTGTATTAGGCTGAAATACTCTTCTAACAGAAGACTGCTGAGAAATATTTGTCAGCAGTACGAGCAGTATTTGATGATAGCTGAATTATAGTGAAGCTGGCCATAAATGTCATTTGTTCACTAGTTTGACCATCAATTTATATGATAGTTGCGTTCCCGTGGGTAAGGAATGGTGCCACATCCCCACGAGCATTTAACGCACAAAGTGCGTTTGTTAAGTTTGGTCATTATACCACCAAGAAGTGGCTAATGACATGAATGTAAGACCCTGGGTGAGTGGGAATAGACACAACACACACTGAACCCTATCAACCAATCAGGTAGCTTGTTACAGAGGTGCAATGGCACCAAATAATAGCGAAAGAAAATAGTTTTCTCATATCGCTATGTTGATGGGCTCTGGACAAGGAAAAGGAGGAAAAAGTCCCAGAGGTCGGCCAGCCGATGTCGTAGATGGATGTCGTTTATGCCCTGGAATGCCCTGGCCATACTAATTTCAAATTCAGTTCAGTTTTACTAATGGACAAAATAAAACCAATAATGTGTCAGCCACCTGTGCAATTGAGTCAAATTCAATAAGTTGTAGAATTTTCCTAACGCTTAACATACCAATATTACTAGTACATAGTGTACATATTATAAGGCCCTAACAAATTTTTAAACTAAAATGTCTAGGCGACATATGTAGGTGGGTCACTGTTAGGTTAGAATAGATGGTAAATTATGGAGCGGTGTTTCAAAATGATCATATCAGACTTTTCAATAGAGCTTGCTCGAATAGAGTTCTCGTACCAAATGAGAACTCAATAGAAATAAATGGCAGATATGGCAAGCCCTTAAAAGGGCTATTTTATTGGAAGGTTCCTCGTTTTTCTTCCAACTGTATGAGGCGGCTGCAGTTCACTGCTCAGCTACACAGACTCATGGGAATTCAATGTTGTGTAAGCTACCGATGAATTTTGCCACATCAAACAGGTGAGATATTGGCCTTCCTTCAAAGATGTCATAATAGTAGCTGGACAGGATTTGAGCTCCAAAATGCCATTGAGCCCTTCTAGGGTGTGGTGTTTCAAGGGACCGGTATCCAATATAGGTGACTGCATTGATAAAGTTGATGGCTTTTTTCTTGTCTTTCATGGTTTTGGCAAGTCCCAGTTCGTGGCATAGTGATGTCATGAGCTTTGTCTTTTTCTTCTGTGACATTCTAACTATTTTCTTTGGTTGAAGGAAAGGTGATTCTTCTTCTTCATCAGAAGTCGATGATACTTCCAAATCTTTCTCCAATTCAACTGCCGAAATTGAAGATTTTTTTAGCAGCAGACGTAGATGGTGGTGGTGGTGGTTGCTGCTGCTCCTTAGGTGGTGATGGTGGGGGTGAGGTAGTTTCATCTTCTATAGGTGTGAACGATACCCCAAGTTCATTCAGTTCAGTGTAGATTAGATGAAATTTTTTAGATATCTCAGCCAAAGTGTCTTCTACAGTCGTTTTAGGTACCTCAGATGCAGCAACCCCAGGTAAGGGTTGTGAAGCCGGCTGTAAATGAACTGGTGGTGGTGGGGGTTGGGTGGTTATTCTTCGGTCCGACTGGGTCTTATTCCGCTGTCTTCCGCTACCCCTATTTCTCCTGCATCGCAGATTCCCTGGTGAAGTAATTTCTTCTTTGTCCAATATCAAGAGCAAAGTAGTCCTTTTCTTGGCCGCTCTAAGGCTCCAGCTATTCTAGTTTTAACCCAATACCCATAAGGGCACTGAGAGCCTGAGTTGGGACAATCTCCGTTGCTGGCACGTATGATCCATGTTGTTGCTTGCTCGGTCGCCGCAGACTACGAGCAGTATTTTCCAAGGTTTCATCCTTATGCTCATGAAGATAAGTCTTAATGTTACTCTGGACATAGTACTTGAACTCTTCAAGTAATACAAGTTGTCTGAGATTTTCATAATCTTTATTAACCTTTTATGAAGAGCATAACCTATCAATGTGTCAGGTTTAATTATTTTAATTTAATTTTAAATTCCTTTCTTTCTTTCCTCTTTGCATTTGCAAATGCATTCACCTATCATGATTTTCTTTCTCAAATTGCACTTACCTCCCTCTCTCTTTTATTGGTATCTTTTCTATCTGAAACTGAATCTGTCTTATCTCTGATTCTAACTTTACTAACTGTACTTCCATTCCCAATTTATAACCACTCCTGGGTAGAATTTTTTAAATTTCTCTACTTTTGATGATATTGTAAAAAGCTTGTTGATTTCACTAAAGATTTCAAAAATGTGAAATAATACTTGAGATTTTTATTTACAAAAATTAAAATTAAAATTTAAAAGAAACAAACTTTTCTGAAATATTTTAGCCAAAATTCATATATCCCAAGGACAAGCACCCACTATTCTTTCTGTAAGTTTAGGCTCTTGCAAAAAAAAACTGCAAAAAACATGAAGACAAGCTTGCAAATATAACAAATAATTTATTTCTCTAAAATATTAAGTGAAAAATGAGAAAAAAGAACTTAAGGTTTTACAAATCAAATCCAAAACTAATCCAAGAATTAAAAAAAGAAGTCATAGTAATAAAACTCTTGAATGAAAAAATGTTTGAATACCAATGAAATCCAAAATGTAAGATGTTGACATCATTAATAGTCAACAAAGTGTTGCAGTGTCAACATCCTCTTGTAGAATCACAGAAAATATTATTCCAGATTTGAATTTAGTATAAATTTTGATAAATGTCCTTGTCCAAAACTTAATTTAGAGCACTAGTAATTCCAGGAAAAAGAATCACTTGAATTCATAATAATTTAAAGACAAGAAAATAATAGCCCAAACTGGACACAACGTAAACAACTTGATGTCTCAAATTTTAAGGCATGACTAACTATTCTTTCTCAAAATATTAGAAATAAATCTAACTAAGATGCAAAACAGATGCCTGGATGGAGGTTCATCATCTTGAAAAGGAAGTTTGTTACATGATAAATATCATGTATTCCAGGCATGGCCTTGACATAACTTAATAATTCTTACTCTGAAATTTTTATTAAAAAAACAACTTTTTTATACTAAATTGTCACTGGTGCTGAATCAAGGTCAGTTGTTTTTGTTGTTGTTGTTGCTGTTGTTGTTTTTGTAGGGTTTAACACCATTTTTCAGCACATGATAGGCTATACATGGTGGCCAGTATTAATGGTGGAGGAAGAACCCGTGAAACCCCCTGGAAAAACCACCGACCTATGAGAAGCTCCTGGCAAGCTTTCTCACATATCCACATTGGCAGAATCTGACAGTCGATTCCACGCAGACAGAGGTGAGATGGCAGTGATCCGTAACAGAGAGCGCTTTAAACCACTCTGCCACTTGGGGCCCCAAATCAAGGTCAGAAACTAGATACAGTACTTCTATTATTAGGTGTTACATTTTTTAAAAACATCAGGTCAAACAAAACTGAACTTAATTCTAAGAAAAAAATCAAGTCATATAAACAATATTCTATTACAATAGCATGTAATGGAATGAAAATTAAAAAAATAATTAAAACATCAGACAAGCAATTAAATTGAATCAAATATACATAATACCATAAAATTGTCAGGTAAGACCTTACATGACCTATACAGCTTGAAGATAAATGATTTAACGAAATTAGATGCATCATGGTCTATGTTGTTCATTTCTAACAAAACAAATTGCACCAACCTGGAACTGTCATCACAATGCTCCAGCCTAAGTGGTCTTGTGTACTGTGTTATGCATTGTGTATTTGAAATTGGTGACTGCTAAGGCAATACACAGCCCTACTATTATCATACAAGTCAGAACCATCCGCACAATGCACAGACCCATAATGGCTGCCACTTAATGTACCACCAGATCTGGATCTATGCAGTTTGTGACTAGTAATCAGTAGAATAAATGCATTATACAACAGTAGATCAGGGTCTATGTTGTTTGCAGTTGGATTCAACTTATCAGCAAATATATGTAAATCTAGATAAACAAACAATGATTGTTAACAAGCATATGTTCACTCTCCCATGCTGTTGAGCTGTGATTTAAAAGTGCATAACCTCATGGCACCAACCAGATGCATGACCTGAGGGTGTGAATGTTATATGAATAGGAGTGCATGATGTTCTTATATGTACCAAACAGGAATACAATGGACGCTAAAATTACATAATCAAAAAGAGCACCATATATTTTGACCTAACAGCCACATCCAAGATCATATGCCAAGAGACCCATCCAAGGGCATAATCCAATAGCCTCAAGAGCATAATCCAACAGCCTCAAGGGTTTACTCAAACAGCACCATCCAAGGGCATAATCCAACATTCCCATCCAATGGTAAAATCCAACAGCCCTGATCTGAGGACAAAATCAAACAGCTCCATCCAAGGGAATAATCCAACATTCCCATCCAAGTGTAAAATCCAACAGCCCCATCCAATGGCATAATCCAATGCCCCATCCAAGGATAAAATCAAATGTTACATCCAAGGTCAAAATCAAGTGCCACATCCAAGAGCATTATGCAAGAAAATGAGCAGTAAAAGGTAATAAGAAAGATGTCATAATGCACTGAACTGAATAAGGCTTGATTGAAATAATAATATTTTAAAAAATTGATCAAAAGTGACCTATTTCTTAATGCCCACCCAGGGATATAGCTCCATGAAGAGTGGTAAGTCATTCTGTCAATAAAGCCTTATTCAGTTCAATGCATGTTTTCCAGAATTGTCAAAGAATGTGTCCAACTTCATGACTACAGCCACATCCAGGGATGGAACTCAGGGAAAACCACAGAAGAGTGAAAAATTGGAATATTGGATCATTTAGTATTCCCAAGTTTTAGTGAAATTTATAAAAATTTAATAAACACAAAAGAAATGGAATCTAAATTTTAACCAAAAGGTGACCTATATATGTTAATCCATATCCCCATTACCCAGGTATATGGATGGCAAGATCCATTAAAGATAGTTGTGGGATGATGTATTATTCCAAACATGAGACATCAGCTATGAAAATGTATATGAATAAAATCATTAATCAAAACTTGTCCCTATTACAATTATTGACATCATGGTCCCACCTCGAGTCAGAACCAAGGAGCCTCATGGTATAACCTTGTGGCAGAACACATGAGTATCAATGTCCCTACTTGTGCCAGAACCAAGAGGGTTCATGGTTCCACCTTGGGCTAGAACCCAAGTGTCTCATAGTCCCATCTTGAATCAAAACCTAGCAGTCTCATGTACGCATCTTAGACCAGAATCCAGCGGTCTCATGGTCCCTCCCAATGGACTAGAACTCAGTGGTCTCATACTACATTCTCAATCCTGAACCCAGAGGTAAAATTGACAATGATAGGGAGTATGTGATGACATGATATTCCAAATATGACCTGAATTAGGTTAAAGGTTACTAATATAAAAGTGATGAAACAAAAGAACTTTATTCCCAATATGTCCTAATTAATCCTTGACCTCAAGGGGCTGAATTGGTACTAAAAGGAGAGAAGTGTATGATTGCATTATATTACAACCATCAAGTGAACTGATTAATGGAATTACTGAGCAATAAGTGCTTGATCATTGTTTAACCAAATTGGACACACACACACACACACACACACACACACAGAGCAAAAGTTTCAAAAACATAACAAAATATAACTCTTACAAGCTGAATTTAATAAATCATAAACATTAATGCAATAATTAACACAAGAGAGTAAACTGGAACAGAATTTTGCATAGTTTTGAAAAGCACTAGAGCTAAGTGTAGCTTTTTAGTACATTTGTTCAGCAAGTAGCTAGGTAGTTATAACACAGTACTGAGTAGTTAATTATGTTGTTATAACACAATACTGAGCAGTTAATTAGGTTGTAATACCACAATACTGAGCAGTTAATTAGGTTGTAATACCACAATACTGAGCAGTTAATTAGGTTGTAATACCACAATACTGAGCAGTTAATTAGGTTGTTATACCACAATACTGAGCAGTTAATTAGGTTGTTATAACACAATACTGAGCAGTTAATTAGGTTGTAATACCACAATACTAAGCAGTTAATTAGGTTGTTATACCACAATACTGAGCAGTTAATTAGGTTGTTATAACACAATACTGAGTAGTTAATTAGGTAGTTATAACTGTATTGAGTAGTTAGGTAGCATAACACACTACTGAGCAGTTGGCTAGGTAATTATAAAATAGTACTGGCTTTTCTTAATTGGTCATCTACACTAAGAAAGAACATATATCATATATATATTTATATTCCCTTATAAATCACTTCTAACTGCAAAATGCATTAACTGAGGTCTGGGTCTATATCATTTGTTATGAACAATCAGCAGAAGAATGTTGAATCTGATCTGCCAGCTCATTATGCATGTCAAATTAGTATGTGTTATTTGCAGTTAGACCTTACATATTAGTATACAGTTCTTCTGAATGCAATGCTTTGCATCATTTTCTTCATTCTTGTCTAGCTGCATAACTGATGGAACTTTTGCATGATATTTTCAACTAAACATTTTACCTTAAAAAAAGTAAATAATGAAATATTGATTACGCTGCCACCCCCAGTCAGCAACGTTTGTGATTGCTGAGCAACAACATGCAATATGCCTCTGTTTGCAAAGTTTAATCTTTGGATAATGACTTTCTCATTTAAAGTCTGAGAAATATCATGAAGTATTCAGTAAGAGATGCAATCAACAGCCTTTACCTTGTTATCATGCCACACCTAGGCCTCTGATAGCAAAGAAAGAGTTATCATATATACTCACTTATAAGACAAGTGCAATAGAACAAACAAAATAGACCCTGTTCTGCAGGAGCATTATGCTATGGCAGATTTGGATGCTAGTTGTTTGCAGTCTAACTCCACTTATAAGCGAGTATATACAGTAAGTTCACTATTATCAATATTTTTTCATCACCTTGTTGTGATTGATCCTCAGATACTTACATCTTTTCCTCTAATGTTTTCATCACAAAGCAACCCTTAATGTAATGTTTCCATCACAAAGCAACACTTAATGTAATGTTTCCATCACAAAGCAACACTTAATGTAATGTTTCCATCACAAAGCAACACTTAATGTAATGTTTCTATCACAAAGCAACACTTAATGTAATGTTTCCATCACAAAGCAACTCTTAATATAATGTTTCCATCACAAAGCAACACTTAATTTAATGTTTCCATCACAAAGCAACATTTAATGTAACCAGAAGAACAAAACAACACTGAATGTAAAGTTTCCATCACAAAGCAACACTTACTGTAATGTTTCCATCACAAAGCAACAATCAATATAATGTTTCCATCACAAAGCAACACTTAATGTAATGTTTCCATCACAAAGCAACACTTAATGTAAAGTTTCCATCACAAAGCAACACTTAATGTAATGTTTCCATCACAAAGCAGCAATCAATATAATGTGAAGATTTAGCTGAGTAAGCATGTACAAAATTCATTGGCACATCAGCACAACCCTTGCTATATAGTTTTCTAAAAGGGAGACAATATGAAAATGATAGCAAAAGAAAAAAAACTTTTAAAAAAAGACTTTTTATACAGACAAACTGCACTCCTATAAAAAGTACAACTTGTTCTTCTCTCAAACAGCATCAAGGATTGCACAAAAAGGTAACTCAAATAACCATCTCATCTTGAACATCATCAAGGAATGTATCCAAGAGCAACTCACCTGACCACCTCTGCTTGAAGATCATCACTAGATGCATCCCAGGGTAACTCATTTGAGACTGGTACCAATTGCTCTTAAGTATTTTCTTCCTTTATGCTACTTATTTGTGAAATTTGCATAGCAAAAGGTGAAGGACTCAGAACAATATCTGCTATCACTGAGTATGCCTGCAGATCAGAGTCTATGATATGTTATTCTATTAATGTTTTCAAGGCTTTCAAACTTCTGGTTAATTCTGATAAGTTTGAGTTTCAGATATTAACAAATGAATGACATCATTTTTTTAAAGTCATTATCTGATTGGCTGACAGTGGAAAAACAATCTTAGGTTGAAGAGTTCTACAATCTCCAAACCTTTTGGCGCCTATTTTATTAAAGTAAATCTAGGTAAGTACCATAGATGTTCCAAATCATGTGGCTTGGTTTGAGCTTGAGTAGCAATATGAAGTGTGGAAGAAATTTTTAAAAACTTTTATGGTAACCAATTTCCATTAGTTTATCATTAATGAATTTTGAATCAATCACTCTTTAAAAGACTGCAAACTCATTTTCTGTGTCATTTTTAAAAAATGCCAAATTACTAAGAATAATGCCAAAACATTTTTTAAAATGCAAAGTTACTAAGAATAATGCCAAAACATTTTTTTAAATGCAAAGTTACTAAGAATAATACCAAAATATTTTTAAAAAATGCAAAGTTACTAAGAATAATGCCAAAACATATTTTAAAATGCAAAGTTACTAAGAATAATGCCAAAACATATTTTAAAATGCAAAGTTACTAAGAATAATGCCAAAATATTTTTAAAAAATGCAAAGTTACTAAGGATAATGCCAAAACATTTGTAAAAAATGCAAAGTTACTAAGACTAATGCCAAAACATCCGCAATGAGAGTAATGTTTTTTCAAATGTTCTGTATATCAGTCTGATGCCACACAATGGCTGAACTTGGTTTTGATAGTAATGGTCAGCCCACTAGCTATTGGTTTTGATAGCAATGGTCAGCCCAATAGTTATTGATAAAAATTAGTAATGGTCAGCCTAGTAGCTATTGATTTTGATAGTGATGGTCAGCCCACTAGCTATTGATTTTGATAGTAATGGTCAGCCCACTAGCTATTGGTTTTTATAGTAATGGTCAACCCACTAGCTATTGATAAAAATATATTTGCCAGTCTAGCATAATTGAAAGAAGGCACGAATTTAAAGAAACACAAAACAATTTATTAAAACGCTTTTCAGTACAGTCACTGTGGCCACCATAATGTATGTCTGAGCAGCAAACTTTTCATTGTAAGACCATCCAGGCATGTTATAATCATCATAGCTTTCCCTTCAGCAATATTTTAATTATAAGGCAATCCAGGCATGATATAATCATGATAACTTTACATTCAGCAATATTTTCATTGTAAGGCAATCCAGGCATGATATAATCATGATAACTTCTTTCAGCAAATTTTTATTGTAAGACCATCCACACATCATATAAAGTGAAAATCCATGTCAAGATAGCTTTCCTTTCAGAATTAGTAAACATATTTGATTTTAAAGATGGCTACTATGCCTGCCATCCAGTCATATTATATTTCAGATTGACACCATATTCATATTTGAACCAAAAAGATTTCATTAGAAGTCTCTTAGTGAAAACCATAGGTTAATATCATCATCCAATCATATGAAGTACTGAAAAGATTTTCAAGATGACCACTGTCTCAGTTATACTGATGTTTGAGCAGCATGAATTTCATTTGGGACCAACTAGACATTACAAAAGGTCAAAAGCCATGTTGAGATGACTTAAAATTCAGGAAAATTTTCAATATGTTTGCTATTGTGGTCATATTGGACATTAGATAAAAACAATATTCAATAAAAATAAACCCACATAGACCTTGTAGCAAATGTCAAATTGCCTCGCAATCCACTAGTAGTTTAGAAGGAGTAGGGATAACTTGGGCTAAGGGACTATGGAGAACAGGTTATCCCAAAAGCTCTTTTGGTCCAGTAGAGCTAAAAATTACCCTGAAGCATTCTGATGTTCACAAGCGTATTAATCAGAAACTTGAGTAATTTAGAAAGTGCAGAACTTGAGGTTTAGATAAAGAGTAGAAAAATATACTAGTGGCAAATGTTTCCTTCATATTATTGGCCAAATGTTTTTCCTCTTGATTGAAATTCTTGATTTTGAAAAGGTTTGCTTCAAATCTGCATGAGCAGCTGCCCCTTTTAGGATATATCAAAGTGAGAATTTTATTTGGTTTTTCCAATGGCCTTAACCTTCAGCCTAGAACTTCAGCCTGTATCTGAGAAAGTAGTCCTGCCTCATTGCAGAAGGCATATGGGCTTTGTTGTAATTTGTATACATTAGATAAAAAGTAATTTATTACATCTGGTTGGGCAATATCTGTGTTACACATGTCACAATTGTCTTTCAGCAAATCTATCATCTCATTGCAGCTGATAGGTGTCATCCATATTGAGCTTCATGGGAAATCTATAGCTGTTATACAGAGGAAGTAAATAGAGCCATAAAATTGCAGACCTGCATACATTTTGATACACTGTGAACAAAACTATGGCAGCCATCTTCTTACCAATATTACCTGCTATAACATGTATCTGTATATAGAAGCCATAATAGTTGTTGTTGTAGGGTTTAACGCCATTTTTCAGCACAAGATAGGCTATGCATGGTGGCCAGTACTATCAGTGGAGGAAGAACCCGTAAAACTCCGGAAAGAACCACCGACCCACGAGAAGCTACCAGCAAGCTTTCTCACATACCCACATTAGCCGAGCCTGAGACTCAAACCCACAAAGACAGAGGTGAGATGGCAGTGATCCATAACGGTGAGCGCTTTAGACCACTTGGCCACTCGGGGCCCCGAAGCCATAACTGTCTTTGAATGCTGTTCGATACTCCCTCATTAAAATGCTGTCTTTGGAAGCCATAGTGATATTACCTTTAGAAAACATAATTTTACTGCCAATTAATGAGATGGAATCCATCACCATACCCGCCTTATAACAGGAACCCTGTTATAATGAAGGGACTTACAGTGAGGGAATGATATACAGATTCATGAGACAATTTTCATTCACATACATTTCTAACAGCCAAGTTTGAATATAATTGACCTTAATGAGAAATTCAGTTATTATGCTGAGTAGAGCAGAATAGGCCTGGTGCAGGTATTATATAAGAAATATCAACCATTATGCTGAGTAGGGTAGAATAGGCCTTGTGTTTGAATGATATTAAAAAGATTCAACCATTATGCTGAGTAGGGTAGAATAGGCCTTGTATTTGAATGATATTAGAAAGATCAACCATTATGCTGAGTAGGGTAGAATAGGCCTTGTATTTGAATGATATTAGAAAGATCAACCATTATGCTGAGTAGGGTAGAATAGGCCTTGTATTTGAATGATATTAGAAAGATCAACCATTATGCTGAGTAGGTAGAATAGGCCTTGTGTTTGAATGATATTAAAAAGATTCAACCATTATGATGAGTAGGGTAGAATAGGCATGGTTCCTATCATGACATCAGAGGTGAATAAAGGAGGCAGGAACTGTGTTGGCAATGTGCTTAGCATGTGTAACTCAAGCCTGAAAGGATGATGGTTTGAATGCTACATAAAATCATAAAATCACCCTAAGGCAACTACCACAATGTGTCTTTTTGTATTTTGGTTGTGATTGTAAGCAAAAAACTGGTATGGGAGCTGACTGGCCCCGAATATATTCAATTGGTTCCATTATCAATCTAACTGAATTTTCAGTATGTAGACATGCTAAACACCCCTCTAGGTAGTTAAGATAGAATTGTAAATGAACATGAACAAAAAGATCTCAAAAACAAGAATATTGGAAATAATAATTTCATATAATCTGCTACACCTAAGCTTCCGAAAATGGGTCTATAAAAACTTCCTTCTTACAATTATATATATATATATATATATATATATATATACATGATACTAAGTCAAAGATGTGCATATCCCTGCACCACAGACCTTTTGGACCAATGAAAGATTTGCATAAATACTAAGTAAAAAAAATCATTTGAGTGGCATAGTAGAAGAAACAATGTTTTCTGCATGTACTCAAAATGGAATATAGAACTTCTCAAACTACCTTATCTTGGGGAACATTATTTAATACATTTATTAATAGTGAGACAAATGGGCAATGTAAAACTTTGCCATCTACACCAAACGCAGTTGCAATGCAATCCTTAAGGAGTCAATAAGTGGATAAGTGATGACAAGCTGAATTTTCAAAATGAACGTTTAGACAATTTTTTTAAGCAATTTCCCCCCAAACAAAAATGAAAAAGTAAAAGCCTGTTGTGTTTCAATACCATCCCCACACCCTGCTTGCAAAGTTTGAACAGAAATCTGTATGGGAGGAAGAGAGATTCTTAAAAGTTCCCTATTTTTGACAATTTTTTCAAAGAAATAAACTTGAGGAAAAAAAGCATTCAAACCTTGTTGCCATTCACACAACTTACATATGACTCTGACAAAGTTTCATTAAAATTATTCAGTCAATATGAGATGGGTGATAAATTCGATACATGAAACTGCCTTTGTTGAAAATATTTCAAGATACTTCCCCAAAATGGGCAAGAGGACTAAATGAAACATCCTCTCTGCAGTGTGGAAGGAGAAGCAGTGACAAACTTTGTCATGCACAGGCCGATGCACTTGGGCTAGGATAACTGCTGATGTGAAGGGATACAAAATGGCAGTATACAATGAACTGAGCAAAGAACTTCTTAAGAAATGTCAGAAAACCAGCTGCCAAGAATTAAACAAATGTTAACACAATAGTTGTAACAGAGCCAAAACAAATAAAGTTTGAATATATCCAAGAACCTCATAACTTCTTATAAAATGTTGAATTGGTTGTATCAGTAACACATATAGATGTAATAGAAGCAAACTTCACAAAACCACCAAATAATCTATTACATTATGATTATTTCATTTTGACAAAGTGTCTTTAGAAAAACATTTGTTTTGACCCCCACCTCACAACACTAATGAGGCTAGAATGAAACTTGAGAAATGCTGGTTTGTAAATAATCTTCAAACATGGAATACTTTCCTTGAGATATATTTACAAGCTATTTATATATGCTGGGTAATTGGCATGTTAATTAGCCCTGATCTAAATGCAAGGATGTTTTGGTGGTGTTGGTGAATAACAGGTAAACATAAAACATGCACCAGCTATCAGTTGTTCCCTGGTAATAAGCACGTTTTGTTTTATACTTGTAATGATAGACAAGATTTGCACAAGCTTTCTGGAGATGCAATAGGCTAAGATTAACCTCTCAGTCTCCGGGAGCCTGTGGGTTTACTGGAGATGCAATAGGCTATGATATAACTCCCAGTTTATGTGAATATGTGGGTTTACTGGAGATACAATAGGCTATGATACAACTCTCAGTCTCTGCAAATCTGTGTGTTTACTGGAGATGCAATAGGCTATGATACAACTCCCAGTCTCTGGGAACCTATATATTCACATTAAACCCCCTTTTGGCACTTGCATACACACCAATAAACTACCAGAATGACAGAATTCATGGCTTCATACAGGTTCAACCTTTGCCAAATTAAAAGATAAATGTAGGAAATTGCTGCAGTAATGCAATAAGAAGAGGAGTATGATGATTGGTGCCAGCATCAATCCATTGTCACATGACACAATTGGTAATTAGATAATGAGCTGTCTGCCAAGTTAGACAAGTGCTTGTTTGTTATTGTGTATTATCAACATAGGTAGGCCAGTCCTAGATTGGAGTTACAGCAAGGATAAATAGCTCCAGTACAGAGCCGACATTACCATATATACTGCAGCACATTGCTTGAGATACATCAATACTGCAAATGTTATAGCTCTATCAGTGGAAAATGTTGTGAACTATATTTTTCAATTTCATATTCTAATCTTTGATGTAAATGGCTTGAAACTGAACTGTGTGATTCAGTGTGCAACTTATAACTCACTAATTTTAAATTGATTACATTTCCGCTGATGTGAAAAGTGAGAATTGAGGTTCTCTCTATGACTGCAATGATATCTGCATATTTCTGTGGATTTAATGACAAGTGGCCAGATAAAGATTTTGGATCTGCCATCTTTTCATTTTACACAAAAAACCTAGATGAATTTTGAAGATATAGAAAGTTCTTGACTCTTGACATAAATTTGTCTGAAGCAGGTAGAAATTTCTTGTGGGGAAGGATTCTACCTCATACATTGTAGCAATGTTGGGAAAACCATGAGAAAATTATGTTACAGATCCTTCACATGTATGAAGTCCTGATGCTGGGATCTGATAAACTTATATCAAGGTAAGCGTTTGATATTACTATTAAAATAATTTCTTTATTTACAAAAACCAAAACCTGACAGCAAATAGCAAACACCCATTATCTATCTATCTATCTACACACATATATATATATATATATATATATATATATATATATATATATATATATATATATATATATATATATATATATATGAAGAATTAGCATTTGGATCCATGCAAAGTCACTAACAATGCAAAGCAAATACTGTGCAGGGTAAAAATTTCAATTGTCTACTTTTATAATTTACTGTTCTTTTCTTTCTTTTTTGTGTAACAGAATATTTAGACTAAGCTCAGTCCATTTCATTTGCTTAAATCTGTTCTTGTGAAACATATGAGACTGTTAAACAATTTACAGGATTACAGAATCCAGGAATTGATGTTACTGAGGCATGCATTGAATTAAAAAATGCTGGGGGTCTGTGCATTTTTTAAGCCCACAGTTGAAGCTCAGGAATGAACTACAAAGCTCCCAACCTGGCATCAGAGATTTATATATGCATAATATGTACAGGGAGCCAAGTGCTTGCTTCAGCCCTGTCTAAAATGAGTCACTTGTCTGAGTAAAAAGTCAAGCCTACTTATGATTTCAATTAAGTTGTTTCTACCAAATATATTAAGATGGTGGTCAGAAAGCAGAGGATTGATTAGAACTGTATTTTCTCAATGGAATGAATGCATCATGAGAGAAAAGTATTATGAATGTGTAATCTATGGGTACCACATAGCTGCTGCAAAACTGTATGATTGATGGCAGGGGTTTATTTGGATCAGTTTTCTGCAAATTAGAATTATCAAATAAACACATTTATATCACATGAATGATAGGGAGGAAATTATAAATCAAGCCAAAAGTCACCTGCCTGTGTAAAGGCATACAACTTTATAAATCTAACACACAAAGTTACCTTATGTGAGAAAGCTAGCCAGTAGCTTCTCATGGGTCAGTGGTACTTTCCGGGGTTTTTCCCAGGTTCTTCCTCCACCAATAATACTGGCCACCATGTATAGCCTATCATGTGCTGAAAACTGGTATTAAACCATACAAACAAAAACAAAACAAAACACAAAGTTACCTGTCTTGGTAAAGGCCTACAACTTGATAAATCAAGCCAAAAGTCACCTGCCTTGGTAAAGGCCAACAATTTTTTTAATTAAGACAAAAGTTACCTGCCTTGGTAAAGGCCTACAACTTGATAAATCTAACACAAAGTAACCTGCATGGGAAAAGGCTTACAACTTGATAAATCTAGCAAAATTTCACCTGCCTGTGTAAGGCCTACAACTTGATAAATCTAGCAAAATGTCACCTGCCTGTGTAAGGCCTACAACTTGATAAATCTATTGAAACGTAACCTGCCTGTGTAAATGCCTACAACTTGATAAATCTAACACAAAGTAACCTGCATGGGTAAAGGCCTACAACTTGATAAATCTAGCCAAAAGTCACCTGCCTGTCTAAAGACCTGCAAATCACTAAGCTGCTGATCAACAGACTCAAATATAATGATAGTAATCCAGTCAATCAATGAAAGATAAAATCATCTTAATTAAGATAAACTTGATTTAAATTTGAATTATTTATCTAAAAGGAATTTATAACATAAATATTTTTTTACTTACTAAGATCAGAATTTCATTTTATGGTTAAGTAATTCAGATTGGGTTGCAACTTAAAGAACTTTGAAGGCATGCTTCAATAAGATAACTAAAAGAGATTAAAATTAAAAAGTTTTATATTTAAGAAAAATGTTCCAAAATAGAGGACTTAGACAAAAGAAATAAAATATGTCACTGTCAAAAGCATGGATTCCTGAGATGCACATCAATTAATCAGAAAAAAATAAAAACATCAATAATAATAATAATAATAATAATAATAATAATAATAATAATAATAATAATAATAATAATAATAATAATAATAAGTTTTACAAATATGTTTGAGGTAAATTACAATATATAAGTTTCCTAGAGGTGTTCAGGACAAATAAAGTCAATTTAGAATGCAATAAAAAAATATTTATGGTATAATTTAAACAAATTAATGGTATATAAAAGGTATGACATATAATTTAAGCAAATTAATGGTATATAAAAGATATAACATGTACATTTTCAACAAATTAATTGTATATAAGAGATGTCACATGAATAATTTAACAAATGGTATATAAAAGGTATGACATGCATAATTTAACAAATGGTATATAAAAGTTATAACATGCATAAAAGTAAAGGTAGCATACACTGTAACATTGATTAATCTAGACTGTGCATGTTTATTGCCATTTTATTTTTTAAAACAATTCTCACTGAGAAAACAAATGAATGCACTATATTCATTCTTTATTTACTTGCACACTGTATTTTAATGCCCTACAAATTTTCATTTTATCCAGCCTGTTTTTAGAAAATTGAGCTCTTTCTTCAAATGAAGGGGAATTTCTCCTAAAATTGCCCCCTTTATTTAAATGGAACAGGAATTTCCTCCTAACTCTAAATTTTAAAACAGATAATTATGTTAAAATGACAAATTTATGAAACTGTATGTCAGAAACTTCTATAAGTCAATATATATACCAAACTACAAGGATTACAAAATGTTTTATTCTGCATACAATATTTGTTTGTAGGAGAAAGTTCTACATTTCACTTTTAAACACATTTAGAATGAATTCTTTGATGCCAAGCTGATGTTCTCCATCCAAGACATGCCCAATATTCTCATAACCATCTGACACAAAACTTCAAATGACTTATCTCTTATGTCCTAGATATCTGGCAGACACAGTAGGGATGTTAGCTCATTAAATTCTGTTATTGTAGCTTCCTATTAAATTACAATTACAATCTACATTCCCTTGTAAGTCAAGTCCAATTTTAAACAACACAGAGTCTGAAATCTGTTTGCATAATTCACTAGATCAGGATATATTCTGTTTGTTCCACTGATTATTCAAAATAAAAAACCTAGATGTAAATCTGCTGGTGCTTTATGCAGTGGCAGATCTGGGTTTTGCACTTAATTTATAAGAGATAATATATGGTTAAATTTAAGGGAACTTCAACTGGAGAATCTTTGATCAAAAATTGTGTAGTACATCTACATGTAATCAGGTCTATTTATTTCTTTAATGCCATTATCTTGAACAAGTCTGACCAAAATAATTTTTTTAAGGATTATCTCCTGGATTTGTGTTTAGTAGGACAGTGAGTTTCTGGATTTGATCAATTAATGATTTTCTGGATTAGATGAGAAGGGGCTCTCTGAAGATCAAAATTTGGAGACTTGATCAATTTCAAGGGCTGCCAAACCAGTCTGAACACAGATGCCAATGGTTTACAGGTAAAAGATCTAAAACAGCCACATACTTTGAGAATTTAATTCTTGTCTATCAGGTGGGCAGAATGGCAAGACAGTATTCCATTGAATCAGTGTAATAAGGACCCAAATAATAATCGATTCTTTACCTTTACTTTTTAGCCTTGATTTTTCAAATAAGCCTTTAAATTACCATATGCACTCATTTATAAGTCAAGTCAAACTGGAAAATAAACAAAAATCCTGTCTGCCATAGCATAAAGCATTTTCAGATTTGGGTCTATTTTGTTTTTTCTACTGATTACTTCTAACAATCTGCATATACCCATATCTGCTTGTGCATTATGTGACAACAGATCTTGGTTTTTGTGTTTTCAGCTGGATTCGTCTCATAAGTGAGTATATTTGGTACTGTAGTTATTAAAGAGCATCTTAATCGGTGTTCCTAATATCAAGAAAAAAATGCAGAAAAAAATTTCCTTTTATAATTTAACCAGGTAATATTCTACTTAACTCAATGCCACATCAAAGTACTGTTGATTTTGGTCTTCAACAAGAAGACTCTCACCAAAACATTGCTTTCGATCTCATGCAACTCTTACAAAAATCACCATTGCCTTTCAGAGGAAAGCGATATGCATTTTCTTTTCATGGTCATCAAAGTAAATGAAACATGTAATGAAATTCTGAATGACACATTTTGCACAGTCTAAACATATCCTTAGCTGAATTTATTTCTAAAACAGCCCAGAAGATATCTGTTATCAGCTGGGAAATAGTCTGGATACATAATTCTTTACTTACAAATCAAAATCTGACAGCAAATAGCAAACACCCAGATATGCATCTGTATGATGAACAATTACTTTTGGATCCATGCAGATAATGTCACTGGGCTAAATTATACTGGTCTGGAAGTGATCTGGGTGATGCTAGTTTTCATTCTAGATGATCAGTTTTCATTCTGGGTGATGCTAGCTTTCAATAGCCTGGGTTAATATCACTGGGCTAAATTATACTGGTCTGGGAGTGATCTGGGTGATGCTAGTTTTCATTCTAGGTGATCAGTTTTCATTCTGGGTGATGCTAGCTTTCAATAGCCTGGGTTAATATCACTGGGCTAAATTATACTGGTCTGGAAGTGGTCAGGGTAATGGTAGTTTTCATTCTGGGTGATTGCAGTTTTTATTCTGGTTGATGGTCATTCCCATTCAAGGAATAGCCAAAGTTAATATTAATGGGCTTATAACTGAATCCTGTCAGATATATTCAAACAAAGACAAGTCTTACAAACTGAATATTGTCAATTAGATTCAAACAAAGACATGTCTTACAAACTGAATATTGTCAGATATATTCAAACAAAGACATGTCTTACAAACTGAATATTGTCAGATATATTCAAACAAAGACATGTCTTACAAACTGAATATTGTCAATTAGATTCAAAGACATGTATTACAACTGAATATTGTCAGACATTTTCAAAGACATGTCTTACAAACTGAATATTGTCAATTAGATTCAAACAAAGACATGTCTTACAAACTGAATATTGTCAATTAGATTAAAAAAAGACATGTCTTACAAACTGAATATTGTCAGATATATTCAAACAAAGACATGTCTTACAAACTGAATATTGTCAGATATATTCAAACAAAGACATGTCTTACAAACTGAATATTGTCAATTAGATTCAAACAAAGACATGTCTTACAAACTGAATATTGTCAGATATATTCAAACAAAGACATGTCTTACAAACTGAATTTTGTCAGACATATTCAAACAAAAATAAGTCTTACAAACTGAATATTGTCAGATATATTCAAAGACATGTCTTACAAACTGAATATTGTCAATTAGATTCAAAGACGTAGTACAACTGAATAGTGTCAGACATTTTCAAAGACATGTCTTACAAACTGAATATTGTCAATTAGATTCAAACAAAGACATGTCTTACAAACTGAATATTGTCAATTAGATTCAAACAAAGACATGTCTTACAACTGAATATTGTCAGACATATTCAAACAAAGACATCTCTTACAAACTGAATTTTGTCAGATATATTCAAACAAAGACAAGTCTTACAAACTGAATATTCTCAGATATATTCAAAGACATGTCTTACAAACTGAATATTGTCAATTAGATTCAAAGACAAGTATTATAACTGAATATTGTCAGACATTTTCAAAGACATGTATTACAACTGAATATTGTCAGACATTTTCAAAGACATGTCTTACAAACTGAATATTGTCAATTAGATTCAAACAAAGACATGTCTTACAAACTGAATATTGTCAATTAGATTCAAACAAAGACATGTCTTACAACTGAATATTGTCAGACATATTCAAAGACATATCCAAACAACTAGACATTTGACTAATGGAAAAATGCTTGGAAGTCGATGTATTAGGATGCATTCAGAAATAGTCCCCAAAATGTGTTTCCAACTCGCATTTCATGCGAAAACAGCAAAAACTCCTAGGGGTTAATGTCTTAACAGTGCTAATTGTATTCAAAATTCTTTGAACTTGTCTGCACTTGATAGCTTTTTTTAACTTTAATTAACAAATATAACACTACAATAATTCGTAGAAAATTTTGGAAGTCAAGGCAACATTAAATGCAGTGTTGAGATTAGGACTATGCTAGGGATATGAATAATCGTCTTTTTCCGAGAGCATGTATTTAGAATGTTAAAAAGACAGGTCACCTTAAATTTAAAAATGGGAGCCATGCTGCCATTGTGTTATAAGCAGAATCATGTTATAATGAATCATGTTATAAAATAATAATAATAATAATAATAATAATAATAATAATAATAATAATAATAACAAAGACTTTATTTAGAGAAGGTAACTCAATTAGTTACAAACTAATCTACCTTGAGGCCTTCTATATGTTATGTACAATATATACAATACATACAACATGATGTGAAGAATCTGGCTTGACATTAAATAATTAAGGAATATTAAAATTCAAAGTATCAAGTCTGGAAAAACACATGCACAGGCATCTGTAAAAACAAAAACACTGACATGCATAAGCAATAACTTTACCAATTAAATATTAACAGAGATTGCTTCTTTGTGCCAAATTAGTTACAAAACTAATCTACTTTGAGGCCTTCTATCTGTTATGTACAATATATACAATACATACAACATGATGTGAAGAGTCTGGCTTGACACTAAATAATTAAGAAATATTAAAATTCAAAGTATCAAGTCTGGAACACATGTAAAGGCATCTATATAAACATAAACTTAAAAAAAACATAAAATATCATTCTGCATTGAAATATTCAGCTTTGAAAATGATGCAAAATTTCAGAAAAACGTCATAATAACGAGTATTGAAAAAAGTGCAATGTCTATGACTGATTGCATCAACTTCCTCTCAACATGTTCCAACATTTCCTATTTCCTTGAGTCTTTCTATTCTGACCACTTCATCCCTTTCTGACATCCTAGTCCTCTATTCTGAATTCATCACTTCAATTTTCTTATTTTCAAGACTTCCATCTTCAGACTGTCCCACCTCTCTCCTGGAATGCTGTTTCCTTAAAGGCCAAAATTATCCTTAAATCTCCATATGTACCACATTCTATCCATACATTAAATTCCTCACTTACATTACTCAAAATATACTAGCTATTCACACACTGCATAAATTCTGACAGTATGGTAGAGCATTACCCTTGCTTCACAGTGACAGGTCATAAATTACCTATCAAAAATTACAGTATTCTTTTATGCTACTTCATGTTCAATTACCGGTACTATTGCATAAATTTACAAATTCTAACTTACTTCAACCATCAACCTTAACCTACCAGATTATTCAAACATTACGAAATCATATATAAATAGATATTTATCGTTAACTCACAAAAATCAGTATTGTCATTAGAGACGAAGGAAATTATTTCAGGTTTATCTCATATGATGCATGCAATCAATTTTATCAATGAACTAATAACTGTAAAATTAAAAGATAAATTGCATAGCAACTCTAGCATCAATACATTTCCACGAAACTGAATAAATGATACATAATATGGACTCTCATCATATCAAAACCATCTGCATATAACAAACAATCAAACAATAGAAAATTACTTGTAATTAAAATTGCATACCTTAATGCTGTTCTCATTAAAAATTGTGTGTCCTAGCAATAAACCCTGTCTTTTCTCACAAGACAGCCACCTGGTCCCTTCTCTTATTGATGAGAAAAGCACTATTATTTTCTAGGCTTTCCCAGAGCTAAACATCTCTCTCTCTCAGAAAACTTCACACAACAAAATTTCGACCAAGGTTGTCACTTTAAATTCACATTACTTCCAAGGTGTACGTCTCAATTTCACTGAAACATAAGAAGTGGTTCCTAAAATTTTCCTAAGATAAATGTTTTTTGGTAGTCAGAATCTATGAATTGCCATCATCTGTTTGACATGGGTTCCAATCAAGTAGGTTTGAATTGGTAGTTCAACTGTCTACCATGCTAAGATATCCCGGTATATTTCATTAGTTGGAAAGCTGGTCTTTGAAGTTTTAACACTGACATGGGGAAAGATGAAGAGGAAAAGTTGAAGTGACCCTTCACAAAGACTTCTCTGGTTTAAATGTGATAAAATCTTACTGCTCAATGCATTCAACTTTAAGGTTCAATGCTTATTCAAAATTCTACACTTCACAAGAATAGTGGCAAATATACGGAATTTGAGAATAGTGGCAAATGTATGGAATTTGAGAATACATGTAGTGGGAAAATTTATGGAATTTGAGAACAGTATCGAATTTGTAGCAAAAATATCAAATTTGAGAATAGTGGCAAATGTATGTGAAGTTTGAGAATAGTGGGAAAATTTATAGAATTTAAGAATAGTGGGAGACTATGGAATTTCAGAAAGTGGGAAAATTTATAGAATTTGATAATAGTGGCAAATATATTGAATTTGAGAATAGTGGCAAATGCATGGAATTTGAGAACATTGGGAAAATGTATGGAATTTGAGAACAGTGGCAAAGGTATTCAATTTGAGAAGTCACAATTATATGGAATTTGAGGACTATGGTAAAATGTAAAGAATTTGAGAATAGTGATAAATATATGGAATTTCAGAGTAGCGGTCAAAGACATGGAATTTGAAAATAGCAGCAAATATATGGAATTTGAGAATAGTGGTAAAATGCATGGAGTATGAGAATAGTTAGAAAATGTACAGAATTTGAGAATAGTGGCAAAATGTATGGACTCAAGCGTAGTGATCAAATTGTGTGGAATATGAGAACAACTGCAAAATGTATGGAATTTGAGAGTAGGTGGCAAAATGTATAGATTTGAGAATAGTGATAAAATGGAGATATTTTTAATGAAGAGACTCAAGTTAATTTATGAAATGTAACAAAGTTGAAACTTAATCATCCATTTCAAGAGTATCTTGAAATAACAACACTTAGAATTATGCTATTTTATGCATCAATTTCAGTCACATCTTCATCATTTCAGTCTAGATCAGACAGAAATGGCTATATATAATGAATCCAAGTTAAAATTACCCCATGCAGTGTTAGTTCTTGTAATCTTTTTTATCACACAGGCATATCTCCCCTACCCAAACAATCATACTTGCTTTTTTCATCACTATCTCTTGTCTAGCTAGAGTAATCAACAGGAGCTACTTATTTTTCAAAATAATCAGTAGGTTGTGTCAATTATGAGAGAAAATTTCAACACAATCTAGCTAAAATGATGCTTTGCACTTAAACAGATCCAGTTAACCTTGTGTTACAAACATGATGTTAGAACTCCGATGGATCTCCAACCCTTTTTTGGATTTGCTATCTTGAATGAAAAATTTCTTGATAATTGTTATAATAATGCTATAAAATCTAGAAAGTCTTGAGTGGATAATTTTTCCCTATTCTGCTACTTTGAACTTTACCTCTATAATCTCAAAACTGGAACATGATATATTGCACCTATGCACTAACTAAAACTGAAAGTACCCTCACAAATTATTATAAAATATACTACTAAAACTGAAAGTACCCTCACAAATTATTATAAAATATACTACTAAAACTGAAAGTACCCTCACAAATTATTATAAAATATACTACTAAAACTGAAAGTACCCTCACAAATTATTATAAAATATACTACTCATACAAGCATTAAGGAGATGAATAATAAGTATAAAATAAAACATACTTGTTCTTCAATACTTTTAGAAACATTTATTGCTAATTCATCATTAACTTTATTACCAGTAATCAATCCAAAGAGTTCCAAACTAGAAAGCTACCTCCTGATGCAACTAAAACATTATCAAATAATACATATGAACACTGAATACCAAAGAAATGTATGATGTTACTTCACTATTACGTGTATAACTGTTGGAATTCAAGAATATTTATTTTATACAAGGTCTGCTGTGTTCAAACATTTGCTTGAGTATGATGAGTTTTAAAACACAGGATTCAAAGCCTATCTTGTGTTTCAGAGCAAAGCCCTGTACTCATTCAACATATACAATTCTAGTGTTTGAGTACAGCTGATATCACAGAATGGAACAATTCAAAACATAAAAACCTGTCCTGATAATGTAAGAATATATTTCAAAACTAGTGAAAATCATGATGGTAATGCAAACTGAATGGCACTAGCTATGGACCTGGGTGATTACTATGGAGAGGGCTAGTATCAGTTTGCAAGAAATCATGCTGGTAGTTAAAACTGAATGGCATGGTTACATATATGACCTGGGGAATTTTATGAAATGGACTGTATCAAGTTGCAAGAAATCATGATGGTAGGTAAAATGGAACAGTATAACTACACATATGGACCTGGACATTTCTTTGGAATGGGCTGGTATCAAGTTGCAAGAAATCATGATGGTAGGTAAAACTGAATGGCATAGTTATAAAATATGGACCTCAACATTTCTTTGGAATGGGCTGGTATCAAGTTGCAAGAAAATAGCAGATAAGTTACAATGAATTCATGGTTCCTATCCATTTCATCAAGACATCTGAGCTCTTTTCAACAACAAAAGTTGAATTTTTAAGCTTTTACTGATCATTTGTGTACAAATTTTGTGCATTATGATTATCTGTGTACAAATTTTACACATTAAGACTAAATGTGTAAATTACTTAGACATAATATTCATCCGTGTAAAATTATTTGTGTACAAATTTTAGATTACTGATTATGGTATGTTGAAGCTACAATATTTCATAATTTAATACAGTAGAACCTGTCTTGAAAAACCACCTATTCCGCTACAAAACAGTCTTGTGATGGACCATGACACCATATGAACAATTAAGTCCATGCACTTATAATATAGTCTCTCAGACAGGTGGTCTCTTATAGATACTGTTCTTCCAAGACAGATTTTGCTCCATTTCATAATTAAATATGAACTCCAAAATATTTAATTTTCTAAAACTAGACCTAGACAAGACAATGTAGTTATTGAGGATTTGGGACATGAGTATTGATATTTTTCTTAGTCAAGGTCAATCTAAGAGTTAGCAATATATTAGTTTGGGAGTTAGTAATCTTATTTGCCAGAGTACATTAGTCTGGGAGTTAGTAATCTTATTTGCCAGAGTACATTAGTCTGGGAGTTAGTAATCTTATTTGCCAGAGTACATTAGTCTGGGAGTTAGTAATCTTATTTGCCAGAGTACATTAGTCTGGGAGTTAGCAGTCTTATCTGCCAGAGTACATTAGTCTGGGAGTTAGCTGTCTTATTTGCCAGAGTACATTAGCTTGGTTTGATAGCAGTGTTATGTCACAGTTTCTAACTTTTTGAGATTTTTATATTTAATGAAACAATATTCTAAACTGATTCCTAATGATGATATTTCATGCTTTTTGCTCTAGCTGTGTGAGATTTCAAAGCAATTTTACTCTCATTGATCTAGCTGAGGTTACTTTAGCTTTAAAAGTCACCAAAAATATACACTACAGGAACTTTAGCTCTGTAAGTCCCAAATTATACTAAGTGTAGGGATTTTAGCTCTATAACCCCCTCTTACACTCGTTATGGAGACTTTAGCTCTGCATGTCCCCAGTTATAATCATTGTGGGACATTTGTTCAGTAAGTCCCCATTTATACCCACTATGAGACATTAACTCTGCAAGTCCCCAGTTACACTCAGTATGGAACATTAGCTCTGTAAGTCCCCAGTTATACTCATTGTGGAACATTTGTTCAGTAAGTCCCCAGTTACACTCATTATGAAACATTAGCTCTGTAAGTCCCCAGTTATACTCATTGTGGGACATTTGTTCAGTAAGTCCCCAGTTACACTCATAATGGGACATTAGCTCTGTAAGTCCCCAGTTATACTCATTATGGAAAATTAGCTCCATAAGTGTCCAGGTATACTCATTCTGATGACTGAAGGCTAAAAAAAAATGCATGTCACTAGTCTTGTGGTGTTCTTCACTGAGTTTTACTAAATATAAATGATATTGTATTCTATAAGCAATTTTCTACTTTTCTCATACAATTGTAGGGACATGACATTTTTGGAATTTTATTTTCAATTATTGTTATCTGCATGTAAGTCAATGATAATATTCCCACCATCATCAATATGATTGAAGGTAGCTTCAGATACAATGGATCCAAAATCTTTATACTTCACATAGCTTTTTTTAATCATCTGGTCTTATTCATATATACAGCATGCATATTGCTTATGGCAATCTTGTCTGACAATATGCTTCCCATTGCAGAGTACTTGACTGATGTCTTATCAGCCTTAATGGTTCAATCAATGCAGCATCCATTCATTTATGTCAAAAGATGGTTTCAATCCCAATGAATGCTTAGTGCTTTAAAGCACCGAAGAGACCAAACTGGAAGCTTTCTCACTATGTAACTGATCCAATATGGAATTAAAATTCCAGGATGATTGGGTTTCTAATGGGTTGATTTCTTAAGATCTTTTATTTTCTTAATCAATATTCATGTCAATAACTTAATGGTTTTTTTATGAAATACATTAGTTTCAAAATTCAAGCACTTTTCAATTAACTACTGTGGGTTTTCCAGTGCTTTAAGAGTACTTTTTGGAGCTGACCTCAAATTCAAGCACTTTTCAAGTATGTGCATAACATGGAATTCATTTTTGAATTGGACACTTTATGACCAACAAAAATATAGCATCCATTTTACTCCAAAAGAAATATCAAGACAGCTTTATATATTTATAATTTAAAAATGGCACATTGCTATTCTTAAATTTACATTACTTCATACAGGAATTTGGGCCATTAGCCATTCTAATGGCACATTACTTTTCTCAAGTTTCCTTTACTTTTTTTAAATGTTCCATTGCTTTGTGCAGAAAAGTAAGCCATTTTCCTATCAAATGGCACTTTGCTTTTTATAGGAAAGTTTGCCATTAAATGATAACAAGGGTTCAACCAGCTTTTTTGGCTAGAAAATTCCCTGTGATCCTCATGAGGATGATATCCAAAAATCACAATCACTTTACAGGAAATTACCAAAGAAAAAGTTCAAAGTGAAAACAAATTCTTGTAAGGACATAATTAAGTTCCTACTGCAGTACAGACTAAAAAGATCTGGTTTCAAAACTTGGACAAACCGTTATCATTTACACTGAAATATCCAGGCTGGGTTATGAACCATATAATTTACTTTTAAATTTCCAGTTGCATATCTGTGCATCCCTGATGAAATATGAGAGCAAAAACTATAATAAATCTATGACTTCTAATTTTGACCTAGATGCAACATAATAAAAGTATTATTTTACTGCATAGGACAGACAGGAACACACAATTCATTACTGTGCAAAAATGTCCTATTTAGTTAGAACACACAATTCTTTACTGTGCGAAAATGTCCTATTTAGTTAGAACACACAATTCTTTACTGTGCGAAAATGTTCTATTTAGTTAGAACACACAATTCTTTACTGTGCGAAAATGTCCTATTTAGTTAGAACACACAATTCTTTACTGTGCGAAAATGTCCTATTTAGTTAGAACACACAATTCTTTACTGTGCGAAAATGTCCTATTTAGTTAGAACACACGATTCTTTACTGTGCGAAAATGTCCTATTTAGTTAGAACACACAATTCTTTACTGTGCGAAAATGTCCTATCTAACTACAATTCTTTGATTAGGAAATTAATTATAGCAAAGTTTATTTTAGTAGCAAGCCCCTGTACCTTTATGTATTATGAAAAACTCAGTAGCAAGCCCCTGTACCTGTATACACTATGCAAAATGTAGCACTAAGCCTATGTACCTTTACGTAATACAAAACAGTAAGCCTCCAAACTTGCATGCACTACCGGTTTGCATAATATAGTAATGTGCCTATGTACCTGTATGCATAATAAGGCAGTAACAACTTGTATGCACTACCGGTTTGCATAATATAGTAATGTGCCTATGTACCTGTATGCATAATAAGGCAGTAACAACTTGTATGCACTACCGGTATGCATAATATAGTAATGTGCCTATGTACCTGTATGCATAATAAGGCAGTAACAACTTGCATGCACTACCGGTTTGCATAATATAGTAATGTGCCTATGTACCTGTATGCATAATAAGGCAGTAACAACTTGTATGCACTATGCATGATATATATCTGCATGCACTATGCATACTATAGTAGTATTCCTATGTACCTGTATGCATGTAAAACCTCCCTCTTAGTAAAAGGAGTAGTTGTTGGATTTAGCTACATTACCTTATCTAGGGAATGACCTCACTCGATATTATCATTGGTGTATGTGAAAGTTAGAATATCAACTGAGAACTTGGGCAAGATTATTGGGAACAAATAATGCAATATGAGCCCCATCACACAAATTTTTTAAAATTGAATTATACAAATTAATAGTGGTAATTTCAATTTAACTTAAATGATATCAACATGATTTAATAGCAGTGTCTAATTTGGATTTAGTTCATCATCACAATGAGTGTTCAAAAAGGTGCAATGTCCATGACTGATTGCATCACCTCGACAGTGTTCCCATCATTTGCTATTTCCTCAAGTCTTCCATTTCCGACTGCCTTGTCCTTCTTGGACTTTCTTGATTCTATTCTCTACTCATCACTTCCCTCTTTTGGACTTCACTTGTCACTTACCCCTTTCCGAACTTCACTTGGTACTTCTCTATTTTTTCAGACTATGTTTGTGGACTGTTGAGACCACTCACCCTCGGAAAACTGTTTTCTGAAAGGACAAAATTATCCCTAAATCACTAAATGTTCCACTTTCTAGATGTATATAAAATTTCTTCATTTATGTTACTCAGAACACTCTCCATTCCGATACTGCATAGAGCCTACCTACGGTAGTACCTTGCAATAACTTACGTGATCTCTCTCTCTATCAAAAATTTACCGTATGCTACTACATGTTCGATTACTATTGCATACAATTCACAGATCCTTACTCACTTCCAGATTATTTAGACATTAAAAAAGCAAAAATAATATATCATTATTGTTAACTCATAAAAATCAGTATTGTCCTAACAGACAAAGGAAATTATTTCATATTTATTTTAAATAACCCTATAAATCTTGCACATATGACCATTTGGATCTCATGCAATCAATCCTACTAATGAACTAATAACTTTAAAATTAAAAGATAAATTGCATAGCAACTCTAACATGAACAAATTTCTATGAAATTGAATAAGATAAAATGCATAACAACTCTAGCATCAACACATTTCCATGAAAATGAATAAGCAATACATAATATGGAACCTAGCCAAATCAAACAAATTTGCACACAGCAAACAATTTTAAAAAAAAAAACAATATTACGTTAAATTAAAATTGTGTATATTAATTCTGTTAACTTTAGAACTTGTGCACCTAGTACTAGACCCTGTCTTTCTCACAAGACAGACAACTGGTCCCTCCCTTGTTTAACGAGGAAAGTATTATTATTTTCTTAGGCTTCCTCAGAGCCAACCTTCTCTCAGAAAATTTTGGACTAAAAAATTTCAACCAAGGTTGTCACTTTAAATGCTCATTACTTAAAAGTGTATGCCTTAATTTCACTTGACCAATCATAAACAGTGGCTAATAAAAATTTAATTTCACTTGACCAATCATAAACAGTGGCTAATAAAAATTTAATTTCACTTGACCAATCATAAACAGTGGCTAATAAAAATGTCGTAAGACAATCATTTGTTTCATCAGTCAGAATCTCTGAACTACATTATATAACTTTCCCCTTTGAAGAATGACTATTTAACATGGATCAGAAGCTCACCTGTCTCTTTTTCAAACCCATTTTAAGATATCCAGTCAATTTTACTGAATCAGAACACTGGTCCCTTTGAAGTTTTAACACATACACAATGAAAAAATTTAGAATAAAGGTCGAAATGACCCTTCCCAAATACTCCCCTGGTCTAAATGTGATAAAATCTTAATGCTCAGTGCATTGACTTTAAGGTTCACTGCTTATTCAAAATTCAATACTTCACAATGCACTATGCATAATATAGTCATAAGCCGATGTATCTGTATGCACAAAATAGCAGTAAGCCTCCATACTTGTATGCACTATGTATAATATAGCAGTTAGACCCTGTACCTGTATGCGTAATGTGTAATCAACAACCAATATACATATTTATGTTTTATGCACATTTTAAGATATGGAATTTATTTGCTTTTTTAAAGGTCACTGGCCACATATATTGTACAAAAGGTGTAATATTATTACACTCATTAAAAATATGTATTTGTTATGTATGCACACCATAAAACTGTTTAATTAGACTTAAAGATCTGTTTATTTAAATGAAAAAATTATTCAGCAATCTCCATAAACAATCAGTAGTTTACACATGCCAAAAACATATATGATGTACATTTATCCCTTTTATTCAACCTAGCCATTTAAGTGTTCAAGTTCTGCATGTAAATGTCTATGTAAAATATTAATGTCTATGTATGTAAAATATTAATGTCTATGTAAAATATTAATGTCTATGTAAAATATTAATGTCTATGCAATATAAATGTATAACAAAAAATATTTATCTTTTCTCCTGTACCAATCCTTATGGTGAAACTTCTTTTCACCAAGGTATATATGTCCTAAGACTTAAGAAGCCAAATAATTTTGTGTTGAATTTGGTTCCCCCCCCCCCCAACTGCATGATACAATAAAATAGATAAAACACTTACCAGGTATTCAAAATTAAAAGGAAAGAAACTAATTTTGCATTGTAATAATTTATTTTATCAAGCGAAATTTTGTAAAGCAAAACAATATATCCACGGACTCCGTATATGTAGCAGATAATGGTTGGCACATACATCCTTTCTGTAGTGTGTATCGCTTATGTCAGATAACAAAATTGCAAAAGAGACAGGAATATCACCCGATTGCTTGAAGGCACGCATGATCCACTATAAGGTACAAAATGACCAAGACTGTGTTTTATCCAGGTTAACTTCATGATGGTATGTTGCAAATAAAAGTCATTATTTTAAAATACATTTACTGAGAGTGTAAATGATATTAATTGGAAACAATTGAACAGTTTTGAAAGCAACACATTCTAGTGCATCATGCACTTGCATCGATATAAGGCTGAACAGTAAATTAGATTTCAATATATTTTCATCAAAATGTTCCCTTTCCATAGTTATAGTTTTATTTTCTTTACAAGAAGCATTTACTTCTTCTTGTAGGGATAAAAGTACATCTTTTCTGGTTGGCGTCCTCTGTAGAAATCATAGCTATGGAAAAGTTGTTGTTGTTGAAGGGTTTAACACCATTTTTCAGCACATGATAGGCTATACATGGTGGCCAGTAGTAATGTTGGTGGAAGAAAAACCCAAGAAACCCCCCAGAAAGAACCACCCACCCACAACAAGAAGCAGCTGGCACGCTTTCTCACATAACCACATTGGCCGAATCTGAGACTCAAACCCATGCAGACAAAGGTGAGATGGCAGTGATCCACAACGGAGACCACTTTAGACCACTTGGCTACTCATGGACCCCTAACGGGAAGAAACAGCATTGTATACTTCTTTCTAAGTAATTAAATTATCATTTCTTCTTTACACTTGATAATTTTTTTAAAATTATTTTTGGCCCAGTATAACTGGTTATAATCATGTAATGCAAATCTGATGTAAAAAGAAAAATGTTAGTTGTCTTTGACTGCATTGAGATTTAAATATACTCCATGCTTTAACCTAATTAGACAAAGTGTTTTTAAGGTTGTGTATATTTTAAAGTCAACACTTACTGAACAGCTTGAAAGTATATAATCATTATACTAATGATGTGATTGATATTTTTGCTTATGTGTATCAAAGTGCTGGGCATTTTGGGATACATTGCATGTGACTTCAGTCTGTTATTAAATAAGTAGAGAGATAGTTATTATTCAATTTTAATAATTACAACAACATTCCAGTGAACAAACTCAATCAAAATGGCCATTATCTTACTTTTCAATATAAATTTATCAATTGCACATAAATCTTAGACCATGTATTTGTTTCAAGCAAGTATAATATAAGCTCTAGTATAGTACCACTTTATTTTTGTGGGGGCTAGGGGACATTTGATTTTTTAAAACAAATTTCTAGCTCTCAAATAGCTTGAACAAAAATATTCTTTATCTGATTTTTTTTAAATACCTTTTTTAAATCCATTAAATTATAAATAATTAACTTGAAGTGAAAAACCAAAAAATATCCAAGCTTAAAATAATTACAAGCCTCTCCCCCCCCCCCAAAAAAAAAAATTAAATGATTGGATTCTACATGTAAAACTTACTTACAATCATGTCTTGTCTACAAAACTACAATACTGAAGTTATAGTGACATTATCCTTCAATAAGGGGGCAGAATTCTTTGTCCTGTTCAGAATTTACCTGATTGCATCAGTCCTATAAATAAAAAAAACAGATGCTGACATTCAGAACTTAAACAAGATTTTCTCATGGGTCTGAAATTACTTAAGCATTATAAAGAAGTGCATGTTTCCTAAGGTCTAAAAATAGAATGAGAGATTGCAATCTGCAGACTGTATACCATTCACTTTTGGAAGTTTTCAGGTGCAGAATCTAGCTGTGTAAAATGTATTCCATTCCCACTCCATCCTTTGGATTCCACAACTAGAACTCAACTCCCAGATGTGCATCTTTCGGATTATAGACAGGACTTCATGAGGAAGACAATGAAACTTGGTCAATTGGTGTATTACCAATATGTTTGCATATCAGGGTCAGCTATTATATTACTAATATGCTTGTATATCAGGGTATTACAAACTTGCTTGCATATCTGAGTTGAGAGGCCTTAGATATGATATTTGCAATGTTCTTGCATATCAGAGTCAGCTATGGTATTACCAATATGCTTATATATCAGGGTTATAGGCCCCAGATACAATATTACCAATATGCATGCATATCAGGGTTAGAGGATCTAGATATCAGAAAGCAGTTGATTTGCCCACACAACATAAGAGGTGAACAATGAAGGCAGAAACCACAGTGTCACAGTGGTCAAAACAGGCATAGGTTCATACCTCACCACTGGATCGACCCAGACTGGCTACCATGGTGCATCCTTGGGCAAGGCAATTTATCTCAACTGCATTGGCACTAATCACCTATTTTGCATTTCTGTGCCATAAAACACCAAATCGATGACACACATTACTAACAACATAACTGTCAACATAACATAGTAGTATATTTTACTGTAATTGTTCAGAGGACATCCTGGCACAAAAAGCTTTCATCTCTGCAGGAAAGCAGAACATTTATACAAAATCCAATTTTCTACTATTTCAGTAACATAAAGATATCCAACCTGAGAGAGAGAGAGAGAGAGACAGAGAGAGAGACAGAGAGAGAGACAGAGAGACAGAGACAGAGACAGACAGAGACAGACAGACAGACAGACAGTGACTATCATTGTTTCTGTATTTCATGTTTAGATCATACTGACTGTTGATTAGCATGGACATTTATGATTTGATAATGATGATGCAATGTGACTCTTACAGTACCAGGTCATGAGTGAGTAGTCACCTCAAAGGCTACAACATTTACTGGTACAAATGCCTAATTTTAGTTTACTGTCTGTAAACATTTGCATAATTAGTAATTGATATTTGCTAATTGCTTTTGCATAACCTGTATGACCTCCACATCAAATGTGTTATTTCTAAAACTGAGATAACCTGACAAGAATTGGTTGAACTGCACATTATGCATCATGTTACTACACATTACACATCATATTACTACACATTATGCATCATGTTATTATACATTATGCATCATGTTACTACACATTATGCATCATGTTACTACACATTACACATGTTACTACACATTATGCATCATGTTACTACACATTACACATCATATTACTACACATTATGCATCATGTTATTATACATTATGCATCATGTTACTACACATTATGCATCATGTTACTACACATTACACATGTTACTACACATTATGCATCATGTTACTACACATTATGCACCATGTTACTACACATTATACATCACATTATTACACATTATGCATCACATTACTACACATTACACATCATGTTATTATACATTATGCATCATGTTACTACACATTATGCACCATGTTACTACACATTATACATCACATTATTACACATTATGCATCACATTACTACACATTACACATCATGTTATTATACATTATGCATCATGTTACTACACATTATGCATCATGCTATTACACATTATGCATCACATTATTACACATTATGCATCACATTATAACATATTACACATCACATTATAACATATTAAGCATTATGTTTATTTGCTTATAGAACTGACCAAAATATACTTAAACTAGATTATATACCCCATTTGAAAATATGTTTATTAACAAAATATTAAATGAGGTATGTTTTATATTAAAGAAACACTGTTTCAAGTCTGTAAGCTGTTACCTAGTTTCTTAATCACTGTAGATCTAGCAAAAGAATCATACATGTATCTTTATGTCCAGGAAGTACATCCAATTCAGATGTATGTCCAGGAAGTATGACCAGTTCAAGTACCAATATTTTCATCATGTGCAAACAAACATTGTGAGAAATAATATCATAAAAGTCCTATAATGTTTTACCTAAATTGTTTGACATATTCAACAAAGACATGCCTTAAAAACAAGCCTAGTGAGTAGGTTGGAGGAATCAATGAGTTTCTAATACTTTTGACCAAAAATCATCATTTCAGTTATAGTAGATTGTGATCATGATACATTATCATACAGCCTTAGCTACCTCAGTACACAAGTTGATGTAATTGTTGTAAAACACAATTTCAATTGGTCACCGTCTGGTCAAGACTTATACTTAGGCTCGATTTTACCTGTCTTTATACTGATTGCTATTTTCAGACCTCCATGTAATATAAACAAAACATGATGCCACAAGAAATGTAACTGACAAATGCTCATCAGCAGACAAAAATGCATTCAGCCTAGAACTCCCTGGTAGAATATTATATGAATTTATTTTTCTACCATTGACATTTTTGCAAAGGTTTCACAAAAAGTTTGGGAGATTCCATAGAAGACAAAAAGAACACTTGGGTGACCATAAATCACAAGCAAAAGAGATGATCATTGACTTTTTCCTTATGTTCATTGGAATGATACACCATCTTTACAGGAACTACCCGTACCTTTATGTTAGCTCTTCTAACTGATAAAAAGCAAATACTGGAAATAAGCTTATGAAAAGTCTCACTATAAAGCTGTATGCCAAATTTTTTTGAAATGCAACAAAGCTGAGTCAAGTTGTTCAGTGAATACCAAAGTCAGGTGAAATGTCAACCAGGGACCACAACCACCATTAATAATGTTGCTGAACACTGAGATAAAATATACTTAAGATGTCGACGATCTAACACCACAGTCCAAATCTTGAAATAGATCAAATTTTGGTTAAGTTATCTTGCAGAAACCAGTCAGGAGAGCAAATGAGGGGCATAACTCTTAAGAACAAAATTAAATCCATAGAACCATGTACATGCATGTCCATAACAATGTTTATACCAAACTGCATCAGAATAAGTTGGACTCGTTTTACAAATGAGTATACAACTTGTTATTGCAAATAAAGCTGGAGGCCCCTTGAGGTTCAATGGTCTAAAGCACTCACTGTTACGGATCATTGCCATCTCACCCCTGCATGGGTTCGAGTCTTAGGTCAGACTAATGTAAATATGTGAGAAAGCTTGCTGAGCTTTGAGAAGTTTTAGGCTTATTGGGGCTTTCTATTTTCTAAATCAATTCAGTCGACTATTTCCTAGGTACTGTAAGCATCAATATCTTCATCATCTGCGTGTTTCTGTTTAAATTTATACCGTACATGTCAGTTGACTGCAATTACTAAAATATTAATTTTGAAGCATTAAGTGCATCAAACTGGAAAATACAAGTATTCATCACCCTTTGTTAAAACAAATAATCCTGGGCAATGCTATTTCTAAACAACTGCCACATGGTCTGAATAAGCTCCTGTTTTCTGGGGATTGTTATGTACTCAAATGATGCTTAGGAATAAATATTTATTCTGGTTTTTGGAGTTAGAGATTTTGGATTGGTGCTGTTATTTTTATTGGAATTAAAGGAGGAAACATTTGGGACCAGAAAAATATTTTAGAGGATTTTGGTTGTTTCATGCTTGTTAGTGTTTGCCGCATTGCTACAAAGAATTATTTGGTAAGACTTACCAGTGATCTTGAGGCCTTATATTTCTCAGAACTCCAGGATCAAGGATATGGATTATATTCAATGTGTCCTAAAAGTGACCAAGAGTGGCAACTTGTTTGCCATGACATATATCCTCTCATGATGCTCTAAATAAGGTCATGGACTTTCTCTAAAAAAGTTCATGGACTTTCTCTAAGTAAGGTTATGGACTTTAAGTAAGGTCATGGACTTTAAGTAAGGTCATGGACTTTCTCTAAGTAAGGTCATGGACTTTAAGTAAGGTCATGGACTTTCTCTAAGTAAGGTCATGGACTTTCTCTAAGTAAGGTCATGGACTTTAAGTAAGGTCATGGACTTTCTCTAAGTAAGGTCATGGACTTTCTCTAAGTAATGTCATGGACTTTCTCTAAGTAAGGTTATGGACTTTAACTAAGGTCATGGACTTTCTCTAAGTAAGGTCATGGACTTTAAGTAAGGTCATGGACTTTCTCTAAGTAAGGTCATGGACTTTCTCTAAGTAAGGTCATGGACTTTAAGTAAGGTCATGGACTTTAAGTAAGGTCATGGACTTTCTCTAAGTAAGGTCATGGACTTTCTCTAAGTAAGGTCATGGACTTTAAATAAGGTCATGGACCCAAATAAGGTCATGGACTTTCTCTATGTAGGGTCATGAACTTTTTAAATGAGTACAGTTTATAAAGAAAACTTTGACCTTGTATTATAAGGATTTTACTTCGACCTATATCATTGTTCTTTTTTTTTCTCTTCATACTGAATCTATACCTATATCTCTTGTTTTTGGTGTATATTTACCTTGGTGGGTTCATCTGCATTTACCATTTTTGCAACCCATTTCTTGGTACATACTCTAAATATTGAGTTGATGAGATCATAAACCACAAAAAATTAATACTTTCTTCAAAGTTTTCTTAAGCATTCTCAAAATATGGAGGCCCAATCATTTGTTCTGCAACACCTTTGGCTTCAGTTCAAATGGTGGAATGGTCAGTAATTCACTAGCATAAAAATAGCCCTGCCTCTCATGCATGCATTCCATCCCTACCATTACTATAATAATAATAATACTAATACTAATAATATTAATAATAATAATAATAATAATAATAATAATAATAATAATAAAAAGATAATAATACTAATAATAACTTTATGTAAAGAAGAAGGTCATTTGGTCAACTGACCAATTTTCCATGAGGTCTTCTACAATAACAGTTGTGTGTGTGTGTGTGTGTATATATATATATATATATATATATATATATATATATATATATATATATATATATATATATATATAATTGGACAATTAATCTACTGCTACATACTTAAAATGTAAAAAAAGAGTAGTACTTAATTAAACCAAAATCATTGTTTCTGTTGACTAAGACGCTTTTTAAAACTTTGGCATGTGTCATCTGTCTTTATATAAGGTGGTATAGAATTCCATAGTTTGACTCCAGGAAAGGCAAAACTCTTTATAAAACTATGAATCTGGTTTAGGTAAATATAATTTGTTTGAGATGGATATTAGTTCATACATATATACATGTTTAACAAATTTAAAATTACATTTAAGTTAATCAGAAGAATTAATAGACTATATAGATTAGTAAATCTTTCTGAAATCAAGTTTTCTGCTGAAATGGAAGGCAGTTTAGGGTTTTCAAAAATGATTTGTTGATGGTGTATCTAAATCTGAAACTTGAGTAATCTTTCCTGATTTTCTATACCATTAATTACCACAGATGGAAGTACAATATTCTAGGTGTGGCATGATATATGCCTTGTAGTATGTCTTTAATTGTTCTTGAAGGAGATGAGAGTTTTTTCCTGATTTTCTATACCATTAATTACCACAGATGGAAGTACAATATTCTAGGTGTGGCATGATATATGCCTTGTAGTATGTCTTTAATTGTTCTTGACGGAGATGAGAGTTTTTTCTGTTTAAGAGATAAAGCAGTGAATTTACTTTTTTTAATGACCTTATCAACTTGTATTCTCCAGCACAAGATCTGGGCAATCAAATGCCAAGTAGTTTGTCATTTTCAGTCTGTTGATTATCCATTTCTTTTATCATAATTTGAAATCATTTTTCTCACCTATTACTCTTGCTTGACTACCTATGACCATGGATTTTGATTGGGCTGCATTTATCTTCATACCATTGTTAACACACCATTTATTTTTACCAAATCTTTATTTAATTTAAAGCTAATCTCATGGCCTGTTGATCCAGTGTTATATAATGTTGCATCATTTGTGAACATGTCATTGTTGAATAGCTCAGTGTGTTATGGTAAATCATTGATGTACAGCAGAAAGAGTAATGGTCCACAAAATGATCTTTGTGGAACACCTGACTTTATCAGTTTCTTATCTGAAAGTTTATTTAAAGTAGAAACTTGTTGTAGTCTGCCTTTAAGAGAGGATCAAAACCAAGTTAAGCTTTCATAGTTAACTTGATGCTGAGCTCTTCCAGCAGGAATTTGTGATTTACAAAGTCAAAAGACTTTTTTTAATGTCAAGAAACACTGCCTACATGGTTCCTTTGATCTATTGCTGTTAACCAATCATCCACCATTCTAGTTAGTGTAGTCTGTCTGGCATTAATGTCCTTTGCAGAAGCCTGATTGTTCTTAATGTAGCTAATTAAATGATTTCAGAATGTTTCTAAATTCATTACAAACATGTCTTTCTAATATCTTTGAAAGTGATGATAAAACCGATATAGGTCTATAGCTATTCATATCAGAAAGATCTCTCTTCTAATGTATTGGAGTTCCTTTGAAAGTTTTAGGCTGTTTGGAAAAATACCTCTAGGAATATGTAGATTGAAGATTTAAATAAATGAAGGTAAAATCACTTGAGATTTGAGTTTTAGAAATTAAGCACTTATATTATCTGGACCTGTTGATGTTGAGACATGAAGTTGGTCTAATTCATTTAAAATGAATTCAATGCTTATTTTAGAGATTTTCTTCTTTGCAAAGTTTTGAAGAAATATGTTCAACACTGGAGAATTGTCTAGGAGTTGTGAAATCCATGATTTTTCTTTTATATTCAGAAAGTAACCATTCAATGCATTTGCAGTTTCATGGGGTTCTTGCTTAATATCACTAATAGGTGTAAATGGCAGGTTATTGACAGATTGCCTTGCAAGTCATTGAAGGTTTTCCAGAATGGATGAGTCTCTAATAGTATCAGCATTAATAGTTCGCAAACAGCCCAAGGCAAGTGAAATGAAGGTCAGGGCAAGTTAAATTACTTTGTTGACTATAATGGCACTTTTAATACAATAATGGCAGCATCATGCAGAGGAAATTAAATCTAAGTTCCTTTAACAAGCAATTATGCCAAGAAGACTGTTCCAGACTACACGGGTAGGTATCTAACCCATGACACTTGGAATATGAGTCCAATTTTAAACCATTACTAAGCTACCCGGCAACTCTACTTTCACTAAAAGAGCTTGACCAACTGGACAAACAAGTGATTTATGTGTGTTAATGATAAAATGACAGGAAATTATTGTAGAAGTTATAACTCTGTATTTTATTCTACACTATTTTCCCTTGAAATTTTCGTGATAATTATATGGCCTTTAAAGAAATATTCCATTTTTTACTCAAGCCATGGTCTACTGAATGCAATCCATGTTGCCTGAAGTGGTCAGTAGTATTGAGTGTACTAATTATTGTACTAAGGCCTTAAATGTATTGATATGCCAAACCAACGATTGTTGAATCACAATAATATATTTAAATTTTCTTGTTTGGATTCACCATAATTGATGTCTTTCCAAGATTACTACATAGCACTTTGTATTTCCACTGAAAACTATATAATTGTACACAAATCAAAATCTGAATACAACAATTTCATTGATTTCTTAAAAGATTAGATCATAGGAATAAATCATTTTTTCAATAAACAATTTCATTGATTTCTTAAAAGATTAGATCATAGGAATAAATCATTTTTTCAATAAACAATTTCATTGATTTCTTAAAAGATTAGATCATAGGAATAAATCATTTTTTCAATAAACAATTTCATTGATTTCTTAAAAGATTAGATCATAGGAATAAATCATTTTTTCAATAAACAATTTCATTGATTTCTTAAAAGATTAGATCATAGGAATAAATCATTTTTTCAATAAACAATTTCATTGATTTCTTAAAAGATTAGATCATAGGAATAAATAATTTTTTCAATAAACAATTTCATTGATTTCTTAAAAGAATTAGATCATAGGAATAAATCATTTTTTCAATAAACAATTTCATTGATTTCTTAAAAGAATTAGATCATAGGAATAAATCATTTTTTCAATAAACAATTTCATTGATTTCTTAAAAGATTAGATCATAGGAATAAATCATTTTTTCAATAAACAATTTCATTGATTTCTTAAAAGATTAGATCATAGGAATAAATCATTTTTTCAATAAACAATTTCATTGATTTCTTAAAAGAATTAGATCATAGGAATAAATCATTTTTTCAATAAACAATTTCATTGATTTCTTAAAAGAATTAGATCATAGGAATAAATCATTTTTTCAATAAACAATTTCATTGATTTCTTAAAAGATTAGATCATAGGAATAAATCATTTTTTCAATAAACAATTTCATTGATTTCTTAAAAGAATTAGATCATAGGAATAAATCATTTTTTCAATAAACAATTTCATTGATTTCTTAAAAGATTAGATCATAGGAATAAATCATTTTTTCAATAAACAATTTCATTGATTTCTTAAAAGATTAGATCATAGGAATAAATCATTTTTTCAATAAACAATTTCATTGATTTCTTAAAAGATTAGATCATAGGAATAAATCATTTTTTCAATAAACAATTTCATTGATTTCTTAAAAGATTAGATCATAGGAATAAATCATTTATTCAATAAACAATTTCATTGATTTCTTAAAAGATTAGATCATAGGAATAAATCATTATTCAATAAACAATTTCATTGATTTCTTAAAAGATTAGATCATAGGAATAAATCATTTTTTCAATAAACAATTTCATTGATTTCTTAAAAGATTAGATCATAGGAATAAATCATTTTTTCAATAAACAATTTCATTGATTTCTTAAAAGATTAGATCATAGGAATAAATCATTTTTTCAATAAACAATTTCATTGATTTCTTAAAAGATTAGATCATAGGAATAAATCATTTTTTCAATAAACAATTTCATTGATTTCTTAAAAGATTAGATCATAGGAATAAATCATTTTTTCAATAAACAATTTCATTGATTTCTTAAAAGATTAGATCATAGGAATAAATCATTTTTTCAATAAACAATTTCATTGATTTCTTAAAAGATTAGATCATAGGAATAAATCATTTTTTCAATAAACAATTTCATTGATTTCTTAAAAGATTAGATCATAGGAATAAATAATTTTTTCAATAAACAATTTCATTGATTTCTTAAAAGATTAGATCATAGGAATAAATCATTTTTTCAATAAACAATTTCATTGATTTCTTAAAAGATCAGATCATAGGAATAAATCATTTTTTCAATAAACAATTTCATTGATTTCTTAAAAGATTAGATCATAGGAATAAATCATTTTTTCAATAAACAATTTCATTGATTTCTTAAAAGATTAGATCATAGGAATAAATCATTTTTTCAATAAACAATTTCATTGATTTCTTAAAAGATTAGATCATAAGAATAAATCATTTTTTCAATAAACAAGATTATATAAGAAACTATGACAATAAAAGAGCCAGCCAGGATGTAGGACAAAAGTTAATTTCCAGAACAATCCAAACTATAATTAGACAATTCTATTACTAAAATGATAACACAAAATGTGATAAACAACAGGTAGACCAGGTATGTCAATTTCCAATGTTCTGGTCAGGTAGAAAATGAACTTCATTTTAGACAATGTCAGCTGAAAATGCAGTTTTAAAAAACCCATGATATGTAATAAATAAAAAAATCACTAACAAACAATGTAAATTAAAAATACATAACACCATGTTTGGATCTGAAATACAAGAGTGGTACTGACAATGGATACAGGGCCATAAGATAAGCTGTTTTGACAAGATAAGTTTGTTGATGAGTGAATCTTAAGATGTTTGTCATAACATGTACAAAGTTTAAAAATGACCCATTTAAAATGGTAAAAGTAGCTTAATTCACAATATTCTATTGTACACATCCAACTCAAAGTCAAAAGTGGACAAAAGCTCCTATGTGAAATGAAGAAGCACAATGATTTATTGGTATCGATATCTTCAGATGATGATCATAATGACCATAATATATGTATGTATCAAGTTTCACAATAAACAATCAAAAACTGCAAAACAAATGCATTCATAAGTTTATGTCAAGCATGGCATTCAAATGCACAGTAATAATGGTAATAACTCTTGTAAAATATCACAGGAGTATAGTCACATGTCAATGTACACAGAGGCCCCGAGTGGCCGAGTGGTTTAAAGCGCTCTCTGTTACGGATCACTGCCATTTCACCTCTGTCTGCATGGGTCTGAGTATCAGATTTGGCCAATATGGGTATGTGACAAAGCCTTCCAGTAACTTCTTGTAGGTTAGTGGTTCATTCCGGGCTTTTCCTGGGTTTTTGCTTCATCATTAATACTGGCTGCCATGTACAGCCACCTATTGTGTGCTGAAAATGGTGTTAAACCCAACAACAACATCAATATGCACATCTTCAGATGCTGACTATAACAACATTTTAATTTTCATTGGAAAGCAAAAAGGGCAATAACTCTTGTAAAATATCACCGGAGAACAGTAACATATGCACATTGTCAGACGATGACTTTAAAATGTTTCAGGTTTCATTACACTGCACTAAAAACAAGTTATGAAAACCTCTTATTATACAACAGAGAGTGCAAGAATTCCCCAAATTTTTAAATAATAGCCCAACTGCTCTGGTGACCTAGTGGTTTGAGCATCCGCTGCGGAAGTGGGAGGTCATGGGTTCGATCCCGGGCTGAGTCACACCAAAGACTTACAAAAATGGTACTAATAGCTACCTTGCTTGATGCTCAGCATTAAAAGGTTTGTGTTAGGACTGGTTGGCCTGGTGTCAGGATAATGTAACTGTGTGGGACATCATGCTACATGTCTGCGGCATGATGCCCCAGTGCTAGATATCACTATAAACTGCCTCACTGCAGACATCGTAGCGATATGACTGAAAAATTGTTAAAGGTACATTAAAAATCCCAATCAAACAAACAAACAAACAAACAAACAAATATTGGCCCAGATTTAAGCAAGATTCATTCAAGAAAATTACTAATTTTGGATCTGTATTTGAATATCTAACATGTGTTGAGTGTACTGTGATATGTGATATTACAAAAAGATTCACTATAACATGTATCAAAAAGATTGAATGTAACATGTACAAAGATTCACTGTAACATGTATAAAACGATTTGCTGTAACATGTATCAAAAAGATTCACTATGTACAAAGATTCACTGTAACATGTACAAAAAGAATCATTTGTAGCACATACAAAAAGATTCTGTGATACTACAAATAGATTCACTGTAACATGTATGAAAAGTATCATTGTAACACATACAAAAAGATTCACTTTAACATGTATGAAAAGATTCATTGTAACACATACAAAAAGATTCATTTTAACATGTATGAAAAGTATCATTGTAACACATACAAATAGATTCATTTTAACATGTATGAAAAGATTCATTGTAACACATACAAATTGATTTACATTAACATGTATGAAAAGTATCACTGTAACGCATACAAAAGACATGTAGATTCATTTTAACATGTATGAAAAGTATCATTGTAACACATACAAAAAGATTCACTTAATGTGTATGAAAAGATTCATTGTAACACATACAAAAAGATTCATTTTAACATGTATGAAAAGTATAATTGTAACACATACAAATAGATTTACATTAACATGTATGAAAAGTATCAATGTAACACATACAAATGCATGTAGATTCATTTTAACATGTATGAAAAGTATCAAGGTAACAAATACAAAAAGATTAGCTTTAACACATACAAAACTATTCAATGTAACATTACAAAAAACTTTACTGTGACATACAAAAAGAGTCACTGTAATGTGACACACAAAAGACTTAACTACTGAGACATCACTGAATAATAGAATGAGGCCTTTTGTCTTTGAACTATAGAATCTTTTATACACAGGTTAATTTAGGCAACAATAATGGCCTTTTTCCAACTTATATTTTTTCTACAGATGAGGGCAGGGACAGACATCTCATATATATACCGGTAGATCTTTTGATTAGACAAGATTTCAACATTTTGTCTGTTCATATGTATGATGCTCCAATATGAAGACATCTTTCAAAATGAATTTGTCGCTTTCCTTTTCTCTATGCAGCATAAGAAAAGAAGCATCTTAGAATACAGTCAACTCCACTTATATGCATAGCCTTGATACTGGACACAAGCTTTGCATATAAACAGAGTATGTATTTAAGTGGACTTCATTTATATTTACAATGTGGTTGTAAAATGGAAAAATCAAACAAAGCTCAAATGTTATATAAATGTGTTTCAGTGTATTAAACATCTATAAATACATTTAATTCCACAATACATGTAAATTCAGATAAACACTAAAAAATTGTTATTGCCGAAATTATTATTGACAGTGTGTTTCTTTATTATCTAACTTCTTTATCACTTCCAAGCGATCTGCCAACAATAATGTCTTACTTGTGCGTTTAGCCATTTTAGATTTTAATAACGCCTTAACTGATGAATGCAGTGGTTAGCCGGGGCAGCAGTCTACAATTTTCTTTTATCTTTGGGATAGCAGTCTATAATACAACCTTCACTTTAGATGTCTGGACCATGTTTATGCAATTAAGCAGTGTCAAATATGTATAAAGTCAACGACTGAGACCAGCAAATTGTTTGCAATTAAATGATTTATGCATTTAATTGACATGCATTTATCCGATATTGGTTACTATGCATATTAATGAAGGAAAAAGGGGACCATACTTTGGTTATGCAATTAAGCGATCTATTCATTAAGCGATCGCTGCAATTAAGTGATCGTTGCAATTAAGCCATATGCACTTAAGTGGAGCTGACTGTATTTCATCCCTTAATGCTGCCAAGCTATACCTGGTAATCAAGCTTGACAGCCTGGCATGATAGCTATGGTATAAATGTGTTATAAAAAGCCCTGGAAGCAACCTAATTTTCTTAACAGATCATCCACCAGATAATCCTTTACATGTGTAGTGCCTGCAGTCATTATATAACTACAACCAAGACAAAGAAGAAACTGGCACATCCAATGATAAATGTGGGAGCTGAGAACATCCTGACTTTTAGAAAAGCTAATCCATTTCATGATGTTTATGAATATCTATAACTGGCAATCACAAAGACAGTTGAAAAACTATGACAAGACATTAAAAAAATTCCATCAATAATTTTTTGCATCTAAAAAGAAAAGTTTTCTCATTTGAGATGTTTGATCCTTTTTTCAAATCTTGTACTTTCTTTTGTTCCTAGATGAATTCATTGTTTTTACCACCACCACATTGACATGTACAATTTCTTAACTGATATTTTTTTAAACCGACTATTAAGCTGTTTTGTACATAAAAGAAACAAGAGTAAAGGAAATGACCCAAAATACCCCACTAGATTTAGCTTAGTTGTTTATATGTATTTTATATGTATTTTATATGTATTTTATATGTATTTTATGTGTATTTTATGTGTATTTTATATGTATTTTATATGTATTTTATATGTATTTTATATGTATTTTATGTGTATTTTATATGTATTTTATATGTATTTTATATGTATTTTATGTGTATTTTATATGTATTTTATATGTATTTTATATGTATTTTATATGTATTTTATGTGTATTTTATATGTATTTTATATGTATTTTATATGTATTTTATATGTATTTTATGTGTATTTTATATGTATTTTATATGTATTTTATATGTATTTTATATGTATTTTATATGTATTTTATACAGCTAAAACGAGAAGAGATGTACTGCCATAATTTTCAACAGTACTCTTTGGTCATCTTCATCTATTTCAAATTTACTCCTGGCCTAAAATTTTCCAAGAGATGTTTTGCTGTACACACATCATTAGCAGATATACTCATAAGTAAAAATATGCAACCTATTTCTTTTGCCTGGTTTAGTTTTTTTTATGGCATAGCAACATAAATAACTCATGGCAAGGTAAGTAAAGGCTGTATAAATACCAATAAAGCTGACCAAGGCTGATACAATAATAGGATTCAAACCCACACCCTTCTAAGTGCAAGTTTAGTATGCTAACAGTAGGATTTAAATCCACACCCTTCTAAGTGCAAGTTTAGTATGCTAACAGTAGGATTCAAACCCACACCCTTCTAAGTGCAAGTTTAGTATGCTAACAGTAGGATTCAAACCCACACCCTTCTAAGTGCAAGTTTAGTATGCTAACAGTAGGATTCAAACCCACACCCTTCTAAGTGCAAGTTTAGTATGCTAACAGTAGGATTTAAATCCACACCCTTCTAAGTGCAAGTTTAGTATGCTAACAGTAGGATTCAAACCCACACCCTTCTAAGTGCAAGTTTAGTATGCTAACAGTGGGATTCAAACCCACACCCTTCTAAGGGAAAGTTTAGTATGCAAATAGTAGGATTCAAACCCACACCCTTCTAAGTGCAAGTTTAGTATGCTAACAGTGGGATTCAAACCCACACCCTTCTAAGTGCAAGTTTAGTATGCTAACAGTGGGATTCAAACCCACACCCTTCTAAGTGCAAGTTTAGTATGCTAACAGTGGGATTCAAACCCACACCCTTCTAAGGGAAAGTTTAGTATGCAAATAGTAGGATTCAAACCCACACCCTTCTAAGTGCAAGTTTAGCATGCTAACAGTAGGATTCAAACCCACACCCTTCTAAGGGAAAGTTTAGTATGCTAACAGTAGGATTCAAACCCACACCCTTCTAAGTGCAAGTTTAGTATGCTAACAGTAGGATTCAAACCCACATCCTTCTAAGTGCAAGTTTAGTATGCTAACAGTAGGATTCAAACCCACACCCTTCTAAGGGAAAGTTTAGTATGCTAAGAGTAGGATTCAAACCCACACCCTTCTAAGTGCAAGTTTAGTATGCTAACAGTAGGATTCAAACCCACACCCTTCTAAGTGCAAGTTTAGCATGCTAACAGTAGGATTCAAACCCACACCCTTCTAAGTGCAAGTTTAGTATGCTAACAGTAGGATTCAAATCCACACCCTTCTAAGTGCAAGTTTAGTATGCTAATAGTGGGATTCAAACACAGGAAGGTAGTACATCAGGCCTTTTCTCCATACCTGAAACAACAGGGAAATACTTGGGATGAAAGTATAATAAAAGACATTTTTGAGTATCAGTGACCTTGTAGATACACATCTAACAAATTAATATTAGTCTTTCTTGGGCAGACACATGTGTAATGGTGTCGTCAAAAAATGAAATGCATAGACACAATCAATTTTTAGATGGAGTAACCTTGACCTTTTAACTGCTGAGTCCTTGGCTTAGTTAAGCATAAGGACTAAGCTGGGTTCAAAGAACAATAACTTCAGTTACCATCTGGAACTTAAATGCATTCATAACATTTTTTGCAATAGAAAAAACCAAGATTGATTTCCTAGTAAATTATTTATTTGTGAAAGAAAAACACCAAAATGTTTTTTTAGAATTCTGTCAAACTCTAAGAATGTGGCAGATATTTATTTGCAGTAACCTTCCATGGTTACCTGTAAGTAATAACATAAATGATAAAACCTTGACTTACTTACAGAAAAAAGAACACATGAAGAAAACACAATCATCTATATCCCCACCCCACCTATGTATATGTTTATTGTTGAAAATATTCCTATAATGCTTTCTATATTCAATGATTATTTGCTGAAACCGTACGCATCACTAGAAATTTACTTGCTACAACAAGCTGTAATGTTTTCAATAGAGTTCTGCTAACCCCAAAAGCTCAACTTCTCCAAAAATTTAAAGAATTCCTACAATAGCATGAAAATCTCTTCACGTCATCTATGGATGCATACAAATATGCATACCAAAATCCCTCTGCCTATGTCAAGTAGTTTTTGATTCATCATGCTTACATGGTTTTCATAAAAAATATCTTTAAAAAACAAGAATTTAAAAAAAATTATTAAAAAAATTAACAAAGAAAATATGAATTTTGTCACAACCTAGCATGATGAGGTCATGAGGTCAACATTTATGTCTAAAATGCTTTTTTTTAAACTTTATATTTTAATTTAGAGGTATGGACTTTGTTGTCTGAAATAAAGAATTCTTATCTTATCTTATCATCTCTTATTCTAAATTGGCTATACAATTTATTATTAAAGTGACAGGAAAAGCCAGATGGGAAATTTAAATAACTTTACTGTCACCTTGCTTTTGATGATAGTAGGGTACCTTTCATGTGGTATGTGACTCTTTATGGTGGTGATGATTAACTATACCAAGTTTTATTCCTTAATATGAAAAGGCTGGAAAGTTATGGAACTGAAGGGAAAAAAAAATAATATTAAGCCATAAATAGGACCCTGAACATATAATTCCTAGTGTGGAACATGACACATTGTCATGCAACTGAACACAAAGGTTGGCTCAGGTGATTAATTAGGAGTTTCAACTTCTTTGACCAGATTTCAGCATATAAATAGCCAAAAATAATGATTGAACAAATTTTCATTTTTTAAATCATCACATCAGTTTTCTTTTTAAAGTAACATGGTGGCTTTCATTCTGTCCTTTTATGTATCACAAGCTTTTGTAGCCTGTCTTAGTAGATCTCTGCCTAGAATATATTTGTGACAGTCCTCATCACTGATAATCTCAACAATTAGAAGATGATTATTATTAATGAATCCAGGTTATGGATGCTGTCAGCCTTCAGCCCGAACTTTCCAAGGCAAGGAAGATGTCATTTTAGAGTCTGTACTGGAATGTGGCAATGTCCACCTAGACCGGTAAACTTTTTCCTGCCTGTGGGTCTATTCTGGCTACTAACTGCTTATCATTACTGTTCAAGTCTGTATATAGTCCTGTATATCATTTACTGGGATAGTGTCATGAACCTCTTAAACAGTTGCACCACTGTAATCCAAAACAGCAAAACTTTTACATTTATTTGCTATATATATATATATAATTGAAGATATGCATTTAAACACATGTATGAGTGAACTGTAAAACAAGATTTATAAAAATTTATGTTGATATAATTGACTGAATATGAACTGAAATTAACCTTAATGCTTTTATAAATCTATTGATACTATTCTTTACTGCTTTTATTTAATGCAAGCATCATGTTGCCACTTGCACATCTAATACAATTGGTCCAAGGGATATATCTGTCTCTGTTATATTATAGAATAATACTGAGGTGGTTGCATTAAGGCTTAAATCTAGAAATGATAATAACAATAAAATACATTTAAAACAGTTTTAAAAAAACAAAAAACAAACACAAACCGAACTGAAATGTTCCTAAAATGACACACATTTCTTAGACTTTCCAGTTCACAGCCCAGACCTATAACACTTGTTTCATTGTTCGTCCATCACTAACAGTTAATATTGAGGACTAATGATAAGACCATGGGCAGCTACAACATAGATCAAGAGGTCATGTGATCCCCCTTCAAACTCATACTGCAAAAAAATACATACATATAAAAATTCCAACAAGTTTAATCATGCAAGTGAAGCTGAAAATATGAAATTAGCTTTAGTTTCAGATTGCTTACACATGGTATGGAGCTAACTCTCCCTGCCATGACTGGCTGACCCCCCTTCCTGCAACAAATCTTGCAGATGCCCATGGATAAGACAACATGCCTAATTGGATAAGTAAGCATTCATTGCACTCCATAGATTCTAATGTTGTTTTAATGTCAATTGGATTTTCCACATGAAGCACTGATGCATAGGTAATACCACTGCACCCTTTGTGGCTTTAAGCCTTATTTGCAGACACTGTTATCAGGTCAGGCTACACCAGCTACTGTAAATACACTTTACTCACTATGGAAAGTCCTTTCTTGTGAATCAAATGGCCAAGCAGATATGCTCGTCTCCAAGCTGTGAAGCCAGATGGCAAAAGCTGTGTAGATAGTGCAGGACATCATCTACAGTGCAGAAGGAACTGATGGTCATCCACTGTAACCTGACTCATCAAACAGATGTGTTGACATTGCTGTGTCATTGGATTCTGACAGGTCTGGACAAGAGTGAGAGTGACTTGCACATAAGTCATGAAATTATTCCCCTTCCCCACCAGACATCTTCAAGTCCTTTTGCAATGAGCAAGCAGCAAAGCTGCTGGTGTGGATACAGTGTAAGCTGTAGCTGTAGCTCAAAACTCTCAGATAAATGTGACACACCTATCAGTGCTTAGAACATACACTCAAAACTCTCAGATAAATGTGACACACCTATCAGTGCTTAGAACATACACTCACTAATGGACAGAACAGAGACTCAAGGTAAGAACAGTATTAGTCAGTGGAGAACTGCCCAGACTCACCTAGCTGGGGTAGAACAACTCAACAAAGAAGCCATCTATTCTTGGAATGGCTGAAGTAAAGAAGAGAAAAGTGAATGACAATGCAAATGAGATAGACTCCTACTGTCTGGAAAATGACATGCAACTATCATCTGAGCCTATGCATCCACAATGACCAACCAAGATGAGATCAAAGACAAATTCTATGAAAGTCTGGATTCTTGTATCACAGAAAAAACAATGGCAAACAAGCCCACTGTTATTGGTGATTTCAGTGCATAGAGTTTACACAGATCCTCAGACAGGGTCAGGTGTGCAACAATAAAGGACTCAACCTTCTAAATCACCAAACAATCTTCCTTGTGCCAAACCACAAGGTATCTTGGCTGCAACTTTGCTCCAAGCACTGGCATCTCAATGTCTACATTGTCGTTCTGGTATCTCATGTCAATCCCAACATCATAATCACAGATGGCATCACTTTGCATGGCAGAGAACATCATACTAAGGAGGGATGAAGTTATGGAAATAACTATTGATAATCTCCTATTTCCTGATGACTGTTTTCTGAATACCAAACATCTAAGGCTCAGAGTGCATATCATTACTCTTTAAGCTAATTTCAGTGTCACAATCAGTATCAAGATAACAGATGTAAAGCATCAACCTGCACCATAAAAACTTGATTTAGAGCCTCCCTTCACTAATCATTGGCCAAACCCTCATGGCTGTGGACAGATTCACCTATCTTGACAGCACATTGCCACATGAAGTCCACATTGATGATGAAAACTAAAGCCAGAAATGCTAAAGCAAGTGTGGCCTTTGGTAGACTAGGTGCAAATGTGTGGGATTCTGATTTCAATTTCTTCTAAACAATAAAATAGGTAACCTTTAGTAATACTTATATGAATATTTTATACAAAGATGAGTTCTTCTGATCCAATGTTTTGGGACAGTATTCTGCTGATCCAATGTTACAGAAGAGTATTCTGTTGATCCAATGTTACAGAAGAGTATTCTGTTGATCCAATGTTACAGGACAGTATTTGGCTGATCCAATGTTACAGAATAGTATTCTGTTGATCCAATGTTACAGAAGAGTATTCTGTTGATCCATTGTTACAGGACAGTATTCAGCTGATCCAATGTTACAGGACAGTATTCTGCTGATCTAATGTTACAGGACAGTATTCAGCTGATCTAATGTTACAGGACAGTATTCAGCTGATCTAATGTTACAGGACAGTATTCTGCTGATCCAATGTCTTGGTACAGTATTCTGTTGATCCAATGCTACAGGATAGTATTAGGCTGATCCAATATTACAAGACAGTATTCTGCTGATCCATTTTTACAGAAGAGTATTCTATTGATCAAATGTTACAGGACAGTATTCAGCTGATCCGATGTTACAATACAGTATTCTGCTGATCCAGTATTACAGAAGAGTATTCTGTTGATCCAATGTTACAAGAAAGTATTCTGCTGATCCAATGTTACAGGATAATATTCTGCTGATCCAATGTTTTTGGGACAGTATTCTGCTGATCCAATGTTACAGAAGAGTATTCTGTTGATTCAATGTTACAAGACAGTATTCTGCTGATCCAATGTTACAGGACAGTATCTGGCTGATCCAATGTTATATGACAGTATTCTAAAGAATTTTTGGGATATCCTGTTGATACCCTTGTTAGGAATATGAACTAAGATGGTCAGCATTTTACTGACCCATTGATCATCAGACTCATCCATGAGAGGGACAAATTTTAATTGTGGCACATATTTTTGACTTTCTTGTGCTATTGAGATCCCAAAGCTGGGGTCACTATGTGAATAACTTGTATCCATTTGCACAAACACTTATGTATAGCTTCTGTCAGGAAAGATCATTTTGACTAAATCTGAAAATTATTAGCTACCAAAATTTGGTGATTATGTCCACTTGTAAAGATGGCAAAGGGTCTTGTCACAAACAATTTTGATAGACTCCACTTACAATAATTAAAGTGAATGCATATTCATTGCTGAGTTCCAAACGCTCTTGAGGGATGGCATTTCTGTGTATATAAAATCATTCTTGCCACTGTAGCAGATTTTAATATCAACTTCACAGGTATGGCAGAATGCATTCATATTGAACTTTGAACTTGATTCCAACCAATGAGATTCCAGTTTCCATCTATTATTGAATTTCATGCGACATTGTGGTTGCTTAGATTTTGGTTGTTTGTGATGTAACTCATACCAACATATCTCAATAAAACTGGCTACATGATCTGGACTATTGAATCAGCTGGTCTCATCAATATAAAATTCAGAGGAATTTAATAAATACAGGAATTTCAGTGTAAAAATGAAAGTGAGTGTGACAATCTGGAACACAACTCTAAATAATACTGAAGAAGTCTGAGGTTTAATTAACACTGAGCTGCATACAAAATCCATTAATAAGGGAGATATTGTGCAGAGATGAAAGTGGGTGGGTCTGACATTTATGACTATAACTGAACAATGATGCTGATCTATAGCAATCAAACTCTGCCAAGTTTTATCTTTATCAAACTGCATACAAAGCTGAAATCAAATCCAGGGAATTTCCAAACAGCAACAATAGTGGGATGGACAAACAAACAAAAGGATAAATAAATGGAAAGACAAGGGATGGACTGACAGGACCAATTTAATATCCCCATTTTCAACAAAAGAAACTTTGAGAGCTCTATCATTTCAGTTTCCAATAATCATTTCAATTTAGCACTCATGAAAGAATGTGGATGAGAAGAGAATCTAAAATATTTCTGCTGTAATTAATTAATCATTATGAAGTGCCTATATATACAAGTCAGTATCATTATGAACTGCCTAAATATATGAGTCAGTATCGTTATGAACTGTCTATATATACAAGTCAGTATTGTTATGAACTGCCTAAATATACGAGTCAACATTGTTATAAACTGCCTAGATATATGTCATCATTATTATGATCTGCCTAACTAAAAATGTCAGCATCATTATGAACAGCCTAAATATGTCAGCATCATTGTGAACTGCTTAAATATAAAAGTCAACATTGTTATGAACTGCCTAAATATACAAGTCAGTATCATTATGAACTGCCTAAATATGTGTCAGCATTGTTATGAACTGCCTAAATATAAAAGTCAGCATTGTTATGAACTGCCTAAATATACAAGTCAGTATCATTATGAACTGCCTAAATATGCATCAGGATTGTTATGAACAGTCTAAATATGTGTCAACATTGTTATGAACTGCCTATATATACAAGTCAGTATCATTATGAAGTACCTAAATATACAAGTCAGTATCATTATGAACTGCCTAAATATACAAGTCAGTATTGTTATGAACTGCCTATATATACAAGTCAGTATCATTATGAACTGCCTAAATATACAAGTCAGTATCATTATGAACTGCCTAAATATACAAGTCAGTATTGTTATGAACTGCCTATACATACAAGTCAGTATCATTATGAACTGCCTAAATACAAGTTAGTATCGTTATCAACTGCCTATATATACAAGTCAGTATCGATATGAACTGCCTATATATACAAGTCAGTATCGTTATGAACTGCCTATATATACAAGTTAGTATCATTCTGAACTGCCTAAATATACAAGTCAGTATCGTTATGAACTGCCTATATATACAAGTTAGTATCATTCTGAACTGCCTAAATATACAAGTCAGTATCGTTATGAACTGCCTATATATACAAGTCAGTATCGTTATGAACTGCCTAAATATACAAGTCAGCATCATTATGAAGTGCCTAAATAAATGAGTCGGCATCTTCATGCGATAATACTTATTAAAATTCCACTACTGAAAAAAAAGACTAAAACTATAGCTGTGTCAGCAGGTGATTTTAAGAAGAAAAGGGTTTATAATGCATGCAAACAAAAAGTACAAATACCTACCAAATTCTTGGAAAAATGCCAACATCTGCACCTCAGGCTGCATTGCTGCTTTTAATTTTGTGAGCATACTAATTTTTTCCTCTTTCTTTATAATACTCTGCTTGCTGCTCATAAATTTTTCATCTAATTTCTGCAATTATAGAGAAGTGAAGAGAACACTCATTGCAATCCTTAAGGTTGCAATAAAAAAAACAATTTTCTTGTGATTCAAAGTGCAAGAAAAGTAGGCAAGAGGAGTTTTCTTAATTCAAATCTTTTAATTATTATCAAGTAACAAGTACAAGTGATGAAGAAGGCAAGGAGTTGAAGGATTACACAGAACCTTGCACACATTTCAAATTCTTATGCCAATAAAATACTGCACTCAACTATATTAAAAAAGGAATGTTTCATGTTTAAATACATGACATATCCTCATAGGCTTAGCTACAACTACATGCAAAGTTCATACTCTGTATAATAGTTGATGGACATACATTGCATAACAATGTCAGAGCCATACCATGACCTCATTTGGTCTGATGCAGTCTAGTACCATATATACTAACTCATAAGTTCAATCAAACTCCAAGCAACATAGATCCTGATCTACTGTAGCATAATGCACTTGCGGATCAGGGTCTGTGTTGTTTGTTCTACTGATTACTCCTAAAACACTGCCCAGACCCAGATTTGCCATCACATTATGCAATGATCTGGGTCTGTGCAGTTAGCATCAACTTATAAGCAAGTATATTTGGTAGAAGTAGTAGTTGTAACAGCTACTACTGTGATGTAAAATTACTAATGTAAGGGGCACAGAGTGGCCGAGTGGTCTATAGCACTCTCTGTTACGGATCACTGCCATCTCACCTCTGTCTCAGATTCGCCCTATGTGGGTATGTGAGAAAGCGTGCCAGTAGCTTCACGTGGGTCAGTGTTCTTTCCAGGGCTTTTCCCAGGTTCTTCCTCCACCATTAATACTGGCTGCCATGTATAGCCTATCATGTGCTGAAAAATGGCATTAAAGCTTACAACAACAACTACAACAACAACTTCTGTCTACTTTTTACTGGTTAGCTGGAAGTGACATCTTGATTTTACCATTCTGCAATGTAAGCTGTCCATACAATCTGTTGGATTTACAAAATATTTAAGTGAACCAGTGTTTGTAACTTGTGAATGGGTTTCTAATTTAAAGTGGTTGTTAAATATTTAATGCTAAAATCATTAGGTTTTTGTGTTATCCTTTCGGAGAAGAATCACTTCATCAATTCAGCTCTTGGTTGTAAATCATCAAGTCCCAGTGTGCTCTTTGTAAGTATTTAACACCCTAATTTGATAATGACTTGTGGTCAGGCATGTTTAGTATTGTTTGACTAATTTTGTTCCAATTACTGCATATTCAAACTGCAAAAATAACACTGTGACTTCCTAACTTAATGATAATTGAGTTGGGGACCACATGACTTACACATGGCAATATGAATTTTTATCTGGTTCCTGCCAACTCATGGCAAAGTTTTGCACCAACAGACAACTTTATCATGCCCCCTAAAGTCTCTACTTTCATGACAACTTTATTATGTCCCCTAAAGTCTCTACTTTCATGCCAAGATGCCATGGAAAAAGTTATGTGCAGTAGTTAGAAGGTGTTGCATCTATAATTGATGACAATCAGCATTATTTGCATACATTTGTACAGCATTTAAATTAAGATATTTTCAATAAAATTAGGTAAAAGTTTGTGCAGTGGTTCTTGAGAAGTCATTTAAAGATTTTTCTTCTTCTTCATAATGATCGTTATATCTGAAATCAGATGTGCATCATTTGAACAAAACAATGATGGACCTAAGTGCTCTTATCGAAAATTCTTTCTTAATTCATGTACAATGTTATTGAGTGGAAACGATTTTTCTTCTTTCAGACAGTTGAAAGATCATTCACCTTTTGATCTCAAAATCAATAGGCTTCTTTCCTTGTACTGAAATTCAAGCTGTTTATGACGTTTGGTAATTGTAGATGCTGGAAAACTAGAGTTATTCTTTAGAAGAAAACATGAGAACAGTTGGCTGGAACTATGGATGGCTGCAGGTAAAGATGGATAATACCATATTGTAATGGTACTCTGCCAGTTATCAAAGTGTTATTAGTACAATATTGCACAAGGCCTGGTCAGAGGTATTGCACAACTTGGAAAAACAACACTTGAAGACCGCCTCCCAATAATTATCGTTATCTAGAAGATGATCTCTACAGTGTAATTTGCCCGGTCAATGGATATAGTAATCTGAGATGGTACTTTGAACAAGACAACACACGAGCCCTCGTAAAGATAAAATATGAATTTAATTAAAATACAATTAAAAGAAGAATGACACTGTGAATTACAATTTCTTTCTTTCTGAATACACTTAGTTCAGAAATACATAAACTGAAGCTTTAAAATAATAGATACATTCATAAAAATCCAAACACTAATAAAAATAAATGAAGTTAGCCGTTAATACTGAGAGTAAATTTCATCATGGAATCGAATGTTCATTTAACATTGGACTGTTGGGTGATTCAAAATGACCTTGTTCGACGACTGGTTCTCTTTTTTTCTCTTCTGCGTTCGTCTTGACTTGCTTGCCCTTTGGTTGTAAGCGGGATTACATAACTCTGTCTTCCAACTTGTTTTCCATCTCTGAATTCCGACTTCCTCGCTATTACTTCAAACAAACTATTTTTCCTTGTAAAGAAAAGGGTAAAATGCCCTAAGTATCTCGTTACTTTAAGAGTTGAGATAGTAAGTCCGTTTCCAGGTTCGAAAAATCAGATCTTACTATCAGTGTTATCATTTATACGGCTAACAAATACTATACAAGTCTTCAGATCAATAGAGCTATACTGCTAATTATCGACATCAGAATTCGGGAAAGTCATATATTCCCGTAAATCATTACGTAAAGTGAGGCAACATATCATAACACACAATCCATATTTACTAATATGATAAATTCAAATTAATGTAACACTTTCCAATCATAAATGTACACGGCGGGTTTTCTACACCACCCATTTACCTACCTAAGTATATAAGGTAAAAAATGCTAATTCAGAATTCAAAAATACATTATTAAATCACTGTAAAACCGACTATCCATACAAAAATATGAACACATCATGCATCTGTAACAAAGAAACATATCAAAGTACGTTATTAAATCAATGTAATACTGAACTATTTGTATCATAGTATCGATACATTATGCATCTATGACAAAGAAAAACATCATATACATTACATCGTGATAAAGGTGAATTTGAGTTAAATACCTTGTGTTTTTGGCGTCTTACAATCGTTCCACATTCAGTTTCCTGGAACCACAATTTTATACCACAATTTTATGAACGTCTGTCTTTCAAAGCACGCTCAGAGTCCTGGTAATTACTTCTACCTTTGGTTTTCTCTCTTGCAGAGAAATTTTCAGACTAATTCAAACTCATTGACTCAGAGAATATATTCTCCAATTCTAGGTTTCGACCCAACCCTCTTTCCTATACATTTGACCAATCGGCATAAATGCTATCCTTGCGGACCTTTTGAAAACCGTCTATCAAGATGCCAAAAATGCCACTTAGGATCGAAATGTCACCTTATCATTTGTTTCCAATCACTCTGACAGCTCTACATGATGAATCACATAAATTTAAGCATATCAAACACTCAGTCCATTTTCACTCTAAATATTGTAACAGTCTGACCGAGGTAAACTAACATTCTTTCCGTTCAAACTCTACTCCAAGACAGTTGATTGTCGGCTAGCCTACAAATTAATTACTGGATTTCACTGACGAAAAATTTGGCACTTGACACATATCATAAAGTATTCTATTTAATGGCAGGAATATTAAAACTGTTCTATGTTATTTCACGATAATGCTAAATATATCTGAAAGATGAATGAAATATACACACATATATACACAATAAACTATAAATCAATCAGTCTGTAAGACAGAGAATTACAGAATTGCATGACCCAAAACCAGAACACTGAGGTCCAAAGTAGTTCCTGTAGAATAAATGCATATGATGAATATGTTATACTCAAAGTTCCCTCTAAGTGAATGGTAGATGTGCATGCAGTGCTTGCTGCACTGCACATGCATTACGGAGACATGCAAAATTAACATTGGATTGAGCAAAAATTGACAAGTCAGCTGTGCGGGGATGCCTGAGCAGCTGTGCACGCACGCACACGCAGCTTAGAGGGAACGTTGGTTATACTCATATAAATGCAGATTATGTTGAAGCATGTTCTATGCTATGAGCTATTAGCATTTGTGTGAAAAATAACTTTATTATTATTATTATTATTATTATTATTATTATTATTATTATTATTATTATTACCTTTGACATTCACCAACATACATAAAATGAGATGAATGTGCTATCAGTGAATCTATGAAGATAAACAGCTGAACACCATCTAAATTTGTGGCCTCAGGTTCTAGGTAGGGAAGGGTCTTGTGTTAAGTAAGATTGTAATTATGAGAGTTTTACTGGTAGATAATGAAAACGCTCAACATCAGACATTGTTTATCATGAAGGCATACATTTCCAGTCTGAATTATGATTCTAGGAAACAGAACCAGTCATTTTACTGAATGATAAGATCTGGATGCCAGTCTGTAAAAATAAGTGTGGGAACCATAACAAAATAACTCCATTGTATAAAATATTCTTAAATTTTCTATATACTATCTATCCTTTTTTAAAATATCAGTTCCACTAAGATGTTTGAAAACCTATCACCAAAGTAAGAAGAAATAAAGCACAAGCTCGCTCAAGTCTTGAAAAATAAATTCAATTTGGTATGAATGTAAAATCCCAAATGCAAGAGTACTGTTATCTGTACTGTGCACAAGAGGACCACAAACAACACATAATAGTTCAATATGACAATCTTTCCTCATTAACTAGTTAGCTAGTGTATAATAAGGTAATGGTCAATTCTTTAACTCAGAATCGAGGGCGGTTTCACCCCTCAATTGGAAATTTGGGGTAAATATAGATGAACCTGGGTAATATTTTTTTTAATATTGGGGCAGGCTAAAAAGTGATAGCTTGTGATAAAGGTATGACTGTGAACAGAAGAGATAATGGTGAGATATATAAAAGACAATTTCTTTAAAATATCACTGGTTTAAAACTTATCTACCTATACAAGGATACACATTGCTAATTTGTTTCCCTTGCTGTTACACTGACCTTGAGACAGGTTGCATTGCTATGAAATGTGATGCACTGTCAAGTCATATTATATAAATGGTACAAGTATATTTCAAGTATCTTCATTAGTTCAAATGTTATACTTGATACTTGAGTCAAGTTATATTTTCCCAAAGTGTAAGCCTCACCATGCGGCAGTGGAGCCTGGTTTTTGGTATGCTACAAACCAATACACATGACAGACAATTAGCTCAAGTTTTATTTTAAAAAAATTTTGTGGCTCAATAGTTTCAATTCACACAAGGATAAAAGTCACAGATTTACATTTTGTCTTGATGTGACCTTGACCTTGAAGCAGAGGCATGGCTATAGTATGTGACCTACTGATTATACATGATATCTAAATGGCAAAACCATCACTAAAATATCTTCCAATGCTGAAAAGTTATACTCCAGACATAGTTACAACAGAATTACATTTTCCTTTCAATGACTCTGACCTTGTGGCCAGGATCTTGACTATATATAGCATGTATGTATCACACTGTCTAATCATCATATACAACTGGTCAAAAAGTATATTCAGATATTCTTAGTGGTTAAAAAGTTACACTCCAGACAAAAATACAAGTCAGAATTGCATGTCCTTGCTTTAACCTAGAACTTCAGGCATGGGAATGGTTTTAGTATGCAATATATTTACTATACCCGACATCTAATTATCATTAAAATATCATGTCACCTAATTTTTTATTAAAATATCGTGACATCTAATTTTTCATTAAAATATTGTGACATCTAATTATCATTAAAATATAATGTCACCTAATTTTTGATTAAAATATCATGACATCTAATTTTTCATTAAAATATCGTGACATCTAATTTTTCATTAAAATATAATGACATCTAATTTTTCATTAAAACATCATGACATCTAACTTTCATTGAAATAACATCATTCAAGTTATACTATGGACATGGATATAAGTAACAGACTTAAATTTTTCCTTCCCATGACCTTGACCTGGAAGCTGGGTGCATGGCTAAGGTATGTGACATGCAATCTAAAACTGTTACCAAATATGATACAATTTCTACAATATCTTCCTTGGTTCAATGTTATAATCATGGACACATGTCATTATATATACTTGGGCAAAGTGTCCTGAAAATGTCTCCAACCATTACAAATTTATGGGACAGAGAAGCAGTTAACAAACAGATTGATCAATACATTAATGTGCATTGCCATAACATAATATGCTGGGCTTAAGACAAGTATGGTCATATAGCTGGCTGATTATATCCCTCTGTCTTTCATGGGACAGGTAGTTAAGACAGTAGGGTGTCAGACCAGTTAACCATGGATTGTGGGTAAAATATCCTCCCATGTTCTTATGTCCCATCTCCTTTGTACGATATACCCAATAATGCTGCAATAAAAATAAAACTCTTCCTCTTTACTGAAACAATAAATTTATTCTGTAGAATGAACCAATTCCAGTCCCACTCTATTTTATACAAATTTGCCCAAAAAAACAAAAAATCAAAGGTGATGTTTATTTAATAAAGCCCATCTACTTTTTCAATTTGTATTTTTTTAGAAGTCATCATTTAAAGCTGTATTTATTTTCATAAATGACAGCCACATCTGATATAAGATCTGGCAAGCAAACTAAAAGTACATGGAAATACAAATTGGGATGATGCTTGTCTTTTTTTAGTAGGTCTCATTTCCAAAAGCCATTAAATATGTCACCAAAAGCACATTACAGCTTAATAATAATAATAATCATCATGTCTGTAATTATTGACTGTAAGTTAGAATGTTTTCACTGAAGCCCTCAACTAATCCATGCATCAATCAGATCTAGTTACTTTAGGAACTGCTAGTTGAATAATGCAGTTAATATGAGGAAATTTAATATCATGGTGAAAATATATACATGTATAATGTGTTCACCGAATATATCCATACTTTAAATTTGTTATGGAAATCGCAAGGTTGACAGTTAATGTATTATTATAATTATGCAATGCCTGTCAAATAAATATTTCAAGAACTATAATGCAGTATTTTAAGCTAATTCTGCTGCACACAAATCCCTGCACCTGTCATTTGAAGCAAATGATAATAATGTTAAAAAAAAATTCAAAAAGTATAGCACAATGTGTAATAGATGTTTTTTAAACCTAACAACCAATCTTAATACTTTAAAATGAGCAGACTGTGTCCCTGTCCAGGATATGTAGCAAAGTTTTCAATCTTTCTGCTTTAAAATGAGCAGACCATGTCCCTGTCCAGGATATGTACCAAAGTTTTCATTAGGGTTTTGTAAGAACATCATGATTCTAATACAAAAATACAATTATTTCAACTAATCTTATATCTCACATTGATTATAGCTTCTGCTTGATTACAACACAGCAAGCAATTTTTCATTGTTTAGAAATTGTAACAGCATTCATGCTCTTATCAAGTTCATAAAATTCTATTCTAACAAAACTTTTAAATCAAATTACTTCTAAATGTTGTTACTATGAACTGGTGTATGTAAGGATGTCCACTTTTGTAAAATCAACTTTTACTGTGTAACTCAAAATGATCATTTCAGTATGATGTCATCAAAATGATCTCATCTGGACTAGGTACAATGTCTCGCAATAATCAGTAGACATGACTCTTGGAAATCTGTTGTATTTTACAACAAGCAGTAAATCAGTCATGCAGGCGTTCTGTTCTCGAAAAACCAGTGACCTCAGTATCTGTCCTTTAGTGCACAAATTTGCTCAACAATATTGACACAAATGTAGAACATAGTCACTGGATATGAAATCACAATTTGAATTTTGTAATATTGTGGCATTTCATATGATACAATTTAATTACAACTTCTTCATCACATAGTTAACACAATAAACAAAATATCAGCCATATTCTTTTTAATAACATTTTCAAGATATTGGTCTCAATGCTGTATGTTTCTTTTACAATATTCCTGTCAAATAGAAACCCTAAATAAACCTCAATACTATATGCTTGTTTTACAATATTCCTGTCAAATAGAAACCCTAAATAAACCTCAATACTATATGTTTGTTTTACAATATTCCTGTCAAATAGAAACCCTAAATAAAACTCAATGCCAAATATTTGTTTTACAATTGACACTTAGGACTTAGATTCTAATCAAAATTTGCATTTTTCTGTGAAGCCATTAATTTTCTGTAATCATTAATTGTAATAATTATAGAATGTAACTTTATTATATGTGACCTTTTGTTCTACATTACTATGATCATTCAAATTTTGACTTTTTGTCCTATGATTTTCACTCTTTTTATAATTTGAAAATGAGGGTTCTATGATCTTTCACCCACAGAAACTTGATGAATTTTTAAAAACTCTTGCAACTAATATATTATGGACTGTAATAAGTTACTTTTTCAAATACTTTTTATGTAATAAAGCTGTCTTGGTTATAGATTTTCAACTATGAAATGCATGCTAACCTAAACATTTATAATATAGGATTGACCACACTCCTGTCTATCATAAATATTCAATTACAAATTAAGTCCAACTGCAAACTGCACAGACCCAGATCTGCCATCTCATACTGCACTGGCTAATCTGGGTTTGTGCAGTTTGTTAGGAGTAATCAGTAGAACAAACACACAGACCCTGATTTGTACATGCATTATGCTACATCAGACCAGAATCTTTGTTGTTGGCAGTTTAACTTGACTTATAAGTACATGTGTATATATGGTATGTAAATATATCAGATTTACACTATTTTAATTCTGCAACTTTTCCCATTAAGCAATTATGAGAGTTTTACTATGGCAAGCTACACTGCATCTTAAGACTACTTGCTTTTCATTCTGTTTTGAAAGTCGGCAGTAAATTGGATGAATGTTTCAGCTTTCTCACCAAATTCCCCCTAAATGATTGCTTAGTGTGAGATTGTGGAGTATGTAACCTTGGATTGTGTTATTCTTGTTATCACATTACCACCACACCTGGTTTTCAATCCAGAAGCAGACTGTGAATCACTTCAGTTATCTCCCTAATGAACTTTCCAAAAATCAACTGAGTACCAGCTTATACCAGATTTCTATCCAGAAATAACTACACACTTCAACCAAGACCTTCTCATCTTCCAACATTATATTTAAGCTATGAAACTTCTAAAAATGGGGTCATAGTTTTACACACACACACACACACACACACACAACACACACACACACACACACACACACACACACACACACACACACACACACACACATATATATCTGGAAACGTATACATGGACAACAAAATGCTGCAATTAAAAACAAGAGACCAAAAACGGCCTGATATTGCTCACCTGACTTGTATAATCTTAACAGCTTACCATTTCACTAAGGACCTTTAAATGCATTTATAAAAGAATATATGCTTCATAAGCTATCTCCCAAACTTTACATCATGTTGATTTTATATATTTATCTTGTGCTAATATAAATTCCTTCTAAAGTTTAAGTCATATATAATATTCACATTTTCTTGCTCATAAGTGAAGTAATCCAGGATCCTTACGATTATAAATGCAATAGATCACAAATATGGCTTTAAGAGTGGTAAGTCGACACATGCAAGATCATCTGATTAAAATGCATTGACCTTGCACAGTATTGAGCTTGTATGAGATCTTAATGATATAAGATAAAATAAGTACTTATTCCAAGGTTGTAAAAAAATTCAGATAAAAAATATGGCCTCCACAGTTAGCCAATCAGGTGCTACATCATCATATCAAAATACATGGATCTTCCTCATTACTGAACTGATTCAAGATTTTATAATATCAATCCATATTCCAAATCACATCATAAATTATGGATATTCCAAATGTCCGAGTCTCGAAGGTCATGAGCATTATTCATATAATATTGTACAAGCCCACTTGTCAAAAGGTATTGCACAACATATAAAAACAACACTCTAACCCACTCCCCTCTGATACTCGCTATCTAGGAGATGACCACCCACGGTATAATTTTCCGGTTCGAGTATAGAATGTATACGGTAAACTGAGCTAATATATTAAACAAAGAAACTACGAGCCCCCGTAAAGATAAATAAACAATTTAATCAAAGACATACACAGTGAAATTTCCTTTCATTCGGAATACACGTGGTTTTAGAATTAAACTTTCACCGAATTACAAATAGATTGAAAATAGAATTAAACAAATTTAGCCATTCTATTACGGATAGTTAACTTCATCACAGAATCGAGAGTTCAATCAAATTCATCCGCTTGTTCGATTTTCATAACCTGTTATCGTCGAACTGCATTCTCTGCTCACTCCAATGTTGATCCAGAAGTTCCTGTCTCTCGTGATACTTTTCCCTCATGGATGTTCCATTTGAACTCAGACTTAGCCACTGGATCAATGAATACACCATGCAATTTCTGCTTCACAATTCCCTTGTACGTCCTCTATTTCGGTACTGCACGTCTTTTCCAAATAAAAAAGCTAATTTCCTCCTTCCTCATGTTTTTGGTGCATCTCTGAACCATTGGTTTTTGGCAGTCTATCTGGTCTATTTTTACGGAGGTACTTCTCTAAAATACTCTCCGGAGTCTTTATTCCAAAAATAATTCTACACTGTCCACTCTTGCAGAGGAATTATCAAGACTGAAGTAAATTTCAGCTAGAAGATATTATATTCTAACGGTTTCTCATGTAAAACACACCCCTTATTCAACAGTGACCAATCAGAACAAATATATTTTCTCGTGCTTTCCTTTAAAAGTCGCTTACATCAGCATGTCAAGATGACACCCTTTGGTTTTAAGTAACAATTCTCTGTTTTAAATCAAACCCTGACATCTTCATGATAAAATGAACCTTTCCCCAGGTCATGTCAGTCAGTACTGCTCTAAACAAACACAGTTAATTGATGAACCGGTCACATTCTATTATACCAGTACCTCTCTGTGCAGAATGTTTCTCATAAATTTAACAAATGGCTAGCTAATCTAGAACTAATATTTATTTAATAGATTCGACCAAAAATTTGGCACTTCACACCAAATCATATCAGAAATTATTGATATTCCAAATCAGATCATAAATTATGGATATTCCAAATCAGATCATAAATTATGGATATTCCAAATCACATCAGAAATTATGGATATTCCAAATCACATCAGAAATTATGGATATTCGAAATCACATCAGAAATTATGGATATTCCAAATCACATCAGAAATTATGGATATTCCAAATCACATCAGAAATTATGTACTCTAGAGTAATAAAAAAACCCACTGTTTATGGAGAGACAGATGAAGCATGACCTATGACAGATGCATGGACATAATCTCCCTCAGACTTAAAGTTAGGTGAGCTAAAAACTCATTCTACTTATAAAATCCAATGATGGGAACTATGTCAGTTGTTTAAATTTAATACAAAAGGTTAAAGTGGGTCTAAACATATGCTAATGTAATTACAATAACATAATATAGCCATTAATGGCACTCTTGACTTGAAAAAATTAATAGCTCTGTAAACTGTACATTATATTCTAGTCATATTTCCTTTTGTAAAACCTTCTAATACTGGTTGAATACTTGAGATTTTGAATCTGAAATCAATAGGTATGTTCCTTATCGTAAATAAAAGCCATCCACAAAATTCGATCATGGTATAATGACACAAAGAGTACTTTCACCTTTGACCTCAAAATCACCAGGCTTCTTCTTAACTAAAGTGCAAGCTATTTACAAAGTCTGGTAACAGATGGTGTAGAATTTGAGTTATTCTGGGGAAAACAAAGTAGGGAACAGATGGACAGATGGATCAACAAACATCATAATACACTCAAGGTTAGTGCAATGTGTATGAAAGAAAGTGTTCTACTGTGGTAGAGCTGTCCCTTGTTTTGATGCCATATTTGGGGGCCATCACTGCTGACCATGTTATATAGGGAATAACATTGTACTGAGGACCATGTTATATAGGGAATCATGTTGTACTGAGGACAATGTTATGTAGGGAGTCACATTGCACTGAGGACCATGTTATGTAGGGAGTCATGTTGTACTGAGGACCATGTTATGTAGGGAGTCACATTGTACTGAGGACCATGTTATGTAGAGTCATGTTGTACTGAGAACCATGTTATGTAGAGCATTGTTGTACTGAGGACCATGTTATGTAGAGAGTCACATTGTACTGAGGACATTATACAGTTATATTATGAAATAGTGCAAAATATGAACCATGTCACTCATATCTACGCTCATCAATAGGCTGAAATATCACTCACATCTACTCTCATCAATAGGCTGAAATGTCACTCACATCTACTCTCATCAATAGGCTGAAATGTCACTCACATCTACTCTCATCAATAGGCTGAAATGTCACTCACATCTACTGTCATCAATAGGCTGAAATGTCACTCACATCTACTGTCATCAATAATCTGAAATGTCACTCACATCTACTGTCATCAATAGGCTGAAATGTCACTCACATCTACTGTCATCAATAATCTGAAATGTCACTCATATCTACTCTCATCAATAGGCTGAAATGTCACTCACATCTACTGTCATCAATAGGCTGAAATGTCACTCACATCTACTCTCATCAATAGGCTGAAATGTCACTCACATCTACTCTCATCAATAGGCTGAAATGTCACTCACATCTACTCTCATGAATAGGCTGAAATGTCACTCATATCTACTCTCATCAATAGGCTGAAATGTCACTCATATCTACTCTCATCAATGTGCTTAAATGTCATTCATATCTACTCTCTCATCATCACTCACACTCAAAACCTGTTTGGGATCTTGCTGTAAGAAGCAGAAAAACGTTTATTAAATATTTTCAGAAATATAATGGTTTTGTGACACTGAACAAGAGTGATGTGAGCAGTACATGATATACCTGCCCAGTAGAAAATGAACTTTCACCAATCTGGATGGACCCTGACCATTTAACCCCAAAACAATAGTGTCATTTCTTGACACAAAGGCAAACCATTTATCCCATGTGTATAGATTCATGTTAGCTCAATACTGTAAATTTAAAATTGTCTGGAAAAGAAATGATAGAGTATGCAACAAATTTAGTGAAACAAAACACAACAAAATCGACTGCAGACATAGACAATTTAGTGCTTTCACTGTGGTGGCTTTGGTAATAAAGCTAAATAACCAGGCAACAATTATGCATTGTAACTTACAATATGTACCATAATCGTAATATAAAGACTGGTCAGTTACCTACATCAAGGAAACTAGATAAAGTGCCGTTTCTTTGTAAAAATGGAATTAAGGATGCACAGAACAAATACAGATCCATTCCCAGCCTTCCTTCCATGCCAAAATTATAAAATAATTCTGTAATTTTTACAAACAAACAAAAAAAAAACACTTCATGAAAACCAATTTGATTTCTGACAAAACCACTCTTGTGAAATGATGTTATTATCAATGGTAGAAAAGTGGTTAAAGACATAGTTAATGGCAAATTGGTTGGAACAGCAATAGATGACTTCAGAAAGGCTTTGATCTAGTGGACTATCAAATTCTTCTTAAGAAAATTAAAAATCTATCACTGTAGTAAAAACACGATTACCTAGTTTGATTCACACAACTGGCCTCAAAAGGTATCATTAAATGGTCATCTTTTGGGGGGAAAAGCCTATCTAAGTTAGTTGTGGAGTGTCAAAAGGGTCAATTTTAGTTTAACTAATTCTCTTCCTAATTTTTACCTCTACTGGTTACAGACCAGAAGAGCTTATGTGATAATCTGTTGTCCATCTTCCCTCCATGATCTGTCTATTCATTAGCACAAGTTATTTTGCAATTACTCCAGAACTTCTTGGAGGATTTTCCTGAACCCTTACAATTCATCCCATGGTCCAATTGGTCCAAAATGAAATTAATTGTTGCTGCTTGGACAACCAATATGGCCACCACATCAGTCATCTTGTTATTGCCAACCCTGTATGGATGGTCATATTTTTTTCTCACTAAAACACTTCTAATTATGTCTAGTTCATTCTAAATAAAAATGCAGTCAATCTGACGTCCACTATAATTGCCATGTCAGACATATTGAAAACATTTTATTGCTACTCCATCAGAATGGACACTCATATCAAAATGGGGTTTTCACTAAAAGACTCATGTCTAGTTGATTCTAAATGAAAATGATGCTGATGTGTTATCAAATATGGCCACCATTTCAGCCATCTTGAAAAACTTATTACTGTTATTCCTTCTTCATGGATGGTCATATCAGCATAGGGTTTTCACTCAAAGGCTTCTATATAGTTCTAAATGAAAAATAGTGCCAATCTGACACCAATACAGCAACCACAGCTGTCATCTAAACAATTTTGTTATCACAATTCTACCTGAACAGAAAATCATACTGACATGGAGTTTCCATGAAAAACCTTTCAAGCTGTCCATTTGGTCTGAAATGGAAATGGTGTCAATTTGACATCCAACCTGACTACCAATGTAGCCATCTTGACAATCCTGATTTCTCTACTCTTCCTGAATCAACATAAAATATTACTGTAATATGGTGGTTGATCAGGGGTGGAGATGGAGAGAGTTGGTGCAAATTCCCATAAACAACAATGAGCTCAAAAGCAGAATATTCCTTGGTAAAGTATTTTAGAAATTGGATTTTTAAAATTTTGCCCATGAAAGACTTCAAATGTACTTACATGCTTATGCCTGTAACTCCATCCACAAACAATATTTCTAAGTCTGCCATAGTTATATTCAATAAACTCACAGTTTAAATATTTGATATTTGTGCATACTAATGAATTCTGCCCACTCGTATGATTGGGTGACTATAAATACATATGTCAACTCTTCAACATGAGGAATGAACAATATATTTTTTCAAGGACAAGAGCAACATAAATTTTGAGAATATATTTAATAAGAAATACAAAGAAAACTAATCATGAAATGCTAAATAAAAGGCAACAGTTATTTTTTTTGACTAATTCAGGTCTATGCTTACAAAGATGATTATGTGCCCTAAACAATATAAATCTGATACTTGAACCCATTATAATCTACATGTACTTTTTTTTCATGTGTTTTCAAAATTGATTTGAAAATGATCACTGCTGAATACTGGTATATTAAACTTGGTGATAATACATGTATTACAAGAAATTAAATTTTATTTTAATTTTAAAGTCTTAAGATTTTTCAACAAATGTAATGCTTTAATAAGGCATTGAATCAGTGACTGAAGAACAACACTATATTAAATGACTTAAATCTAACTTTAATCTATGCAGCTGTGATATGCCTCCATAAGGAACTTTGCTACATGAATAAAAGATTGTATTATGAATGAATACACAATAAATCATAAAAACTTTGAACAGGTTTGTACTTAGTACATGTCCTTAAATTACCCTGAGTGAAGTTTTGTACTTAGTACATGTCCTTAAATTACCCTGAGTGAAGTTTTGTACTTAGTACATGTCCTTAAATTACCCTGAGTGAAGTTTTGTACTTAGTACATGTCCTTAAATTACCCTGAGTGAAGTTTTGTACTTAGTACATGTCCTTAAATTACCCTGAGTGAAGTTTTGTACTTAGTACATGTCCTTAAATTACCCTGAGTGAAGTTTTGTACTTAGTACATGTCCTTAAATTACCCTGAGTGAAGTTTTATACTTAGTACATGTCCTTAAATTACCCTGAGTGAAGTTTTGTACTTAGTACATGTCCTTAAATTACCCTGAGTGAAGTTTTGTACTTAGTTCATGTCCTTAAATTACCCTGAGTGAAGTTTTGTACTTAGTACATGTCCTTAAATTACCCTGAGTGAAGTTTTGTACTTAGTACATGTCCTTAAATTACCCTGAGTGAAGTTTTGTACTTAGTACATGTCCTTAAATTACCCTGAGTGAAGTTTTGTACTCAGCATATGTCCTAAATTACCCCATGGTGAAATTCATGCTTTATGGCACACTAGTTTGATTTTGCAGTTTACTTAATTCAATATGTTGGCTGGAAAACCTACTGTCTTGGATAAATTTAATTCTCATGTACAATCTTATGCTTTCCACTTTATCTATCATAATTAAATTCTCATGTACAATCTTATGTTTTCCACTTTATCTATCATAATTAAATTCTCATGTACAATCTTATGTTTTCCACTTTATCTATCATAATTAAATTCTCATGTACAATCTTATGTTGTCCACTTTATCTATCATAATTAAATTCTCATGTACAATCTTATGTTTTCCACTTTATCTATCATAATTAAATTCTCATGTACAATCTTATGTTTTCCACTTTATCTATCATAATTAAATTCTCATGTACAATCTTATGTTTTCCACTTTATCTATCATAATTAAATTCTCATGTACAATCTTATGTTTTCCACTTTATCTATCATAATTAAATTCTCATGTACAATCTTATGTTTTCCACTTTATCTATCATAATTAAATTCTCATGTACAATCTTATGTTTTCCACTTTATCTATCATAATTAAATTCTCATGTACAATCTTATGTTGTCCACTTTATCTATCATAATTAAATTCTCATGTACAATCTTATGTTTTCCACTTTATCTATCATAATTAAATTCTCATGTACAATCTTATGTTTTCCACTTTATCTATCATAATTAAATTCTCATGTACAATCTTATGTTTTCCACTTTATCTATCATAATTAAATTCTCATGTACAATCTTATGTTTTCCACTTTATCTATCATAATTAAATTCTCATGTACAATCTTATGTTTTCCACTTTATCTATCATAATTAAATTCTCATGTACAATCTTATGTTTTCCACTTTGTCTATCATATACAGTGTGACTCTGTAATAGTATATCATGCTTCTAACAGTAATTCTCTTCCAATTTAATCCTGCTGTGAAATTTGTAGAATAATTAAATAGTATGTCCATATTCCTCAGAACCAGTTGACCGACTCCATGAATCATGTGCTTAGATACTCCAATGGACTTTATTAAGAATCCCATTTGATAAATCTCAAATTTATTGGTTAGGGATGCCACTCAATAATGTATAAAAATATCAGCAACTTATTACACAGGTGTGGGGGGAGGGTTGTATCAATATTACCAATAAATTTTCTAATGTAACCATTATATTGCCGACAGTTTTTCAAGTAACTTGTGAAAATGATAATTGGGTCAAAATGTAAAATAAAGTTACATGAACAATAAACAGCAAGTAATAATAAAACACTATTTCTCTGACATCTGGAAAAAAATTCAGATCTCCACTGTCCTATATGAAGATCTGAGAGTGACCGCTTAGGGGTCTTGTAGAGATCTGATTTTAATCAGATTATAAGTCATATTTGCATCAATTTAAAGCAAGTCTATTAGTTTAACTCTACTGAAAACAAGAGTCTCCTGAAAGGCAATGATGCTATCCTGGTTTCAACAAAATTTACATGAAGACTACTTTATCATTTGAATCTGTTGAGTTTTGAAACCAGCTTTACTAGTCTTCAGTAATAAGAAGATTTTCAAGATGGCCACAATGGATGGTGTACTGGTCATGATCTAAGCACCATTTTAAATTTAGAACAAACTGGACATAATAAGAAGTCTGTTAGTGAAAACTCTATGACTATGCATTTACAAGGAACATCAAAAACAATATTTTCAAGATGGCTATCATAACCAGCAAGAGGATGTCAAATTACAGCAATTTTCAATTAGAACACTACAATAAGTCTTCAAATTACAGCAATTTTCAATTAGAACACTACAATAAGTCTTCTGTGGGGAAAAAACATGGATATCGTTTAGGAAGAGTAGTGAAAAAATAATTTTCATGATGGTTGCCATATTGAATATCAGATGTGCCCAATTTTCATTTATGGACTACAAGAAATCATAAAAAGTATTTTTATTGAAAACTACATGTCAATATGGCCATCCATCAAAAAGTAGCAAATAAAAGATTTTCAAAATAACTTTCATGGTGACCATACTGAAGGTCAGATCTGCACCATTTTTATTTAGGACCAATATGATTTCATAATTAGTCATTTGATGAAAAACCATTTTAATATGACTTTACAATTAGAAGGAACAGCAACAATATTTTGAACCAACTAGACATCGTAAGTATTTTGGTGAACACTCAGTGTTGACATGATTCAAATCAGTAGGTATAGTAAATAACAATATTTTCAAGATGGCTGCAGTGGTGACCATATTTGTTATCCAGGGAAGGAAGCATTTTTATTAAAAATAACTAGATATCACAAGAAGTCTTCTGCCAAAAAGCTCATGCTATGACTATCCATTCAGTTAAAGTAGCAATAACAATATTTTCAAGATGGCTACATTATCAGCCATATTGGACATCAGCTCAGCATCATTTTCGTTTAGGACTAACATAATAAAACATATTGCATTGAAAACTGTTGATATGACCATCTATTCAGTAGAAGTAGCCATGAAAAGATTTTCAAGATGACTACAATGGCTGCCATGTTTGATGTCTGAGCAGCATAATTTTCATCTAAAGCTTGAGATGATGTACTTTGAGTTTCAAGGCAATCCTCGAAGTAGTTTCGGAGGAGTAGTTATAACAGACAAATGGACAACAGGCCATCCCATAAACTATTCTGGTCAATGACCAATCGAGTTATAAACAAGATACCTCAAGTGTTTCTTCTACATATAATCAGTGAAATCCATATTCATCTTTTCAATTCTGATAAGCAAGGTAATTAATGTTGTTAATAATAAGCAGGGTAATTATGTTGTTAATGATAAGCAGGGTAATTAATGTTGTTAATGATAAGCAGGATAATTAATGTTGTTAATGATAAGCAGGGTAATTAACATTGATTATAAGCAGGGTATTTAATGCTGTTAATGACAAACAGGGTAATTAACATTGATTATAAGCAGGGTAATCAATGTTGTTAATGATAAGCAGGGTAATTAATGTTGTTAATGATAAGCAGGGTAATTAATGTTGTTAATGATAAAGAAGGTAATTAACATTGATTATAAGTAGGGTTATCAATGTTTCAATGATAAGCAAGGTAATTAAGTTTGTTAATGATATGCTGGGTAATTAATGTTAATGATAAGCAGGGTAACTAATGTTATTAATGTCAAGCAGGGTAATTAATGTTGTTAGTGACAAGCAGGGTAGTTAATATTGTTGATGAAAAACAGGGTAATTAATGTTGTTAATGATAAGCAGGGTCATTAATGTTGTTAATGATAAGCAGGGTAATTAATCTTGTTAATGATAAGCAGGGCAATTAATGTTGTTAATGATAAGCAAGGTAATTAACATGATTATAAGTAGGGTAATCAATGTTGTTAATGATAAGCAGGGTAACTAATGTTATTAATGACAAGCAGGGTAATTAATGTTGTTAGTAACAAGCAGGGTAGTAATATTGTTGATGAAAAACAGGGTAATTAATGCTGTTAATGATAACCAAGGTAATTAATGTTTTTAATGATAAGCAGGGTAATTAATGTTGGTAATGATAAGTAGGGTAATTAATGTTGTTAATGATAAGCAAGGAAACAAATGTTATTAATAATAAGTATGTTAATGCATGTTGTTACAGAATCCATTAAGTACTGATTTACTTTTCTGAACCTTGAATATCGGAATTAGTATCAAGTTCTAGTCAGATATATGTACATATACAGGAACACTGTACAGAAACAGAGCAATTTCTTAAAACAGAATGATTACTTTACAGAAGTTTATAATAATAATAATAATAATAATAATAATAATAATAATAATAATAATAATAATAATAATAAACAAATAATAATAATACAAATAATAATATAAATAATAATAATAATAATAATAATAATAATAATAATAATAATAATAATAATAATAATAATAATAATGATAATAATAATAATAATGATCATGATGATGATATTTGATTGGAAAGAAAATAAAATACTGTAGTAATCCCAAGTCCAACTGTGAACTGCACTGACCTAGATTTGCTCATGTAACAAGCAGGGTAGTAATATTGTTGATGAAAAACAGGGTAATTAATGTTGTTAATGATAACCAAGGTAATTAATGTTTTTAATGATAAGCAATGTAATTAATATTGGTAATGATAAGCAGGGTAATTAATGTTGTTAATGATAAGCAAGGAAACAAATGTTATTAATAATAAGTATGTTAATGCATGTTGTTACAGAATCCATTAAGTACTGATTTACTTTTCTGAACCTTGAATATCGGAATTAGTATCAAGTTCTAGTCAGATATATGTAAATATACAGGAACACTGTACAGAAACAGAGCAATTTCTTAAAACAGAATGATTACTTTACAGAAGTTTTTAATAATAATAATAATAATAATAATAATAATAATAATAATAATAATAATAATAATAAACAAATAATAATAATACAAATAATAATATAAATAATAATAATAATAATAATAATAATAATAATAATAATAATAATAATAATAATAATGATAATAATAATAATGATCATGATGATGATATTTGATTGGAAAGAAAATAAAATACTGTAGTAATCCCAAGTCCAATTGTGAACTGCACTGACCTAGATTTGCTCATGTATAATGTGCCGGGAGATCTGGGTTTGTGCAGTTTGTTAGGAGTCAAATGTAGAACAACATAGACTCTGATCTGCAGGAACTTTATACTACAGCAGATCAGGATCTCTGTTATTTGTCATTTTATAAGCAAGGATATAAGGTACATTGAATACAAATATAAACATATCAATTTGTCTCTATTTCAGCAGTTTGGGCATTAAGCCAAATTCCATATGGCATTAGACACCCTCTCCTAATGTGCCTTGGTCATGAAGTAGATATATAAGCTTTTTTTGTTTGAAATTAACATATCAATAAAATAATGATTAAATACAAGTTCTCTTAAAAGATATGTCAAATTATCAGTTGTCCAGATAATATATACATCTTTAAGTATGGATCTTATATTTAACTGAAAATTCTGAATAAATGGAATGTAATTAAAAAGGCCGACATCGGAGAGCACACGTTTTGTGACGTCACGTGAAAACAACCCATACCAGTATGACATGAAGATTTTGAAACAATGTCAGTCTAGGCCTAGTATAATACGGACAGTATTTTTAAGAAAATGTAGATAACAGTTTATTAAGTTGCTTTTATAATTACATAAATGTTAAATAAAATAGAAAGCTTCTCTGCTATCCATACAAACATTTTTGTATTTCATTTTTAAAGATTTCTAAAAACTATTATTTGAAGGAAATTTAAGAACCTCATCTTCCGATGTATTCACTGCTAAATTGTAGATTGGAAAAAGCTATAATGATATGACTGAGAGCTTGGGATAGGACAATTCAAGGAACTGTATCATGTATTTCATGGATTACTAACACTATTATAACCAGTTATCACTTCCAGTAAATTTTCAAGTGATTTATTATTTAGAAAGAAATTCAAAAATTGCTTTTTCATAGGGCATCACCAAGTATTACTGCTAATTTCAACATTTCAGGCAAGGAAAGTTTTGGAAATGTAGGAATTTACAAAAATTTGAATAAACACTACAAAAAGTAAATGAAATTTATAAGAATTTATAGAAGCATGACACCTCTAGGTATTAATATGGATTCAAGGAGAAATATATGAAACTATCTGCTTGTAAACATTTATGCTGACACAAGATGGCTTTGTCTTAAGTCTGATGACTTGGCATCAAAACTATCATGAGATCAAAAGAAACAAGCTGTTGTAATAACTCTACTTGTCATGTTAAGCTTTAAAATCGGGTGACAGCTTAATTGTCCTTTGACTTAATGATACAATCTCATCATCAGAAAAATTAGTCCTCAACCCTTTGTAATAGGTAAAAGAAGCGGACAGCAAAACAGTGTCTAAAGTTGAGGGAAAGACTGATTTCAAATGACACAATGTCAACAACTCCTCTCTGTTTTTACCTACTGTCTATTTGCTACTGTTCTTCAAAAGCTGCAACTGTATCTTTATTTTAAAAAAAATTCAGTTTTAATGAAATGCCTGGTTTTTTTTTTCTTGTTTTCATTTTATTACTCCTGATCCCGATGTAGCGTACATGTATTGAGGAATTTACATTCAACATTTCTCTCTTGAGGAATGAGCAGGAGCCAATATATTGAGTTGGCATTTAACATTACTATCTTAAAGAATTAGCCTGAGCCAATATATTGAAGTGAATCCACTTAACATTACTATTTAAGGAATTAGCCAGAGCCGATAGCATGAGGAGTTTCAACTCAGGTAGTATATATATATGCCATGCTATGATGCTTTCACTCATTCCTTTGCATATGATCAATACAAACACTTTTATACTCAACTCATGACTTTAATGATTACTGCATGTCAACTTAATTTATATTCATAGTCATTATGGACTTTAAATTGCTTTTTTTAGAAATTATATCCATATAAAATTCCATTTGATTCATAGGTATGTTGGTCAATTAAAACACACACACACACACACACACACACACACACACACACACACACACTTAACCAGTCTCCCTCACTTATTCCACATTTAATATTAATGGAACTCACTCTATGCCAGGTATCATGGGAGTTATATGTGGATATGTGGTCTACAATTCAAGCTACTGCATTTTCACAAACTACTTTCCTTGTTGGTGTCATAATAACCATGACCTTTCAACTCCCAAATAAATGGGTTTCTTTTTCTTACTGGGTTTGATAAACATTCTCATAATATGAAACATTTTGCCTTACAGCTAATTTGGAGTTCTTCTCATCAAGTCCTTCAAATGTTACTAAATTGAAACAATTTATATGGAATGAAAAGACATGCAAAACTGTGCCTCCCCATAAAAAAAAAAGGGTAGAGAAAACCTTGGTATACATTTTGAAGATCAGCTTGAGTCATTAATGATGGGTACATTGCAATGGGGTTATTAGTGATGGGTACATTTCAATGAGGTTATTAGTGATGGTACATTGCAAAAGGGTTATTAGTTATGGGTACATTTCAATGAGGTTATTAGTAATAGGTACATTTCAATGAGGTTATTAGTGATGGTACATTGCAAAGGGGTTATTGGTAATAGATACATTTCAATGAGGTTATTAGTGATGGGTACATTTCAATGAGGTTATTAGTGATGGGTACATTGCAAAGGGGTTATTAGTGATGGGTACATTGCAAAGGGGTTATTAGTTATGGGTGCTTTGGAAAGGGGTTATTGGTGATGGGTACATTTAAATGAGGTTATTAGTAATAGGTACATTTCAATGAGGTTATTAGTGATGGGTACATTGCAAAGGGGTTATTGGTAATAGATACATTTCAATGAGGTTATTAGTGATGGGTACATTTCAATGAGGTTATTAGTGATGGGTACATTGCAAAGGGGTTATTAGTGATGGGTACATTGCAATTTGGTTATTAGTGATGGGTACATTGCAATGGGGTTATTAGTGATGGGTACATTGCAAAGGGGTTATTAGTGATGAATGCATTGGCCCTCTGTTATTCAGCAGCTGAGTATTGCACTCCTGTCTGGGCTTGATCATCTCACACCAAGTTAATTGATGCCCAGCTCTACACAACAATGTGCACAATCTCTGGAACACTACGTCCTACTCCTTTATCATGGCTGCCGGTATTCAGCAACATTTCTCCTCACATCTGCTTTGTCAGGAAGCAACCATAAAAGTGTTGGCTAAGGTCTTCAACATTTCTCCTCCATATCTGTATTGGCAGGAAGCAACCATAAAAATGTTGGCTTAGGTCTTTGACAGTGAGAACCTTCCACTGGACATCACCTCATATCCAGCAGTCCTCTTGACTTGGAGATGCCCAGCCTGGTTAGGTTCATTGCTGGAGGATATGACAGCCATTTCAGCATGAAGTGTTGAGTGGTCTTCAACAGATGATGTAAAAACCACTCCCTCATAGTTAAGCCATCTGTCTTCCCTCCTGGCTTCAACCTTCCAAATCATCTGTGGACCACACTGAACTGCTTTCAGACAGGACAGGGTCATTGTGCTGTCAACCTTGTCTGATTGGGCCAGGCCACTAACTCTTCCTGTTGCTGTGGAATCCTTCAGACCATGTCACATGTTGTGAACAACTGTACATTGACAATGTTTCCCAATGGACTGCAGGCTCTGCACCTTGCTGATGATGTTGTCAAATGGATGAGCACATAATAATAACAATAATAAGAATAATAACAAGTGCATTGTAAATAAATTATTAGTGATAGGTGCATTGCAAAGGGGTTATTAATTGTGGGTGCATTGCAAAGGGGCTATTAATGATGGGTGCATAGCAAAAGGGTTATTAGGGATGGGTACATTTCACAGGAGTTATTTGTGATGGGTGCATTGCAAAAGTGTTATTTTTTGTGGGTGCATTGCAAAGGTATTATTTGTTCTGGGTGCACTGCATGTTATTTGTGGTGGTTGCATTGCAAAGGTGTAATTTGTGATGGGTGCATTGCAAAGGGATTATTTGTGATGGGTGTATTGCAAAGGTGTAATTTGTGATGGGTGCACTGCACACATTATTTGTGATGGCTGTATTGCAAAGGTGTTATTTGTGATGGGTGCATTGCAAAGGGGTTATTAGGGATGGGTGCATTGCAAGGTGTTATTTGTGATGGGTGTATTGCAAAGGTGTAAAATTGTGAAGGGTGCACTGCACACATTATTTGTGATGGCTGCATTGCAAAGGGGTTATTAGGGATGGGTGCATTGCAAAGGTGTTATTTGTGATGGGTGCATTGCAAAGGTGTTATTTGTAATGGGTACATTGCAAAGGGGTTATTTGTGATGGGTGCATTGCAAAGGGGTTATTTGTGATGAGTGCATTGCAAAGAAGTTTTTAGTAATGAGCTTCAATCTCAAAATAAAGGTGTGTTTCTTATCCAATGTAAAACAGTCTACAAAGTCTGGTCAAGGTATGTAGTTTAGAAATAAAATTATTGTACAGAAAACATTCTTCTTTATGTTACTGTGGTCATTGACTTTGTCTTCTGAACAAGTGTGTTTGGTTTGTTTCTTACAATTTAATCCACCAACAACGTTTAGAACACCTACTGCATAGTAATATGTGTGATGTCCAGAAACTCTTTAAGCTCTATTGGTCATAGCTCTGAAGTGCTAATTGTATTATCTTTTGTCCATCATCCATTAACACAAATTTGTTATTGTGTTTCCTCCTAAACTACCAGTAGGATCTGCCTTAAAACTTTAAACACATATTCATCACATGGTCTCATTGATGTTAAATGATAATGGTGCTGCTTGGACCCCAAATATGGCCACCATAGTAGCCATCTTGAAAAATCTGCTATTGCTAATTGTTCTAATTGGATGGTTATATCAACATGGAGTTTTATACTAAAAGATATCTTAGGATGTCTAGTTGGTCCTAAATAAATATACTGCTGTCTGAAATCCAATATGGCCACCATGGCAGCTATCTTGAAAATATTGTTATATGTACTCCTCCTGAATGGATGGTCATATCCACATTTCATGAAAAGACTCTTTTTGTCTAGTCATATCCACATTTCATGAAAAGACTCTTTTTCTCTAGTCATATCCACATTTCATGAAAAGACTCTTTTTGTCTAGTCATATCCACATTTCATGAAAAGACTCTTTTTGTCTCGTCATATCCACATTTCATGAAAAGACTCTTTTTGTCTAGTCATATCCACATTTCATGAAAAGACTCTTTTTGTCTAGTCATATCCACATTTCATGAAAAGACTCTTTTTGTCTAGTCATATCCACATTTCATGAAAAGACTCTTTTTGTCTAGTCATATCCACATTTCATGAAAAGACTCTTTTTGTCTAGTCATATCCACATTTCATGAAAAGACTCTTTTTGTCTAGTCATATCCACATTTCATGAAAAGACTCTTTTTGTCTAGTCATATCCACATTTCATGAAAAGACTCTTTTTGTCTAGTTGGTCCTTAGTGAAATCCATGCCAATCTAACATCCAATATGGCCACTGCACAATGGCCATCTTGAAAATCCTTATATTGCTAATCCCCATGATTCAAATCAACATGAGGTTTTCACCGAAATACTTCTTATGATATTTAAGTAGTTGTCCTAAATGAAAATGGTGGTGATTTGACATCTAATATGACTACCACAGGAAACATCAGGAAAATCATGTTATGTCTTTTCCTCCTGAATGAAAAATCATACTGACATGGTTCTTTTGCCAATAGACTTGGTATCATGTCTAATTGGTCCTAAATGACAATGGTGCCAAAGTGAGGTTAAAGATAGCTGCCACAATGACCATCTTGAAATTCTTGTCTCTACTCCTGAAATGAAAGTCAAACTGATATGGTGTTTTCACCAGAAGAATTCTTATTATCTAGTCAATCCTAAATGAAAATGGTGCCAATCTGGTGTCAACATGGGATTTTCATGAAGACTTCTCAAATGATTTTGTTGATCATAAATTAAAATAGTGCTGAACTGAGGTATTTTATTACAATCAGTCCCATTTCATCTCTCCCTGGTGGTCTTTATCCAAGTTATCTGCTCCCAACTTTCCCAGTCTCAGTGCCAATTCATCTACCCTCAACTTATTAACAGTGTTCATCTGTCCACTCTGATATTGTCTGAATAGCTATTTATTCTTGAAAGATAAGAATGCTATTTACTTTTTATGTTGTACAAAGAACACCATTCAATTATTATGTTGTACAAGGAACACCATTTGATTTTGGTATTGTACAAAGATTTTTATGCTGTACAAAGATAAGAACACCATTTACTTTTTATTTGGACCAAGATAAGAACACCATTTGATTTCATATTTTACCAAGATAAGAACACCATCTGATTTCATATTTTACCAAGATAAGAACACCATATGATTTCATATTTTACCAAAATAAGAACACCATTTGATTTTTATTTTGGACCAGGATAATAACAACATTTGATTTCATATTTTACCAAGATAAGAACACCATATTAAATTACAATATATTATAACACCAAAATATGTATGCCTCCTAGAAAACAGTTAAAATCACTTTTTGAATTGGCTGATTTTTCATTTCTCTATCCCTCTCTCCCTCTTTCTCTCTCTCTTGATCAGACGAAGAAATGAAAAGACTTGGCAATAATTGCAAGTTAACAAGATGACCTTGTATTTTGAAATATTAGTTATTTCAACAAGATGACTTAAGAGTTCTTGATTGTAATTGATAAAATGGTATGTATCCCTTCGTTGTACGTAAACAGGGTATGTGATTATCCAACTGTACAATATTTACAGTTTTTCTCAAGAAACACAGGCCTGAAAACCTTGACACTGTAGTACACAATTTTAAACTGTGAAGAGAATCAATGCTATTAATTTCATCTTCTTAAATTTAGACAAAACTCAAAATAATTGCATAGTCATATAATTTATTCTCTCCCTCTCTCTCTCCATTTCATTCAAGACAACGAAACAGTAAGTTATTGCTTGCTGAAATGTTAGGGTCTCAAAAGAACCACATTTGAAAATGTCTGATAATTTGGCATTTAGTGTGATCTTAGATGACCAGACTCAGCAGAGATATATAAATCAAGAGAAGATATGTCTGTTGCAAATTAGGCTTAATTTATAGTCAACCCAAAAGAAATAAGTTTTGGAAAAGACTTCACTATGCCCTGCCTAACATCTTTACCACTAGAAAAACATATGTGACAGTCTGACAGAATAATTATTCAAGATCCCAGTAAAAAAAATATGATTTGATATGTACACTGGAATTACTGTACATAATGGATATACACTGGAATTACTGTATATAATGGATATACACTGGAATTACTGTACATAATGGATATACACTGGAATTACTGTACATAATGGATATACACTGGAATTACTGTACATAATGGAGTGTAAGATATGCAAAAAGCTAACCAAAACTGCATTAATTAACTTCAAAAATGGTACCAGTTATTTCTAAATTCTTCTCGTGTTTTTTTTGCACAGCGCCCTCTATACACTCAGAACTTCTTTGAAATACATCTAAAAAAAAGACTACCATATATAATACTTTTTTAAAAAAAGTCTACCATATATAATACTTTTAAAAAAAAGTCTAACTGCACAGACCCAGATCTACCATCATATAATGCATCAGCAGATCTGGGTCTGTGCAGTGTGTTAGGAGTAATCAGCAGAACAAACAACATAGACCCTGATCTTGATGCACATGGTGATACAGTAGATCAGGATCTTTGTTGTTAGCACTCTGACTCAACTTATAAATGAATATATATGGTATATGAAATAACAAGCAAACCTTGATAAAGCCATTTTATTAGCTTATAAACCTTGCTGACAGTTACTGAAGCCTACTACCATAACAACAACATCACAACACTTTACCAGAAAAATACTCATCTTTCCTCATAAGTTGCCATATCTCAACAATTATCTAGTCCAACTCATGACCTTAAGGTGTGAGATGTAAAACTCCTGACCTGAAGGGTGTAAAATGTCAGTAGCTATTGTGTTTGACTCATGAACTGAAAATTGCAAGACTGACTCATGTCAAAAGTCAGACTGAGTTTGTTGCTGTTGTGGCTCTTGCATCAGCACAATAAAATATTCATGTATTGATGTGTATTGAAATGCACACAAAAGGGCAAATGTTCCCATAGGGGTGGAAGCAGAAAAGTGGGTCAAAACTGTCCCACCTAAATGCTTTGATATAACCTATGTGTGAGGGTGCAAATTTTGGTTGATCTATAAAGAGCCCATTAGTTTGGGCCAGAGAACAATTAATTAGATTGATGGGGACATGTGCTTGTTAAATCACTATGCTGCAATGATTTCTAAGGTCTGTGTTTGGAGAAGTAGTGATTCTTAATTAAGTTTTTGTATATTTAACGGGTTCAGACAAGACTAGCAGGAAGGTTAAGTTTGAATTTATATCAAAAATGTCTAAAATGTCAAAGATGGATATTCTAAAGAACAATTTTTGGGTGATATAGCAGTCAGGCTGACCACAAATTTTGGCACCTATTAAATAAAAGGCAGTAGATTCACTTAATTTAATTCTGATCGGTTATACTATATAAGGGGTGTTTTCCATACGTAAACCCCTCATTTTAAGCAGTGGCAGCATTATGAGTACATGGGGCCTAGAGCCGATAATGACAGTGCGCGGCCAGTGTATTGGTATTTCGATTGATATACAACTGCAAACACTGAAGCACAGGGCCCTTTCAAGAGCGGGACCTAGGGCGGTCACCCCAAATGCCATTCATGGTTTTAAGTAAGACCCGTCAGAAATCTAATCAGTCCACGTTTTTCCTGCAGAAGTGAAATTAACGAACTCTTGAGAGGAATTTGGAAGAAATTATCTCTCGTAAAATCATTTTTGTCTAAGGGACCAGATGTTTGAAAGGTCGACAGACAATTTGAGCAGCAGAAGAGGTCAAAGCTTAAAGCACAAGGTATTTGATCCAATCTCAAGTGAATTTGTTGATACCAATATAATGAGGGGGCCTGAAGTGGCTGAATGGTCTAAAGCGGTCTCCATTATGGATCACTGCCATCTCAACTCTGTCTGCGTGGGTTCAAGTCAAGTCTCAGATTTGGCCAATGTGTATGTGAGAAAGCTTGCCAGTCACTTCTCATGGGTCAGTGGTTCTTTCTGGGGATTTCCCCCCCCCCCCCCCCCGAATTCTTCCTCCCCCATTAATACTGGCCGCCATATATAGCCTATCATGTGCTGAAAAATGGTGTTAAACCCTACAAACACAACAACAACCAATATAAGGATTTGCTTTAATTTATTTGCTTATATTTACCTGAATTTATTTGTTTAAATTCATATATCAATTTTCTTCATTCATTGGTGCAATTGAGAAAAGAACAAAACTGTTGTTGCAACGTTAATGTAAATTGCTGTTAAGTTAGCCATTAGGAAGCACATTAATCTTATGAAATTAGGTTTGTTTATGGTCTGTCACATTTGGCTGGACTAGATAGCCTTTGAAACACAATAGGACAATCTCTGACATAACATGAGGTGTGTAATGATTTATTCCCAGTAGGATATCAGATAGAAGACTTAGGTAGCTTTCTGTTTTTTTTAACAAGGGGAATAGCCCACTGAATGCCTACTGTAGACATACCAACAAACCTACTGAATACCTACTGTAGATGTACCAAGACCTACTGAATACCAACTGTAGATGTACCAAGACCTACTGAAACCCTACCTTAGATATATGTATATATGTACTCACACGCTGACCTATCCACACAAGATGGAGGGATGAAAGGAGGCAAGACAATATAGAGTTTGGGGGAAGGATAAAGACAAAAGTGAAAAGGATAGAGAAGAACAACCGCAGTTAAGTTGGAATGACCCAGAGAAACAGGTTATGAAGTTGTTCAAGGCAATGAATTTAAAGGACTGTTCACTCATTTTCTATGATTATCTGATTCTATCTTTTAAACAGATTGGGTATTTATATAAATACATTTGTATTTGAAATTCAGTGAATGTTTTATTTCAAAAGAAGTGTATATTCCTAATGTAATATATTCCCACAGATGTTTATGAAATTGATTAAATCGTTTTTATTTCATGTATGGGAGCTTGGGTCTTTCTGTTGTATATATATCTGCTCAGATCTCTCTTTATTCCACACTTTCTATTAATATTACTTAATCTGGGCAATAACACCAAGAGCAATTCATCCTCTAGATAATGAATAAATGGGGACACCTTGTAAGAAGGAACAACCACCAGACCACAATCCCCCCACCCTCCACACTATGCAACAAGTATGCATACTCCAATAAAATAATGATAGGGACAGCAAACTGAGCCCATCATCAAGGTATTGCTTACTTTTTGTAACCTTGACGACAAGGTCAAAATGTTGAGTGAACATGTCACAGAAATTATTGTCTTGGCTTCATAAATATTCAGTTGATGTGAACAAAAATCCATATATCGCATTAGGAAATATATACTTATAAACAACAATAAATAAACCTTAACATATCTTTTCTAAGCCTATGACCCTGACCCAAAATTGAAGGGGCAAGAGTGCATGTCACAGAATGAACTGTCATATTGATTCAACCCAAATATGAAGAAAATTATTTATGAACTGAGGAAATATAAGCAAATGAAGAAAGAAACTAAAGCATTTTAAATTTAAATTTTCTATGTGAACATGACCTCAAAGGTCAAAGGAGAAAGCATGTCTATGACTTAATTGAATACAATTTTCCATCACTATAACCTTGACCTAGGGTTGTAGGAGCCAGCAAAAATGTCATAGAATGAATTATATTAACTTCACAATAATTAATGCCATTAACAATAAGGAAATTTGGAAACATCAGCAAGTGATAGAAACTTTGACGAAAACATTAATGCAAATATTGTAATGCTATGACAATGAGACCAAAGCAAAAAGCGCAAGAGATTATGTAAGAGAATGAATTGTCTTAGCTTTATAATGATTCAAGCCAGATAGGATGAGAACGTATCAAAGGATTTTAAAAATAAATTAAAATTAAATTAAAAATGAAAAATGTAACAAAAATTATTTTAATAAACTGCTGACAATGATTACATCATCAGAAAAGAGACTGCCAAATCCAAATTTCCCACTAACATGTGGGCTTGAAAATAACCCTCTCCTTGTAATAATACAACTTCAAAATCTGTTAAATCTCCACATTACCAATTTAATTACACAAAATAATTATCAATATGGTAAAAAATATGACATCTAGAACACAAAAATGTACCCACTACATTAAATAGTCATTTTTTAAAACATATTCAGTGTACTGTATGCAATGCCATAGAGAGCCCTATATATTTACAGAATACATACTGTAAGCAATCTTTAAACTGTCGTTTGGATGATTACTATTCTATATCAGACAAAAAATGAGATGCTTTAGACCTATATATGTGGTTTATTTAAACATATGTAATTTTTATCCACTGCAACCAGGTGGTCCCCATAACTAGCTGAGCAGGCATGTACCCCTTTTCAGGCACTGGCTGTATGGAACTCTTTGATCAGTCTGTATACATGTATAAAAATCTCCAGCACATAGAGCTGTTCTCATCTCAATAAATGGCCACACTGTTTTTGTCATCAAATACCCAGCATCACACTCAAATGTCCTGCATCCATGCAAATCACTGCCTAGTCTGCACACTGTAGATACTGCAAATGCATATACCCAGATCTGCTGCCACATGATGCACATCATGTCTGCTGTATGCAGTTTGTTAGAATTAATAGGTAGAATAACCACCATAGACACTAACCTGACTGTACATTATGTGATGATAAATCAGGATCAAATGTTGCTTGCTGTTTGGACTTGACTTATAAACAAGTACCAGCATGAAAGGTACGTGTTTCATACAAAATCTCCAGCACATAAGAATAGTTCGCACCAAAATAAATTACCACTCCTGTGATTATCAAATATTCAGCATCATACAAAGATGTACTGAATCTAATCTCACTGTTCAGTCTATAATCATTTATCATACTGGAAGAAAATGAAAGAGTAATATATTGTCAAAAGTTTGGAAAACATTTCATATTATCTGTGCAATTATAAAATTATTACAATAAAAAATTTGGAAAAGAAAATATATCTGACAGAAAAAAGGACTGTTTCTACTATGCATTGTCAAGAAATAAAGAAATAATAATAACATTATCTTACATTGCACATGCAGTGCAAAGCTATTGGTAGGATGGAATGCACATGCAGTGCAATGCTTTTGATAGGATGGAATGTACATTCAGTGCAAGGCTATTGGTAGTACGGGTTACATGTGCATTGCAAGGCATTTGGTAGGATGGCTCACACATTCAGTGCAAAGCTATTGGCAGGATGGAATGCACATGTAGTGCAAGGCATTTGATAGGATGGGTACTTGTGCATTGCAAGGCATTTGGTTGGATGGGTTACATGTGCAGTGCAAGGCTTTTGGTTGGATGGCTCACACATTCAGTGCAAGGCTATTGGCAGGATGCACATGCAGTGCAAGGCATTTGATAGGATGGGTTACATGTGCATTGCAAGGCTTTTGGTAGGATGGCTCACACATTCAGTGCAAGGTTTTTGGTAGGATGGGTTGCATGTGGAGTGCAAGGCTTTTGGTTCGATGGGTCACACATTCAGTGCAAGGCTTTTGATAGGATGGGTCACATGTGCAGTGCAAGGCATTTGGTAGGATGGGTTACATGTGCAGTGCAAGGCTTTTGATAAGATGGGTTACATGTGGAGTGCAAGGCATTTGATAGGATGGGTTACATGTGCAGTGCAAGGCATTTGGTAGGATGGGTTACATGTGCAGTGCAAGGCATTTGGTAGGATGGGTTACATGTGCAGTGCAAGGCATTTGATAGGATGGGTTACATATGCAGTGCAAGGCATTTGATAGGATAGGTTACATGTGCAGTGCAAGGCATTTGGTAGGATGGGTTACATGTGCAGTGCAAGGCATTTGGTAGGATGGGTTATATGTGCAGTGCAAGGCTTTTGGTTGGATGGGTTACAGTGAAGTGCATGGCTTTTGGTAGGATGGGATGCACATGCAGTGCAAGGCTTTTGATAGGATGGGTTACTTGTGCAGTGCAAGGCTTTTGATAGGATGGGTTACTTGTGCAGTGCAAGGCATTTGATAGGATGGGTTACTTGTGCAGTGCAAGGCTTTTGATAGGATGGGTTACTTGTGCAGTACAAGGCTTTTGATAGGATGGGTCACATGTGCAGTGCAAGGCATTTGGTAGAATGGGTTACATGTGCAGTGCAAGGTATTTGGTAGGATGGGTTACAGTGAAGTGCATGGCTTTTGGTAGGATGGGATGCACATGCAGTGCAAGGCTTTAGGTAGGATGTGTTACATGTTACTAGAGCCAACAGTCTATCACAAAAGTACTGCAGGGTAGTGCCCAAGGTGGCAGAAGGAGAGGTAGACAGAGAAAAAAGTGGACTGACAACATCACAGAAGAGACCAGGAAATTTTTTGCGGAGACACAGGCATTGGCACAAGTGGAGGGAACTGGTCAGATGTTCAGCAGCACAGTGTCTCAACGACCACATTAGGTCAAGAGAATGATGATGTTGATAATGATGATGATGTTACATGTGCAGTGCAAGGCTTTGGGAAGGATGGGATGCACATGAAGTGCGATGCTTTATGTAGGATGGATTACACATTCAGTGCAAGGCTTTTGGTAGGATGGGATACGCATTCCTAAACTTTAGTATCAGCATTTTAGAAAACCAGCCAGGATTAAATGATTTACAAAAGCAAAAAATGTACAAATGATACTAGTGAAGCAAACAAACAGCAATCACAAAGATGAAATCTGTTCTTGTAAAGGATCTATAATGTTCATTTTAAAGTATGTAAAAGTCAATATTAAATATTGCTGGATGCAATAGGTCCTATCTAAATAATTAATTTCAGACATATGTTGGGGACCCAGGTGACTGAGTGGTCTAAGGCATTCACCTTTACAGATCACTGACATCTCACCTCTGTCTGTGTGGGTTCAAGTTTTGACTCAACCAACATATGCATTTGAGAAGGCTAGCCAGTACCGGTAGCTTTCTATGGGCTGGTGGATCTTCTCAGGTTCTTCCACCACCAAATATACTGGCTGCCTTGCATAACCTATCATGTGCTGAAAAATGGCATTAAAGCAACATCAACCAACCAACCAACTGACAAATCTTAATTAGAAGTCTTCCCACAGGTGAGGATGAGTACCATATATACCTGAACCCAAGTCAACACCAAAGATAACAAGAATCATTTATATCACTAGTCTAATCCAGCTGCAAATGATATAAACCCTGACCTGCCATTACATCATGTACCAGCAAATCATTGTCTGTTGTTTGTTCTTTTGATTATTCCTTACAAACAGCAAATCACTGTCTCTATTGTTTGTTCTTTTGATTATTCCTTACAAACAGCAAATCACTGTCTCTGTTGTTTGTTCTTTTGATTATTCCTTACAAACTGCACAGATCCATATCTGCTGGCACATTTTGCAATGCCAGACCTGAGTCTATGAAGTGTGCAATTGCATCCAATTTATAAGCAAGTATACATAATACATACGGTACATTATAATCTTTTCATAATGACCACTACCTTGATTTGGTATCCATGATATGATGGTCGTCATGAATAGACAAATAATGTATTGATATATACATAAATGAGATCAAGTGAACACAGCCATTGTGACCTTATATATTTTTGGTGGACTGTATTTTAAGTTTGAATAACCAATATGACTTTTTAACAAATATTCCTTCATAAAAGGATAAGAAAAAAATCTCTCAAAGGCTTGAAAATTATAAATTTACTGTAACTCATTATGTATGATATAACAGTACTACAGTTCAAACCATTTTCAAGAAAGAACTGTTACATTGTAAAGTATTATAATGCTGACTCGAGTAAGAACTGGTACATTGTCAAATATTACAATACTGACTCAAGAACTGTTACATTGTCAAGTCATACAATGCTGACTTACAGAGTTACATTGTCATGGCTGACTCAAGAAGAGTTACATTGTCATGGCTGGCTCAAGAACTGTTACATTGTCAAGTATTATAATGCTGACTCGTGTAAGAACTGTTACATTCACTAAAACATAGTTCCTTTTATAAGGCAATTTATTATAACACAGCTTCTTTCATAAGACCATTCATTATTACAGTTCCTTTTATAAGGCTATTTATTATAATACATCTCTTTTTATTCAGCCATTTATTAAAACACAGCTCCTTTTATAAGGCCATTCACTAAAACACAGTTCCTTTTAAAAAGCAAAAAATTATAACACAGCTCCCTTTATAAGGTCATTTATTATAACACAGTTCCTTTTATAAGGCAATTTATTATAACACAGCTTCATTTATAAGGCAATTTATTATAACACAGCTCCTTTAATAAGGCCATTTATAAAACAGTACCTTTAATAAGGTCATTTATTATAACACAGTTCCTTTTATAAGGTTATTTATTATAACACAGTTCCTTTAATAAGGTTATTTATTATAACACAGTTCCTTTAATAAGGTTATTTATTATAACACAGTTCCTTTAATAAGGTCATTTATTATAACACAGTTCCTTTTATAAGGTTATTTATTATAACAGTTCCTTTAATAAGGTCATTTATTATAACACAGTTCCTTTAAAAAGGTAATTTATTATAACAGTTCCTGTTATAATAATAATAATAATAATAATAATAATAATAATAATAATAATAATAATAATAATGCTTTATTTATAGAGGGTGACTCATTAGTCAAGGACTATTCTCCCTTGAGGCCCTTTTTATAAGGCACATATGGTCATGAATTCCATTTCAAAAGTGGTGGTAAAATTATATGGATAATGTACTTAATTATAAAGCAGTCTCGTCATAATGTAGAATACCTAAGGACTCAATGGATATCATTATAAAAAGGGAATACTAATCCTGTACTTCATTATAAGTCAGTCTCAATGTAAGGTGCTCTACTCTATGGCAACTATGGACAGCATAATGACTACTGTATTTTTACAAAAGTCTGTGTTTTAAAAAGTAAATAACCGAATACTTATAAGAGTCTATCTAAATCAAATAAGTGGGGAAATGTTGGGGGAGGAGTACAAGGTCATTGAGACAGTCAACCCAGGCTGGCAAGTGCAGGTATCAAACCCAAGAACCCTGGATTACAGGTACAGTGCACAACTAACTGAGCTAACAAACCTACATCAATTAAGAGTTTGTGTTAGATCACATATATATATTATTAATGGCTGCTACTACAATACAATACAAAGTCAGCATGTATAAGACAGCTCCATGAGAGACTGAATATGGCTAAGACTCCAAGGGAACTATATTACCCATGCTCATTCTCCAATAGCTCTGTATTCCCTATGCTCATTCTCCAATAGATCTGTATTCCCTATGCTCAGTCTCCAATAGATCTGTATTCCCTATGCTCAGTCTCCAATAGATCTGTATTCCCTATGCTCAGTCTCCAATAGATCTGTATTCCCTATGCTCAGTCTCCAATAGATCTGTATTCCCTATGCTCAGTCTCCAATAGATCTGTATTCCCTATGCTCAGTCTCCAATGGATCTGTATTCCCTTTGCTCAGTCTCCAATGGATCTGTATTCCCTATGCTCAGTCTCCAATAGATCTGTATTCCCTATGCTCAGTCTCCAATAGATCTGTATTATCCATGCACAGTCTCAAACTAATTAAACATAATCATGTTGAAAATCCCATCTTTCCATTTTTCTCCTAAGTTTGTATGTTATTCTATATGCTGGAGCACCAATATATTGGTGTATACAAAGAACCCACTGAAGGCCAATGTCACAGCACCTCTTGGCCCTTCAAAGTCCATTAAAGTCTTTCACTTGACCTAGCCTTAAATTTGGTGAAAAGTATAAAAATAGACAGCCTGTGGTTAACAATTTTGTCAGTATACTTTCATACAAAACTGAAAAAGTTTCTCACAGTCTCAACATGATTTATTTGATAAATATTTATGACCTATTCATTCAGGGACTTTTCAATAACCACAACAAATTTTGGAATGTTTAGTATGATACTATTTGTGACACACTAGATTTTATCTTCTGTACAAAATGTCTTGATCTTGTGTTTTTTAATCAATACATTCCCTGACCTATGAAATGCCAGGGTAAATAAATATATCAATTAGCATCCTATTTCAGTTACAAAGGGAAATCAGTCTACTAGTTTTTTTGGTTCATGAATATGAAATCTAAAAGAGAAAGCATATTATGATCATTACAGTGCATCAATAGTTCTGAAAATGATTTAGAATTATGACTATTAAAAAAATTATAGTAAATTTAATCAAATTTAGTCAACTTGGTTCTACTGTTCTAGTGATGTACCAGCAGATTTTATCAGTCTGTCTGTGTAAAATACATAATAAATGTTTGGAAGAAATGTTAAAAACATAATTTTGACAGAAAAATTTGTATGGAATACACTCACCAAGTTTTATCAAAATTGGCTTAGCTGTCGAAGAGAAATAAGTAAACAAGAATCCCATGTGGGCATATAATCTCTCACCACCTGACATCTAAATAAAAGCCAAATGCAAAGGAACTTGCACAAGAAATATAGGTTTGCATGATGCTTGTTCATTTTAATTTTTTTGGAGGGGTCGTCTTCCCGCTGATTTTTACAGACCATATTAAGGGAAGGCCCTCCTGTTTTTTTTATAAGGTGTTTGCTATATGCTTTGGTTCTTATAATGGTTTTTTTTTTTTTTTTTTTAATTATATCTAGGTATTAGTCCCATCTCAAACAAATACCCAATATATATATATATATATATATATATATATATATATATATATATATATATATATATTTTTTTTTTTTTATTTAAGGATTTTTAAATCAAACATTCGTCATATTTCAGATCATATTGTCGTCTAAGCCTTTCTTCCCTTTCTCTTCTTCTCTTTTCTTTCCTTCCTTTTTTGAGGATTTCTTCAGCTGTTAATTCTTCCACTATTTGTTTCGTCGTTATAAATTTCTTCTTCTAATTGATCTCTGTTGTCTTCATCACTCTCATTCGGTACCTTTCTTTCCTGTTTTTGTAGCATATTTCTTTCTTCATTACTATTTCTTCTGTTATTCAATTTCCGTTTCTTTTTGGGTGGTTCTCTTTCTCTTTGTATTTTGTTTGTTGTAGTTAAGGCTTGGTAATTTTGTTGTTCTGGACTTTTGGTATTAGTCTTACTTTTTTCTCCTGTTGTTTTTTGTTGTTCTGTTGTTTTTTGAGTCATAGCCTTTTGTTTTTCTGGGCTGTTGTTTTTTGTTGTTATGTTGTTTTTTTAGTCACAACCTTTTGGTATTAGTCTTACTTTTCTCCCTTTTGTTTTTCTGGACTTATGGTAGTCATCTTACTTTTTTCTCCTGCTGTTTTTTTGTTGTTCTGTTGTTTTTTGAGTCATCATGACTTCTGATTCTTGCCGATTTGCACTAGACTCTGTGTTCTGTATTTCCAGTTCTTGTCTTCGTCTAACTTTTCTCTGTTTTTTAAACTTTTTTTCCCTTGTTTTGTCATGTCTTGTTTTCCTTGAGGATTTGTACTATTTCCTTGTATTTGTTTTACTTCTTTTGTTTTGTTTTCTATTTCTTGTTCCGCTAATATTGGTACGTCATTTTGTTCTTCTCTCGTTCCTTGTAGTGTACATTTCCTTGGTGTGTGCCCTACATTTCCACATTTGTTACATTTCCTATGATGGATGCAGCCCTTATACCACGTAGTTATTAGGAAGCCACGCAGGTAACATGCTCTTTTTATAGTTTGAAGTTTTGATCTTTCTATTTCAAGGATTCTGCTTTCATTGTAGATGTTAATACCAGGGACTGTTCCTAACCTCGAGTTCTCTACCTTGATGTCGAATTTTTCTTCTACCCATTTGACTACAATTTCAAGTGGTATTTCCATGGGTATACCCTCAATATGGAGCTCCCCCGTTTGTTTTTTGATTTTTCTCATGATTGGTATTGGTTCTCTAACTATGGCTCTATGTCCGATTATTGTTGTTTCTCCGTATGGTATGGCCGGTATATTTCCTCTATATCTAATGTTATATCCCCCTTTTGCGTAATTGATTGAATATAATTTGGATAGTAGGTCCTTGTCCAACATTTGGAAACATACCAATACAGCTGTTGTACCTGGTATCCCTATTCCATTTGAGTCTGGAAAGATTACTTGTTGGGTTCCTTCTCTATACTTGCATTCAATGTAATCACCATCTTCTAATTGTACTCTCCTGGTTTTAAAATACTTCTGTAGATTTGTCATAGTTCTTTTTGCTGACGCCATTTTCTCTCATGCTGTTCGTGCTTAAAAACAACTCACTTTGAATACTTGTTTGTTTGGTAATTTCCTTCTTTCTTTAGTTAGTTTTTCCTTTTAGTATTTCTTCATCTATTTGGCTGTATTTCCCAGCAAACCTGCCGCACCTACAGCTTTTCTGTAGTGGTGGATTTACTCGCAGTTTGTTTGGTTCTTGATTTGCGTGCCGTCCATCATGTAGTTTAAGTTCTGAGTTCCGCTCTGTATTCTGTTCGTCTTTTCCTTTTCTTTTTCTTCTTAATTTCTTCTTAATTTTTTGTCATAGTTATCTTTATTATTTCGGCTCCACGCAGACTGCATCTACATCTTTTCTGTGGATTTCCTAGCCATTTGCTTGGTCCTTGCCATTTCTTGGGATTGTGATAGACAGTATGTCGACTTCTCATTTTAAATGCTTTTCTAATGTGATGACGGACAGGCAACATTCATACACATTTGATAACCCTTATCAAGGATACTAGATCTTATAACATTCTGTTCAGCCAGTCTTGAGAAGTTGTTTAAAGATTTTCCTTTTTAGTAACAGTTGCCACATTTGATCAACAACCTATGGGATCACATCTATGAGATCACCATGAATCCATTGGCAGTCAATCCTCTAAACAGCCTCAATCAACACTAATCCCTCATGTACACTGGGTAGCCATGGGAATAAGGAAGTATACTACATATATATATACTGATGAAGAGACCAACCCAGTCATCTGTTGTCAAGGAAGCCAGTTTTATTCAAGTAACCATGACTTACCCAAACATTGGTGATAACCCAGCATTTATATGTACCACAAGCTTCTATTACATAAAATACTTGCAATCTCATTCATCTATATCCTTTATTTTCTGTTTTATTGTCCAAGTGTGTCACTTCCATCTTGTCGAGGCAAGTTTAACATCTTCTCATATATTTATTTAGACATATTGACTATTTGAATCTTGTTTTGACAAATTGGGAATCAATGTTATCCATTATATTTAAATCTTAATATTTGCAGGTATACATGATTTGCTAACTTTCATGTCCCCCATGCCTAGCCACTGGCAGTGGGCAATCAGGCTATGTAAACAGCCTGGCTGACTTTCTGGTCAAAAGAATTATGTCAAGTTTGTTGACTCTGATGTTGGCAACATAAATCTTGTTTCAATGCATGCTGTCAACTTCATGGTGATTAGGTGATAACTGTGAATGACATAAATCTTTAGATTTGTTACAGGTGTGTTGTTAATGACATAGCTTGAGATTTGTTACAGGTGTGTTTCAAACTAAAAACAGTTAGACATAAGCAGTGTCTTACAATATATTGCTTGCATATTAACAGTCATTATGATGGATCAATATTTGTTGTTTGGCAAATAATTCCATGGATAAAACAAGTGTTAAAAAAATCATTTATTTCTGTAAATAAATAAATCATTACAGAATCACTCTCATTTGGCACAATGACACGGTGATACCTTGCAAAAGTGCTATTAAACCACACCTTTTTCGGCTGCAAGAATAAGCTTAAAGACCAAAGAATGTTTCCTATCTTAAATATTTTCAGAATTTTTTATGTTTTCTAATTTCAAGGGGGTTTGTTTTCTTTTTCTTTTTTTTGTAGTCATATCATTATAAATGTTGTAATGCACTTAGAGCTTCTAAAGATAAGGTGCTGTACAAAGTCAGTATTATTATTTGCAAGTCAAGCTTTCAGAATTTTGACGTTGTCAAAGAGACAAATCTGTTAGTAATCTGTTACCATCTACAAACTAGTAGATCAATAAATACTTCTTGTTTAATAAATAATTACATAGATAAAATGCATAGAAATGTAAAAAGCAAACAAAACATGTCATTTAAATTAAAATAAATACAACAATTTTTTGAAAATATTCCATACTTTATTTTATCTTATTTTAACATTTTCTGTTTTGACATTATGTTTCGTCACTTTTGGGCAAGTTTAAATTTCCCAACCACTCCAGTGGCCTAGTGGTTAGAGCGTAAGCCACAGAAGCAGGAGGTCGTGGGTTCAATCCCTGGCTGAGTCATACCAAAAGACTTACAAAAATGGTACTAACAGCTGCCTCGCTTGGCGCTCAGCATTAAGAAGTTAGTGTTAGGACTGGTCAGCCTGGTGTCAGGATAATGTGATTGGGTGGAACATCATGCTACATGTCTGTGGCATGATGCCCCAGTGCTAGACATCACTATAAATTGCCTCAATGCAGACATCGTAGTGATGTGACTGAAAAATTGTTAAAGCTATGTTAAAAATCCTAATCAAACAAACAAATAAATTTCCCAAGGGCAAGTCAGGTTTCCAATCATTCCTTCAATTCAGACAAACTATCCAAATTAATTTCTGAATTTGATTTTTCCAAGCAACAGAAATGGAAGAAAAAAATTTAGCCACAACTTCAAAAATCAGTATGTCCTGTCATAGCAGAGAGCATTCCTTGTGTTATCAATCTAAATATTTAAACAACAACAAAGTAGATCTATAAATGATGTTAATAATTATAAACCCATCTCAATTATATCAACCCTTTCCAAGCACAAAAACATGTGCATAACTGTCTAGTACATTTCTTCATAAACAGTAAATCATTTGCACCAAATCAGTTAGGATTCAGCATAAATCACCATTTTCACCAAATCAATCAGGATTCAGGGCAAATAAAAATTTTCAAAAAATCAGCCAGGATTCAGGGCAAACCAAACTTTTCACCAAATCATCCAGGATTCAGGGCAAACCAAAATTTTCACCAAATCATCCAGGATTCTGGGCAAATGACACAACTCTAATATTATCACTAATAAACAAATTACTGAAAATTTGTATTTACTGTCTTATTAGACAAGACATTAGACCTGGAAGGAAAACAATATTCTTCTAGATAATCTTTAAATACATACATGTGGAGATACAATTATTTACTGGTTGTCATCCTATCTCACTGAGAGGTACCAAGCATTCACAATAAATGCAGTAACCTTAAACTTGCATATTATAATGTTTCACAGGGTTCAATACTAGGTCCCCTCTTATCTATATTATATGTAAACTGATCTGCCTCTTGTTTACACCAGCATATTTCTATGCTTATAATACCATTCCTTCAGATGCACAATTTCTTTTGCTCAAAACAATTTGCAATTTGCCCTATGATTTGTAACCTTAGTGCAAACAGAATAGAATGACTCTAAACATCTAAAAGATGTAAACTATTCCAATAACAACAGCCCAAAATAACACCAAAACTGCCTGAAGACTGGATCTTATTTTCAAGAATACCTCAAAGCAAGATATTTGGTGTATTGATATCCAAGACAGAATAAACATGTTAATGATAAACAGAGTATCCATTACACAGCTAACTAAAATCAAATATATTTTTTCAATTCCCACCAGGTTAGGTTTGTTCAACTCTAATTTGATTACTGTAACAATGTATGGGAAAGCTGCTGCCAAACCTACCAAGGTTTCCCTGATTTCAAAAACAAGTATTTAGTACGCCTATCATGCAACAGAGCATCCAGGAATACACTGAATTAATGGAAGGATATTTCTGAGAAAATCCAAGTACTGTATATAAACAAGATTTCAAGTCAAGATGGCCTCCAGTATTTTCAAAATACTGTCTTTCCACATCATGTAAAAGATTTGAAACTAAGAAGGCCTTCAGTATCTCCAGAATACCTCATTCCACATAAAGTAAAAGATTTGAAATTTAGAAGGCCCTCAGTTTCTCCAAAATACTGTCATTCCACATCATGTAAAAGATTTTAAACAAAGAAGGCCCTCAGTATCTCCAGAATAGTAATTCCACATCATGTAAAAGATTTGAAATTAATAAGGACCTCAGTATCTCCAGAACACTGTAATAATAATAATAATAATAATAATAATAATAATAATAATAATAATAATAATGCTTTATTTATAGAGGGTGACTCATTAGTCAAGGACTATTCTCTCTTGAGGCTCTCTTAATGAAAGTATAACAAATGCACATTGTGTGAAGAAGCAATAATTAGTGCTTAAATTAGCATGTTTCGTATTAAAATACTAAATTCCATTATCTGTTAGAAACACATGCATGCTCCTGATATCTCTTCTTAAATACTCTAATATTTTCAGCCAATTTTACATGTAGTGGAAGCTTATTCCACAGAACTGTACCAGAATATTGAAAACTCTTTTTGAATTGCTCTGTTCTTGGTTTTGGTACTAGAAGGTTTCCATGTGAGATTGATCTCAACTGGTATTGTGTTGAAAAAGGCCTGAATAAGTCCTGGAGATACTCTGGTGCAGTTCCATGTAGACATTTATATAAAAGAACTGCCTTGTTAAAATCTATCCTGTCATATATTGTGAACCATTTGAGTTCTGTAAATAATGCTTTTGAGGGATGGTCAACAGATGTATCTAAAATTACACATGCTGCTCGTTTCTGGAGTTTATAAATCCTGTTAAGCTCAGATTTAGCACATTTTCCCCATACATTAGAACAGTAATCCATTGTTGGAAGAATATATGACTTGTAGTATAGATTGCGAGTTTCCATAGGTAAATATTTCTTGATTCTGCTGAAAAGGGCAATTTTGGATGACAGTGTTTTACAAAAGCTTATCAAAATGGTCATTCCATAATAAACTGTTATCTATGGACACACCTACATGCCTTTCATGATTGACATTTTCTAATGGATGATTATTTATTGCAAGAGATAGTTTTGGGTTCCCTGACTTGTGTAGCTTTTGTGTCGTCCCCAGAATCATACATTTTGTTTAACCTTCATTAATTACCATCCTATTTTGTTGTGCCCAGTTTTGGACTCTAATAAGATCTGAGTTTAATTCATCTCACATCATGTACAGGATGTTAAATCTGTAAGCCCATTGGTCTCTCTAAAATAATGCCAATCCATGCCAAGCAGTTTCAATTTCACCTTGTCATAGTCTGTTGCAGCGAAATATGTCAAAACTCCCCGACCTCCATAAAAGAAATGAAATTTTGCATATTCTGAACCTCGGATATAGAATAATTTACCAAAATCTGTGAATGAAGTATTATTATTGACCAATCATCATGATATAAAAATGGATTCATCACAGTCCAAAAATGGATTCATCACAGTCAATGAATTCATCACAGTCCAAAAATGGATTCAACACAGTCCAAAAATGGCACCATGATCATCAATATGATTATATATTCCTCCAAATTTTCTTTTTTGTTCTCAAACATGTAGTACTTTTACTTCATATCTTTAAACTTCTACCTGTAAAAATAGGTGTGAAGCTAGACCATTTTTCATGATATGCAAGCAACAAGAATGGGAGGGGGTTAACCACTGCCACTAGCTGGATTTCATGATGGTATTTTCAGTGCAAACACTGGTCTTAAAATCAGGTGTTCGTGAGTTGTATTTTTAATGTAGCTTTAACAATTTTCATTCACACTGTTGTGATGGCAGCATGTGGCAGTATATAGTAATGTCTAGCACTGGGGCATCATGCTGCAGGCATTTAACATAATGCCACACCCAGTCACAAGATCCTGACATTAGGCTGCTCAGCCCTAATACTAACCTCTTACTACTGAGTGCTACACGTAGCAGCTGTTAGTACCATTTTTATAACTTTTTGGTATAACTTGGCCAGGGTTTGAACCTCCAACCTCCTGCATCCAAGGTGGACACGCTAATCAATTAGACCACTGGAATGGTTCATATATCATGAATGACTGCAAGAATAACAAATCATAAAAATGATTAGTTTGAAATGCATTATTTTTTTCTGATCATAATGTTCGTACACAGTTATAAGTCTGCATATAGGCAACTACACACCTGGAAAATGCATAAATAATAGAGCTTCAAGGGAAATAATTTTGTCAATTAACTGGGCTACCCTTCGGTAACAAATGACATTATTATTATTATCATCATCATTATTATTATCTTCTTGTCTATATACATGATAAAGCAGTTAACTTCCTACTGCGCTTGGAACTTTCCACTTTGTGATGGTTCATGCTTGCCACCAATATGTTAATGCTGAATAAAACATGCAACTAATTTAACCTAAGAAGTTCAAGATGGCTCCAGGCATGTATCACTGCAAAATGTCCCAAAAAATCAGGAGAGGCAAAGTGGGTTTTAGAAACCAATTCCCATCCACACAACACAAGGCATGTTGGGTCAAGATATATATATGGATATCTTAGTGTGAATTTTGACCATAAATTAAGTTTCTGCTCAGCAGTTACATCTATGTCTGTCTATATAATTGTTTTCCCAACAGATGATGAGTGTGTTTATTTTGGTAACTCTTGACCAAAAATATCAAACACAGCTGAAGCATCTGAACATGGAAACAGAACTCAGAGTAAGTAACATCTTGACATATTGACACAGATTGTTACTTTCACAAAAATCTTAATCTGGAAATAATTCATCATGTATTGACAGATTGTTATTGTTGCCATTAATTTGGTCTGGATGAAATTCACAATGTATTGACAGATTGTTATTGTTGCAATTAACTTGGGCTGGTTGAAATTCCCATGTACTGACAGATTGTTATTGTTGCAATTAACTTGGTCTGGATGAAATTCCCAATGTATTGACAGATTGTTATTGTTGCAATTAACTTAGGCTGGTTGAAATTCCCATGTATTTACAGATTGTTATTGCTGCAATTAACTTGGCTGGATGACATTCATGACATATTTACACAGATTACTGCTGTTGCAATTAACATGGGCTGGATGAAATTCCTGATGTATTGACAGATTGTTATTGTTGCTGTTGACCTTGACAGGATGAAATTCCTGATATATTTAGACAGATTGTTGTTGTCACAACTGACCTGGGTTGCATGAAATTTCTATTGTACTGACACCGATATTTATTGCTGTAAATAAATTGGGCTTGATGAAATTCCTGGACTTTCTGACACAGACTTTTGACTTGCTTTTGCAAAGTCTGCCATTGCACTAAATGTATTCAATATCTAAGTCATGGAGCTTCTGTCAACCTGAGCATGTACAGCAAAAGAAAAATAAGCACAACTTTAGAGGTTCTATTGATGCACTAGAATATTTAGGCTTTCCTAAACAGTGGTATAGAGGGCCTCAAGGGAGAATAGTCCTTGACTAATGAGTCACCCTCTATAAATAAAGCATTATTATTATTATTATTATTATTATTATTATTATTATTATTATTGTGCAATAAAAGTCAGCTTCTCCATAATCTCAAAGCATAAAATCCATGTTTTGTAAAGTGTTCTAACGAGCTTAAGAGATCATAATATTTACAACTGTAATGGAATTCGGATAGAGCTTTGTCCATACATTTATGTTTAATTGTTGTCTTTGGAGCTGTATATACTGGCAATTGATTTGCAGCCTCGTGTGAAATTATGCCTTTGCTATGTTGTGTAATTTGTCTTGGTTTTTCTATGCCACGTGCTGCTTCATAAAAATCAGTTACTGCTTCATTCTTTGCCAGATCAAGTGCATGACTGTCTTCCATAATCACTGTTGCAGAATCATTGAGTACCTTTAAGTACATCAACGGATTGGCAGGACACACCACCATGATGTATTCCTGTCTGCATTGATTCTTGCCTTCTAATACCCAAACTCGTTGTTTAACAGTGCACTTTTCCTTTCTGCGATTCCATCTTCTCAATGACTGATCTGCCTTTCAGTCAGGCACATGGGGATAACTTATTTTTTTTTTTTTTTGTAGTCACATCATTATAGATGCTGTAAAGCGCTTAGAGCTTCTAAAGATTAGGCATTATACAAAGTCCTCATTATTATTATTATTATTATTATTATTATTATTATTATTATTATTATATACACAACCTGTTGTATTTAATGTTTGTTAGTCTACACATTGTATAATTACAATATCTGGTCTAGAAAATAATTAGTTTTAGACCATATTCGCTTTCATACACTTTGGTACTAAAGTGACATTATGGTTGCTCATTTTAAATTAGTCAATGCTTTGTTTTAAGAAATTAAAAACAGATACCTTTATGTTGCATAATAGGCAATGACTCCTTAGCTTTCAATTTTATCACAAGACCTTCATCAGAGGAATGACTTCTGTACTGGAGTCATGTGATCAACTAAATGTTGATGTTTCATAACTGTGATCAAATATAGAAAGGCAGCCAAGCGAAATGAATACTTCATAAAATAAAGAGCTTGATTTCACAGATACTGATCATCGTGGGCATGCAAGTTTCAGAGAATTCTTGAACTGGCACTTAGAGAAATCCTTAAGGATGATATGAAGTTTCATTATTACTTCCAGTGAAATAATGATATCAATATTGTACTAATTGAACGATACAAAATTGAGTTTCAACGTAGACGATTGTCTCACAAAATAAATGTCGCATGTTTTTGAAAAAAAGAATCTTGTTTGGTGGTGTATCAACAGTTAGTCTAGTTCCCTGCTCTGTGGTCTCTCGATCAATGATTTAATACACAGATTTTTGCATACTTATAATGGTTGTTGAAACCAGTTGAATCTTTCACATTTTGAAAATAAATGTTATTTAAACAGAGAAACGAACAACTTCATTAGAAAAGCACATTATTAAAAATTGTTATTGACATGATTGTAAAATTAGCATTCAGTCATTAAACACCCCCGTTCCCTAATGCTGCCCCCACCAGTTTTCATAATATCTGAGTTAATGTTTTAACTTTATGGAGGTCCCTCAGTAACTTGCACCTTCACTTACAGTCCAGTTTATGTTTGCAGACCCCGTTGTGCATGAGTTATCGAGGGTGAAATACACTACAATGAACAATACTAAAAACCAGTACAAATTCAAATACCAATGCACATCTAGGAATACATTTCAGTGGATAATAACTTACTTTAAAAATAACCCAGAATAGAATTAATCTTTATTCATACATTCCAACCCATGAGTTGTATCATGTTAATTTTTCCTAATATAAGTGGCAAAAAAGAGTAATCTGAGCAAAAAAGTGTAATCTATATATTAGATGTCATAATTACAGTAGATTGTAAGAAAAATGAACATTTACTTTTTCTACCGATGTGGATCTGCAGCTGGTAAAAATTATTGGCTAAATTGGTGCCATATTCTTTATATGTACAGACTGGCCCACTACCTAACTATAAAAACAATACAACAAATCTGTGAGGCAAAGGTTTCAAATTCATGAAACGCATGTTTTCTTGGAAATGTGTTGTATACAGTTGTTACAATCAGAAAATAAGGAAAGTACATGTAGGTCTAGGATCAACAAATTTACTCTTCAATATTGTTACACAGAGTCCTTCTTTGAAGAATATGTTTTACATCATGAGTGGGATTAAAGAGATAATAATAAAAATGACATCTGAATGATTGTAAAAAATTTAATGCACCAGAAAAGTGTAATCCATGTACAGATGAACATCAGACATAATTAGGTGAATACAAGAGCATAATGATTATGCTAAAAGAGTAATGATTATGCCAAAAGAGTAATGGTTATGCCAAAAGAGTAATGATTTTGCCTAAAAAATAATGATTTTGCCAAAAAAGTAATGATTTTGACAAAAAATAATGATTATGCCAAAAAAGTAATGGTTTTGCTGAATGAGTAATGATTATGCCAATAGAGTAATGATTATGCCAAAAAAGTAATGATAATGCCAAAAAAAGTAATGGCTTTGCACCAAAAAAGTAATGATTTTGACAAAAAGTAATGATTATGCCAAAAGAGTAAATATGCCAAAATTATGCCAAAAACATAATGGCTTTGCCAAAAAAGTAATGATTTTGCCAAAAAGTAATGATTACACCAAAAGAGTAATGATTATGTCAAGAGTAATGATTATGCCAAAAGAGTAATGATTATGCCAAAAAAGTAATGATTATACCAAAAGAGTAATGATTATGTCAAGAGTAATGATTATGCCAAAAAAGTAATGATTTTGACAAAATGTAATGATTATGCCAAGAGTAATGATTATGCCAAAAAGTAGATTTTGCCATAAAGTAATGATCACACCAAAAGAGTAATGATTATGCCAAAAGAGTAATGATTATGCCAAAAAAGTAATGATTATACCAAAAGAGTAATGATTATGTCAAGAGTAATGATTATGCCAAAAAAGTAATGATTTTGACAAAATGTAATGATTATGCCAAGAGTAATGATTATGCCAAAAAGTAGATTTTGCCAAAAAGTAATGATCACACCAAAAGAGTAATGATTATGCCAAAAGAGTAATGATTACGCCAAAAGAGTAATGATTATGCCAAAAAAGTAATGATTATACCAAAATAGTAATGATTATGCCAAAAAGTTACGATTTTGACAAAAAGTAAAAAAAAAAAGTAATGATTATGCCAAAAAGTAATGATTTTGCCAAAAAAGTAATGATTTTGACAAAAGAGTAATGATTATGCCAAAGAGTAATGATTATGCCAAAAAAGTAATGATTATGCCAAAATAGTAATGATTATGCCAAAAAGTAATGATTTTGACAAAAGTAATAATTATGCCAAAAAGTAATGATTTTGCCAAAAAAGTAATGATTTTGCCAAAAGAGTAATGATTATGCCAAAATAGTAATGATTATGCCAAAAAAGTAATGATTATGCCAAAATAGTAATGATTATGCCAAAAAGTAATGATTTTGAGAAAAAGTAATGATTATGCCAAAAAGGTCAAGGTTTTGCCAAAAGAGTAATGCTTACTAAAAAAGTAATGGTTATGCAAAAAAAGTAATGATTTTGACAAAAAGTAATGATTTTGTCAAAGAGTAATGATTATGCCAAAAAAAAGTAATGATTGTCCTGTATGTTTAGTAATAGATGGAGGGTGGATTGTGCTATGAATTTATACATTTTGGAATGTAATTAAACTTACAATTATTCTTACATAAGATTAAGTACTGGACAGCATAAAACTATGAACAGTTCATAGATTTAATACTGGATAACACAAAATAAGGATGGTTCATTGATTTAATACTGGACAGCACAAAATAATGAATGGTTCATAGATTTAATACTGGACAGCACAAAATGATGAATGGTTCATAGATTCAATACTGGACAGCACAAAACAATGAATTATTCATAGATTCTCTTAATAATATTTGTAACTGACCTTTTACTCTCCAAAGCACCATCAAAACACACTACTTCTGTAAATATCAGGAACATTTGAATCAAGATTCATTCCATCATATCTATTTTCTTTCGTCTCTTTTCTTAATTCAATGGCAAACTTTGAGACCAATCTAAGTTTTATTTATTTAGCTTTTTCATGGATGATGGATGATGGAAAGAGATTCAAACATGGCAGAATTTTGCTTTACATTTTGAAGGCATTTTGTCTAATATGCTTGCATTTTCTTGTGAACTTAAATTTGACAAAAATGCAATAAGTAAAGACCATTTTCATTCATTAATGCACAAATGAATACTAATGGAATTAGGTCATATCTGTGAATTTTGTAATTGTGGGTTTCAATTTATCATTTGTTTCTTTTCAGACAATGATATAAATATTTACATCATTTTTGACAGAAAAAAAATGATTATATTTTGCAATTAGAAACTGAAAATACAGATTGTTTAGTGTTTCCCATGACTATAAATCAAAACAAAAAAAAATACAGCATGTTTAACATGAGAAAATGACTTTATGAATAAGAAAACAGGAGATATTTGTTTGATGTGAATGATGGACATATTTCATTAAGTGGGGGACAAACTCAATAGTTTCATCAGTGGTGAAGCCATGAGTACAAATATTAAAGTTTTTCATCCATCAGAAGAAATATATCAATTATTCAATTGTACCGAGCAAATTTCTTAATAATTTATGCTCAAATGTATTGGCTAGCAAGATGCATTATGTAAAACTGATTGAAGTATAGCAGATATTTTACTGGATTCCACTGACATCAGCAGTTTACCATGTATGTTCTGCTGTGTTTTGTGATTATTCACACAGAAAATATAAACAGTTACATAATTTTCCTTCCAAATTAAAAGTAATATAGCTCATAAGAAAGAAACAAAAATGATGCCTTGTTGACTTTGAACTTGAGTTGTCATTAGCAGGAGGCAGTCATATTTACCACTTAGTCATGTAAATTACTTGGAAAAACCAGTATAAAATGAAGTATGGGTATGTATGTTTGATATGGCACATGACTTTATCAATCAGCAAAAAAGACTATCATGTGGCAGGGTTTGTTATGCTGCCCCACTGTGGTAGGTGTGTTATGGTTGGGTGGGGTGCTCCAAATATTTTATTTTAACTATTATATAAATCCCACCCAGGCTGGATTTTGTACAAAGTGAAATTAGTGATAGAGAGAAGTAAAGCTCCAAGCTTCGTCTTTCTTAGAATTTCCTAAGTTTCCCCACCAAATTATGAATGGTTTCCCCAGAGTATTGCTTAATAACTTTCCAGCATGATGTTTGGGCAATTACTAAGATCCTAGCTTGAAAATACTAAATTAAATACGGATTGAAATGGTGACCACACCCTCTCTCAATTCTGATTGGATGTTGATTCTACCCTATTCTATTCAACTTAGTCGACTTTGCCCACAGGCCATCTGTCAATGTGGAGAGATTTACGATGCATATAAAGGTCCTTTATTCTTGAACAAAACTTTCAACATCCAAGTGCAATTTTTCACATGCAACAAAGCTTGGTTCTTGTACCTTTATGAAGAGGACTAACTATTGCTGTGATGTCTAACTTATATACATGTCTTTGAACCATTTCTTTGTTCCTCTGACTTGCGCAAATGTGAGAAGAGCAATGTGACATCTAGTTTCCATTTTGATGTAACATTAATTCCTCTCACTGATAAACATTAGTTAAAAAGCCAGCAATCATCAATGAATTTTACAGCCATTTCCCAAAATGCCAGTAATCATCAAGGAGTAAATAAATTTAAATGAGAAGAATTGTACTGATATTTAATCCTTGCCATTTTATAAAGGTTAATAACTCTATCCACTTCTACACAATCACAGGTGAATATAGGACAACAGTTCAATAAACAGAATGGGATTTACACACAAAAAATTCTCATTTAACAAAATGTAATTGTATTTTATTCTAAAATCTACAAAATTTCCAACTTTCAAATTTGTTCAAGACTGACCTCTATTTTTATAACTGCTTAATTAAATCTCAAAAGTAAATCTCCTTATCAATTTAATAATTGCTTTTATAATAGCAGGAAACACATCAGTCTATGATTAACATTGAAAGAAATTACAAATGACAAAAGGCCTCCTTTTCCTTTCATAAATATGTTTTACTTGGAGAGACAACATACAATTATTTTCAATTGCTGGTTTTTAAAAGTCATACCACTGTAATTATCATCAATTTCTCAAGGTAACTTGAAAATACTCTAGATAGGGGCTAATTTTGTCTTGTGCTCTACCGCATAATTTTTGAGATATTCAGAAAGAGAGAAGTTTTCAATAAATTTTGACCATGTTAGATGTACCATATATACTCATTTGTAAGTTGGGTCCAACTGCAAGCTGTGTATACCCATATCTGCTGTTGCATAATGCAAAACATCTGGGTCTGCGCAGTCTGCTGGGAGTAATTAGTAATAAAATTATGAGATTTATAACAAATATATACTTGACTTTATGCAGTTATTCAAATCAGGGCCAAATTATGGATTTACTCCATGCAGTAATTCAAACCAGCCCATAAAATATATTGCCCACAAAATGCAACAATCTTCCAAATGATCATCAGAGATGTTGTTGTAGGATTTAACACCATTTTTCAGCACACGATAGGCTATACATAGCGGCCAGTATTATTGGTGGAGGAAGAACCCGGGAAAACCCCCGGAAAGAACCACCGACCCACGAAAAGCTGCTGGAAAGCTTTCTCACATAACTACATTAGCCGAATCTTAGACTCGAACCCACACAGACAGAGGTGAGATGGCAGTGATCCATAACGGAGAGCACTTTAGACCATTCTGCCATGCGGGGCCCCCTATCAGAGACATAATGTACATATTTCTGTATACGTCATGTTGAATTTCAAACAAACATAGCCCCAGGTCTGTCATCACATAATGTGCCTGAAGGTCTATGTTGTTTGTTCTGCTGATTACCCTATATAACTGAACAAACCCAGATCTACTGGGTCATTAAGTGAAGGCAGATCTGGGTGTATGCATTTGGATGTGACATGTGCAATGACAAATCAACAAATTCCCAGTTTCGGGATTCCCATGCCCTTCAAAGTTGAAATTTCCAAGACTTTTCTATGGGTTTTTTTCTGGCTGAAATTGATTTTTACAAGGATTTCTACATTTCCATGTCTTTTCCTGGCTGAAATTGATTTTTTAAGGATCACTTATGACTATTACTGAAAAGAATAAAAACATTTTAGTTTAGAAAAATGTGCACTTTTCACATCAAATTGCTTCTAGGATCATGTTTCAAAACACATGACATATCACCAGAAAAAAATATAACTACTGACATTCATATCAATTTGTATATTCTTCATTTAACAGACAGACTAAAAATATTAACTTTACTCTGCATAGTTTGGTATGAAGAAAGTCGTTTAGGCATGGGTTGTTTTAAATCTGAATAAAAATCCCTTAAAAATCAAATACCTTTGGGATAAAAGGACTGATGTACATGTATTTTCTTCTTTAAAATTCCACTTGTCTTTGTGCCCTAACATCTACTTTCTATGTGGCTGGCTGTATATTTAATGCAGTCATTGTCAAGAACAGCCAGGGTATGGGATTCTGCATCATAAATTGCTACAGTAGGGGATCATTCTGTAAATTTACCTGGTGTCACCTAACAGACCCAGAATTTTATTTTGAAATAAACCAAATGACCAGACTGACCAAGATCTTTACTGTTTGCAGTTTGACTCAACTTATAAGTGATTAATACATTAATACCTTTCTCTATAGCATTCTCACAGTTCTTGTAAAACACAAAGTGGCAATCTGAGGAAATAGGTAAATCTAAAAAAAATTGATAACCATTTCCATACCAGAGGTTCTCTTTCATATGCCTGTATGATGAAATATAGGCCCTGATTATTTCTATTAGTAAAAGACCTGGATACATTCTCTTAGTCCTAATTTAGTTCAGACTGGGCTACACAAATGAATTTTTCACTTGTTTTTCATGGATTATGTGAGAATTTTCAGCAGAAATTCCATACAAAGCAACATAATTTCTAGTATTATTAACTTTAAATTAGCCAAAGAATTGAAAACACAATATAAAACATTTTCTTTTATATTTCCACCTTCCTCTTTAAATGGTAAAATTTACAAACAGTTGATATTATACTTTGATTAATAATAACTTGCATTAAAACTGGGGTGAGAAAGTGGTGGTATGTCTTGACATGAATACAAAGTGAAATGAACTTTACTTTTGGGGGCCAGTTTAGGTATCAGGACATACTCTAGGGTAAATGTCTTGCCTGAATCATGGGTCTTGCCTGAATCATGGACCCTGTAAGCATTTAGATTCTTCAACATATTTGCACTTTTTTCGAAAGATAGGCAAGCAGACAGCTCCTTTAGTTTTTAGCAAAAGACACCATCTTTCTTCATAATTATGAAGAAATTTTAATAGCTGTTTTGATAGTTAGCAATACATATTGGTACTGATTAATATACTCACTTTGTGCCTGGAATTACTTAAATTCAACATGGCCTGATAATCATTTGGAAAGATATGCTTGGAGTCAAGTGTTTTAGCATGACACATTAAATAACTCTTTCAACTAATTCTAATGAACTTGCTTTTATACGACATTCTGTTTCATGCTTTTGTATTGTATAGAGAATGGAGTTTATAGGTGGTCAGTATTCTAGTTATGTGTCTTGTGTGACTGCATTATATAGAGAATGGAGTTTATAGGTGGTCAATATTCTAATTATGTGTCTCATGTGACCGCATTGTATAGAGAATGGAGTTTATAGGTGTTCAGTATTCTAGTTATATTTCTTGTGTGACTGTTTGGAAATATGTTTCAAAGATTCTGTATCTTTTTTATTAATAAAAAAAACCACTTTTATTTAAATGTGAAACTAATGAAATATGGTCTGAGGGAACCTTTTTTCAGTAATACCTGTAAGTAACAAACACAATTATTATAATGTAGCCTCAATATATATACATTAGATGAACAATAAATTTGTTTCCTATCAAAGAACTTGTTATTTAAAAATGTTACTGTTCTATCAAGAATACAACTAATACTACTGATGCTATTTAAGAACAATTAATTCTGATTTATACCATACACAAACTCTTTTAAGACTCTCCTCGAAATAACTTTGGGTATATTTACAACTTAAAACTTGTGTGAATTTTCTATTTACCCACTGATTCCATATAATTTTATGTTTGTTTAAATTCTCTGATTCTTTTAACATTTTCTCTGTTTCCTGAATACCAATAAAACTTGTAGTGGTTACTCAACGAACACATTTTCAGTGTGAGTGAAACTGTTTTTCAATTTGGATATTTCAAAAATCTTTTATACACCACAGAGAACACAGTGAAGCATTTTCTTTAAACTCTCCATTTGTAGTGTGTCAATATAATTTTTGTACTTGATAGTTCTGGCTTGAGGAATGTAACAAAAGGCCAATCCCTTCTGTCCAATAAAACCTACTGGGCATGGAAATAAAAATGCAAACACACATTTGATAAAAAGTCAAACATAAAAGATAAATATAAAGGCATATTCACTGTTACCTTCCCATCATGATTTGATCTCTCAGTTGGGCAATTAAACTTGGTGAGTTTTTAATTCAATATCCTTACATTTATCTTGGTTGTTACAATGTGTCAATGAGTTGGATTGATACAGTTCAAACATTACCTCCAGATGGAACTGGCAATACTAATACTCATTTTCTTTTTACCTGGAATAATTTACACTAGCTAACAAAACATTACAGATAATATAAGGAGTTTCCCACATTTAGTAGTGGGCCAGTAGGCTGATAAAACTATTATATAGACCTGTACTACACAGCTTATGATAACCTTTTTGACTTTTCCATATCTACTATTTCTTACAGCAAATGCTAAAGTGAATTTTAAATGTTGATACTAGCAGTTGGTGGAAGAAAGGTCTCAACAAATCAATTTGCCTTACCTGTTTGTACTAAATCAGTGGTCTCTCTACACATCAATTTGCCTTAACTGCTTGTACTAAATTAGTGGTCTCTACAAACCTATATGCCTTACCTGCTTTTACTAAATCAGTGGTCTCTGCAAACCTGTCTTAATTGCTTGTTCTAAATCAGTGGTCTCTACAAATCAATTTGCCTTACCTGCTTGTACTAAATCAGTGGTCTCTGCAAACCTGCCTTAATTGCTTGTACTAAATCAGTGGTCTCTACAAATCAATTTGCCTTACCTGCTTGTACTAAATCAGTGCAAAATGAACACCCACAAATTTGACAGTGCCTCCTCTCCACCACTTTTCTTCAAGTACCTAGAAATATGCAGAGTAAAACAATGAAAGTCAAATTCCATTAACTTTTGTCCCCATTTAGCACTAGGAGCTAAAACGATATATAAAAAAATTTGCTCTAATGAATGATGACTTTGATTTTTAGCACAGACCTGCAGAGTTACTAGGCCAACACAGAATGTAACCAAGAGCAGTTGGTGAATAAATCTGGGTGCTTTCTGACATTTAAAGGCTTTAATAAGTTTTATTAAACTTGAAGTGCCTAATAGTAGCATGAAAATTTTGTGAATAGTTTTAAAAGTCATTTGTTAGGTTTTTCAATTTTTACTAACAATGACATAGTCCATGCCGACAAATTATCCCAAAATAGTACTAAGATCATGGAAAGTTCCAGCTGCAAAGAGCTCTTTGAGATTACTAACAAACTAATGTCAAGGAACAAATCTACAACACTTCCAACTACCTTCTCTCCAGTAGACCTTCCAGACCTGTTTGCAAATTTATTCTGTGACAAAGTACAAACCATCAGAAATAAGCTTGACAACACAATTTTAATTGACTTGTCAGCACCATACAGTTGTGATACAGAAAATCAGCGACAACCATTAGCAGTATCTGAACCTGTCTCTATGGATTTAGTACAATCATGATGAGTGCACCAAAGTCATGTGAACCTGATCTCATTCCAACATCACTGCTGCTCGAGTGCTTAGATCCAATATTGCCTTCACTAACTTAATAATACCTCTCTCTCTCATCTGGGGAAATATCATCATTTTTCAAAATTGCCATTTTAAAGTCTCTGTTGAAGAAACCAACACTCGATCATAACAATTTAAAGAACTACCGCTTATACTCTCCTGTTAAAAAAAAATCTTTGAAAAAGTTGTTCTAACCCAACTTTTATCTCATCTGAATTCAAACAATCTTCTTAACAATGTACAGTCTGCATATCATCCTTGCCACAGTATTGAAACTACTCTTCTGAAAGTAGTTAATGACATTCTTTCTGCTTTGGATATTGGAAAGATTACAGTACTCATCCTCCCTGATTTGTCTGCAGCATTTGACACAAAAGACCATGACATACTACTTCACCATCTCAAGTATATATTTGGCATTCACAATACAGTCTTACTGTGATTCAAGTCCTACTTGGTCAACAGGATACAAATTGTATCTGCAAATGGAATACACTCCAGCCCAGTTGATATATGTTGTGGTGTTCCACAGGGGTCTATTCTTGGACATGTTCTCTTCATTATATACACTCAGCCACTCGCAAGTGTTATAGATCATCATCCAGTGTCTCACCAATTGTATACTGATGGCACCCAAATATACAAATCTAGCCACCCAACTGAAGTTGGTGCTACCATCCAAGGAGTAGAGGTTGCAATTTTGATGTGAAATCATGGATGACATGTAACAAGCTGCAGATGAATGATGATAAAACCGAGATCATTCTGTTCATAATACAAAGACTTTCTCAGTCATATCCTTTACTTCAAACAATAAATATCAGCAACACCAACATTCAATTCACAGTCAGTAAGAAACCTAGGTGTTACTCTGGACAGTATTCTCACATTGAATGAACATGTCATGAATATATGGAAGGCTGCATATCTTGAGCTGAGATGCATCAGCTCCATTTGCATCTATCTTTCAGTTGATGCCACTAAATGCTTATTCATTCATTAGTACTTTCAAGACTAGACTACTGTAACTCAAATCTGTCTGGTTCACTTGAGATTTTGTTTCAAGATTCCTGTTTTAACCATATTTAGCAGCAGATTGGCATAATTTCTAATAATAGACAGATATTTGTGCCAGGACAGTCTATGTCCAATTTGGTTAAATTCTAAAAATTGATGTTTGAGAAGTCATTTAAAAAAATTTATGATCAGAAATGGCAGCCGATTATAATCACAGATCAGCATCATCTGTTTGAAAATCCAATGGTCTTTATGTGATAAAATGTTTTCTGTAGAATTTCTCCAAATGTTAGTTGGCAATTTTTTCAAAGTTGCTTAAGGATCACAGTATTAAATTCAGTTAACGTAGTAAATCTATGAAAACAACATGATATTAAAAATTCAATAACTTAAAATTTCGAGTGCTCATGATCAACTATACTATACTATATTTATCAGTATAGATGAAAACCTGGATGTCAGTTTCTGTGTAGAGGAAAGGATATGACCCACAGCATTTCTGGACCTGCCTGTGTTTTAAACATGTGATTTCAATTCTGCAGTTGCTAACGTTAGTAATGAGTGTTCCAAACTCAAGACTGTTAAAGGACTGAAATTCCATCAAAAATACAGTCTCTATTTTTTTCACTTACAACAAGAATAAGCTCTCAAAAGATTCTTTTTCCTAAAACATAACTTACATTATTAACAAATCCTAGTAAGAAAAAACCATATATATATATAAAAAACCATATAATATATATATATTATGTTCACCAATTTCCAGGCTGGTTCCCATTTTTCCATATGATTAGTACCATGTGCCCTTAAAGCTTTTCGTATTATCAAAATAGTGGCCTTATTTTAAGGCAGCTCAGTGCCATTGTGCCAAATTTTGAAAGGCCTTTATGCACAGATGCCATTTTGCTATTATTTTTAATAAATGATGCCATTTAAAGTTTAGTTTATTTAGTGAAAGTGTAGACATTCTATGACAGAGCAGCATTAAATAATTCAATAATTTAAAGGCCTAAAACCTAGAATGTTTTCTATACATTTATAACAAATTCTGTTTAGCTGTTTTTATAATTAGTAATGGTGGCTATTGTTTGATATGGTTAGAATCATTTGTGAAAATCAAAAATTCCTTTAAACAAAAATGCTTCTGGTCAACTTGGTTTGAAACTGATCCAATAGTTTTGAGAAGATGAAAAGAGCAAATATCAACAGACAATGGACAGACAGAAAGATGCATGAATACTCTGTTCCCAGCTGTTTTATTCTTGGCATGTCTTCAAAAAAGTAGGAATCAATACAATATGGTGGTTCCGCTGATCAAGTGTAGACTATTTATGAAGTTTTATGAAAACTGGATCTTGCAAATATGACTTATTGAGCAGATGCCAAAAAAATTACAATGTTTGCTCCAGTAATCTTGACCTTATTATTGTCTTGGACTCTGCTCCATTAAAACTGAGCTCTTTACCTCTTGGACTCAAAAAAAAAAAAAACTGTTCTGCCCAAGCATAGTTTACCATGGAAGTTTGATGAAAATTAGGCCCATGAAATCTAAGTTCTCAACCAGTCAGAAAAATCACATTTTCAGTTCCATTGACCTCACCAAAAAAGCAGACAAAATCAGCTTTAATCTGGCTCCACCCATTGGTAAGCCACATATAAGGTTTGAAAAAAGAAGAATTTATCACCACACTTGTACATTTTGGAAAACAATGAGCCTGTCAAATTTAGTTTTGACCATATCAGATATACTTATATCAGATATACATCAATTTTCTAAAGCAAAGGCAAGAATATGTCTTCTTCAAGTAATCAATAACTGAATGAGGTAAGAAAAACATGGTATTAAGACAATGATGTCAAATTACGGCTGGAGGATATGACAAGATTTAATTGTCGTCTTTATCCATATTTCATTTAAGTACTATTAGTCTTTTAGTTACCATGTCGACATAACTATCGGTTAAGGAGAAGTAGCTATAATAGGATTTTCAAGCTGCCTGCCATGCCAGCCATAGTGATATACAAATCATTTTCATTAAGGACCATCATAGGAAATCTTTTAGTAAATCGAAATGGTGCTATGGTCATCTGTTAGGGTTGAGTAGTGATAAGACTATCAAGGCTGCTGGCATGGTGGTCATGCTAGATGTTAGATCAGTACCATGTCAATACAATGACTACCATGTTACCATGTCAATACAATGATTACCATTTCAGAAACAAGTAGTGATAGCGAAATCTTTGTCAACACAACACAATGCAAGAGTTGTGATCACATGGTCTCAAAGATGGCAATCATATTAGTACCATTTTTAATCAGGACTAACTAGAAATTACATTAAGTCTTTTAGTGAAAATACCATATCATTATGACATATCTTCATGAGTAAAAGTAATAAGATTCTTAAGGTGGCTTCTATGGTAGCCATTCTGGATGTCTGAGGGGCAATATTTTAATTTAAGACCAAGCAGAAAATAGGATGAATGTGTGTCAAGTTTCTTAGCAATTCTTCCAGTAGTTTAGGAGTAGCAATAACAAAACTTGTGCTATGGACAAAATGCTTTTGTATCATCTGTTCTGCTCTATAGCCAGTAGAGCTAAATACTGAAGCCTGTAAAACACAGAAGACTTATTGAAACAAGTATGCAAGAAGGAAAAAAATTAAATCCTTCTGAAGGCAGTTGGACAATTATTCTGTGATAATTAAACCACAATACTGAAAATGACTTGACATTATTCACTGCATGGTGCAAATATTTACAGCACTGAGAGGTGACCTAATTCTGTTCCTGTCACTCGTAATATTTTTTATAATTATTATTTTAAACAGATAACAGTTCCTCTTCTCAGCAAATTAATTCTAGACAACAGCAATTGCTTTTCTGTCTTTAACAGCTAACTGACTTCATATTGATTTCAAATTGATTATTTGACAAACTATACACTATGTCTCAATTGGTCCAACCACTACAAATATACCCAGTGTGTAATATTTTAACAGAAATGTTTAGATTTGCTGCATAATTGCTTATAGCAAGGACAACAAGACCTACTGTGTCATTAAAATATATTTTTTGAAGGATAATGAAAACTTGTTTTTAATTGTTATAAAATGAGTATTCATACAAACTAGGAGTTACATGGCATGTTTGGAGGAATGGCTGCCTCTCCATGAATCTTTGCAAGGGGTGTCATCTCCTCAGTGCCAATTCATGTCTGTATCCTCTGTATACCAGTTTACACCTTTGTCAGGGCTCTACACTGTATCTTGCTAGCTGAAAGTAAAGGAGCTAGGGAATACTTTTGAAAGCCTAATTAATATATGGTGAAAATTCAATGACTACAAATGAAACGTGTTTGTGGGTCAGCAATAACTCATGTCATAATGACATATGGATGTGGCAGTAAAAAGGTGCAATGTCAACAGCACAGCTCTGCACAAACATATATGACAAAGATTTATTCATACAGTTTAAGAGGAAGACAAGAACACATTATCATTTCATTACACTCTCAAATTGTACAGAAATACTGCATCCTAACAATTACAGATATCCAAGTGATAACCATACCAGCATCAGAAGATGTTAAAGATGTCTGAATACCCATATCTATCCAATTTAAAGGGTCCCATTATAACAGAGCAGTTGGAATCAATAATGGCCTAGACACATGTACCAAACCATGGTCTAATAACAGCTAAACCCTGCTATAGCACTATAAATAGTTGGAATCAATAACAGCCTAGATATGTTATGGGCCAAACCATGGTATAACAACAGCTAAACCCTGCTATAGCACTATAAATAGTTGGAATCAACAACAGCCTAGAGATGTTATGGGCCAAACCATGGTATAACAACAGCTAAACCCTGCTATAGCACTATAAATAGTTGGAATCCACAACAGCCTAGAGATGTTATGAGCCAAACCATGGTATAACTACAGCTAAACCCTGCTATAGCACTATAAATAGTTGGAATCAACAACAGCCTAGAGATGTTATGGGCCAAACCATGGTATAACAACAGCTAAACCCTGCTATAGCACTATAAATAGTTGGAATCAATAACAGCCTAGATATGTTACGGGCCATACAATGGTATAACTACAGCTAAACCCTGCTATAGCACCATAAACAGTTGGAATCAACAATAGCCTAGAGATGTTATTGGCCAAACCATGGTATAACAACAGCTAAACCCTGCTATAGCACTATAAATAGTTGGAATCAACAACAGCCTAGAGATGTTATGGGCCAAACCATGGTATAACTACAGCTAAACCCTGCTATAGCACTATAAATAGTTGGAATCAACAACAGCCTAGAGATGTTATGGGCCAAACCATGGTATAACAACAGCTAAACCCTGCTATAGCACTATAAATAGTTGGAATCAATAACAGCCTAGATATGTTATGGGCCAAACCATGGTATAACTACAGCTAAACCCTGCTATAGCACTATAAATAGTTGGAATCAATAACAGCCTAGATATGTTATGGGCCAAACCATGGTATAACAACAGCTAAATCCCACTATAATGCAGTAGTTAGGATCCATAACTGCTAAGACACATTATGTCCCAAACCACTGCATAAATACAAAGAAACCCCACTAAAGCACAGTAGTCCAGATCCATAACTGATGAGCCACATTTTGTACCAAACCCCAGTGTAATTAAAAGGAAACTCCACTATAACACAGTAGTTGGGATCCATAACTGCTGAGCCACATTATGTCCCAAATCACAGTGTAATTAAATGGAAACTGCCATGCCCTATTATGTATCAAACTGAGTAAGATGAAAGAGAAAATTAGATGAATGCATATACAAGTGTCAAGGTGGGATTGGGGAGCTTGATAAAAATTAATCATTTCTGTGCAAGAACATTAGTTATGATAAGTAAGTGATAGGTTTCTGAAACTGTAAATTAGAAAACAAAGACTATATACAAATGATTAAATGCTTGCTTTACATCACCACATTTTTTTATCTAGGCCTAAAATGACTTACAACCAATAACACTTACATCTATCATTTACTAACTCATACTACATCCATGACTAATTAGCACAACGAATATATATATATGCTTCTCTCATGCTGCTTCTTTTTGATGTATTTTATGTAGAATTGGCACAGAAAATCCAGTCCATATTCACAAAATTTCATACTACATCCGTGACTAATTAGCACAACAAATATATATATATATATATATATATATATATATATATATATATATATATATATATATATATATATATATATATATATATATATATATATATATATATATACCCATCAGTAATAAACATGCTAAATCAATTGATTAGTCTCCAGTAATATACATGTTAATCTATCACTAACTAGCAATATACATGTTAAATTTATCAATTATTAATCAGTAATACACACACATTACGTTTTCAAACATTCAATGACAGAACACAAACATTTGTAGATGTCATCATGCTTCTCTCATGCTGCTTCTTTTTGATGTATTTTATGTAGAATTGGCACAGAAAATCCAGTCCATATTCACAAAATTTCACAGAATCAACAAAAATACCAAAATCTATTACAGATCAAGTGAAAAGGTTGTTGCAATGTGCACTCATTCACAATATGACTCCAAATTTTGATTTTAAGTAGACCAAAATGCCATTTTCTTTTGAAAGCTATGTCTAGCACATGACTAAGTTCAAATTTATCTGGGTGGAGTTAGGTGTGCATTAATAATGTTGTTGTTGTGTAATGATGAATCTGTGCTTGTGTATTTAGTTTGGAATATGGCATACATTATAATTAAGTCTTAGGTATAATAAGAAAATGACCATATAATAAAAAGGCTACTGCATTGGTATTTAAACATATGAACTTGTTTTGTCAGATGGATATGGTCATGCAGTATTTCTGCCATCAATTAGCAAATAACAATTCTAATGAGAAACTTTTAATAAGACCTTGTCTTCATTTGTATAAACTATGATATTCTTGATTTTGAAACTGATTGCTGCAATAGCCATACTGGATGTCAGATCAGCACCATTTTCATGTATGGCCAACTAGACATCCACTTAAGTCTTTTGGTAAAACAACCATTTCAATATGACTATCCATTTTGGAAAAGTAGTAATAACATTCCCTGATGACAATCATGGCATCCATACTGGATGCAAGATTAGCATCATTTTGATTTAGGACCAACAAGATACCATAAGAAGTATTTTAATGAAAACCCAATGTTGATATAACTTCCCAGTTAGAACAAGTAGCAATAACAAGATTTTCAAGATGGTTGTCATGGTGATTATAAAAGACATGGTATATGCACCAGTTTTATTTAAGGCCACTTAGACATCATAAGAAGATTTTTGGTAAAAACAATCATTGATGTTTTCAAGATGGCCAAGATAATACAAGACTACTGGTATTTAGAAAATTTAACCAACATTTGATTACAAATAGACTTATTAGAGTGCAAACAAACTCAATCTGATGCAAGATTAATTCATTAATTCTTGTTCATGATCATACATAACAAAGATCTTGATGGTACGAACTGACTTTCAAAGTCAGATCAAAATCCTGGAATAAAATTCAATTATAGAGTGGAAACAACTTGGCCAATCTGATGAAAGATCACTTCATTGATAAGAACATATCATTCATAAAAAAAATCATTCAATCATACTCATGAGATTGCCCTACTTACAAAGAGTAATAAAAATGGGTCATAAATACCATCTTTTGTTTGGTATGAACTCTGATAAATCTGACTCTAAGTCTTTAGAGTGCTAATCTTGACAAATTAGATGCAAGATAAAATCATTAACAGCCATGGATCTCACTCATTATTAAAGTATATAATACAAGCTGGATTAAAATAGAAAAGAAAAATACCTTCCAGATGGGAAGCAAGCAAAGCAAGTCTGATGAAAGGCCATCCATTAAGAAGTTTAGCTCATCCTCACATTACATTCCAAGTTTAATCAAAAATTTAAGAGCAATATAGCTTCTGAATGGTACAACTCAGCCAATCAGATGCAAGATCTTAGTGTTTAAATGGATAGATCTCTGTTTTATCAAAAACAGTCTGAAATCCTGATGTTATAAGCCCACATTCTGGGTTGATCAAGATTAGATTACAAATATGGTCTCACATATAGTAAGAAGTTCAGTCTCAAGTGCAACATCACAAAATTATTATTCACAAATGTTGCTATTTCTGAACTTGACTGAGATTTTAATGATACCAGACCCAATTCAAATTTCTGACTGAACTGGACAAGGTCTCTATAACAATAACTAGAACAACCAATAAGATGCAAGACCAACCCATGGATCTTGTGCATTTTCAAAACTTGTCTAAGAACTTGATATAATCCTTAGTTCACTTTGAGCTTGGCCTTGTACCTTTGACATTAAAATCAAAAGATATATTTATGATCTCAAATGCCAGAGAGATGCCAAGTTTTGGTTAAGGTAACTGGTATACAAGTATTTGTGAAGAAACAGTTTTCTTTCTCTATGGGGCCCCAAGTGGCCAAGTGGTCTAAAGCACTCACCATTATGGATTGCTGCAATCTCACATCTGTCTGTGTGGAGTCGAGTCTCAGATTCAACCAGTGTGGTTATGTGGGAAAGCTTGCCAGTAGCTTCTTGTGGGTCGGGTTCTTTCAGGGGTTTTCCCAGGTCCTTCCTCCACCATTCATACTGGCCACCATGTATGGCCTATCTTGTGCTGCAAAATGGCATCAAACCCTCCAACAACAACAAAAATCTTTCTCTCAGTTCCTATTAGCCTGACATTTAACCGTAAGTTGCATTTCTTTGCAATATATGCAACCTACTTACAAGTCTGGTAATGGTAGGTGGTGGAGAATTCTGGTTATTGTGCAGAAATAAATAGAAACAAACAGACAACATAATAACATGATATGGTCAGCTGCATGGTCAGCATACAATTTTGTTTACAAGAACACTTTTAAGTGCAAGGAAAATCTGTGATTAATAATTTAATAATTAATAATAATACCAATTTATATACTGCAACTTTCTGGGTTTTCTTTAAAACAAAGGCAATTAACATCCACTTTCTGGGGGAAACAAATCATTGTTTTTTTATTATTATTATTAGTATTATTATTATTAATGCATGAATGATTCACTTGTCACTGGTAGATCTCATTACATTATCTACTACCATCTGATTTCTTTTCTTTTTTTTTTTAATCTCAGATTCCTTAAGATAACTTTAAGTCAGTTGTTCAAGTTGTATTACTTTAAAAATATCAATTTTCCATCACATCTGGAAACCATATTATGGGAAAGTTTAGTCTGACATAAAAAACAAACAACTGTAGACTCTGCATGAAATTTTAAGCTCATGAAAAATGAAGTTGCCACAGACAAGCTATGCAATAATAATTGAATCTATGACTGAGCATAAATTATCAATACAATATTTACAGAGTGTCATGATTTCTATAAAAGCCAGTTATAACAAATAAATATCGCAAATGTTTCCCAGAAGCCGAGAGCAAAAGATCATGACAAAAAGAATTTCACTATTTGATGACATGATTTATTTTGATCAAGACTGTGAGAAAAGTAGTAATGAGTGTGAAAGGGGTATACATTATGTCTTTTACATTTGCAATTTAATGATTTTGCTTGTAATGCTTTCAGTACAAATAGATTAACCCTTTGAACCCTAATCTCCCCCATATTTCGGCACATTAACCCGAGCCTCTCCGGCAATTTTTGACAATTTTATTAAAAGTAAAATTTTGCAAAATAAAAGTAATATTATGCCTTAGAATGATAATCCACTATGATATAACAGCAAATATCAAATTGTCTCTTTTCAAACATGCTTATAAAATGCTTTTTATTACTATGACTATGTAACAAACTGTCTCGAAATTTTGTTCATGTTGTACCATTCATGCAAGATCTATATTTCACTGACCATCTAGCGAATAACATAACACAGGCCAGGATACCGGCCTGTTGGGTTATGACG